>OZ024908.1:14644973-14822834 GCA_964017125.1 Flabesymbios commensalis
TTTTAAAATATTTTTAATCATTTCTATGAATCCAGGATGAATGTTCCCACAGCGTTGGGGCACATGTTGATGCCGTCGGCCGACCGTTGGGCAGACAATCAGTGCTGTAGGCGAATCCTCCCATGCCCTTACTTTAAGACACCAATTAGCGGCAACTGCTTTCATGTAGGCTTTGATCCCACCGTCTGAATTTGTGGTATAAATAATCCAGTCAATCGGCTGAAAAAATGGCCTTAAATTAGAACTAATTTTGCAACATAATTTATTTTAACCGTTTTTAACTTGGAAAATGCCACTAATTGTCATATTAAAAGCCTAAGAAATCGCAAGTGCGGAAAAGTGCAAAACCCAAGATGGCGTCTGCCAGATACAAGTTTCAAG
This sequence comes from Flabesymbios commensalis, assembly GCA_964017125.1. Classification (NCBI taxonomy): domain Eukaryota; kingdom Metazoa; phylum Annelida; class Polychaeta; order Terebellida; family Flabelligeridae; genus Flabesymbios; species Flabesymbios commensalis. The sequence continues at coordinate 14,645,355 of OZ024908.1, forward strand.
GTCAAATATGATTTTCTAACAAATAAAAGGTAGGAACAAGTGATTTATGTGATTTTAACTGGCCAAACCATTTATGGTAGGCCTACTATTTTATAATTCAATGTCATATTCAAGGTCAAAAGTTCAATTCAAAGGTCAAAAATAAAAAAAATATGTTTTTTAACAAATAGAAATAGCAACAAGTTCATTACCTTTTTTGTGTGATTTTGACTGGATAATCAATTTCTGAAACAATTTTGCTGATTAAAAGTCCTTTTCAAAGTCAAAACATCAATGTTAGGGTCAATTAACTGAGAATGTGATTTTTATTAATTAAACCCAATAACAAGTATGATACCTCGTTTTTGTATAAAAAAGGGTATCAGCCTGACTTAACCTACTAGTGAGGGTGAGTTCGGGATGGCTTTTGAGTCTATATGTGTTTTTATACACAAAATCGTAGGATTCCGTTTTTCCCATCATCTTAATGTCATCTGGAGGTCATTTTCAAAATGAACGCTTTTTTAATGGGCAATGACTAAATTGCCGTCATTAAATTGCAATTGTCATTTAAGGACCCGCCTCTGCGATTTTCTAAATGTTTTCTGTCTAAAAATGGGTTTTTAATGATATCGAATCAAAATTCCATGAAAATGAGGTATTACACATGTTCCTAGCATTATTTGCTAGAAATCATATATTCGTTTACGTAACCTTCGATTTGACCTTTGACCTTGAATCATAAAAATAATATAAGAAATGGATTCTTCAGTTAAAATTACACGAAAAAGAGGTATTAAACTTGTTCCTACCTTTATTTTCTGAAAAATCATATTTCACCTTGGAATTGACCTTTGACCTTTAATTTTGCCTTGTTCCGCAGCGAATATTTCTTAAGATTTTTATTATGTCAATCTGGGTGTATTTGTGAAGCCAAAACACCTACAATTATTTCTGTTGCAATTTGTTCGAGGTCAAATGACTTTTTGACTGGACTAAAAGTGTTGTATACTGCAGACAGTTTTTGTCTACATGTCAATATACGACCTGGAAATAAAACTTGTTTTGTCTTTTTCGGTGCTTTAAAATAGTTTTTTGATTTTTTTTTGTATTTCTAATTAAAGGGACCCCTTGGGATGAGACATTTTCAATGTTGTCAATTTTGAAAATTTAATTTATATGAAGCTATATAGCCTACTGATCTTAGCTAAAAATACGAAAAAGGCAAAAAACAATTTTAAAGCTCCGAAAAAGAGCGAAGTAGTTGTATTTCCAGGTCGTATATTGCCATGTAAACAAAACAAGTCAGCAATATTAAGCACTTTCCATCAATATTCCCACGTATCAGACGGTAAGATCAGAGCAGTCGCCGCTAATTGGGGGATAATTGGTGTCTCATAGTCAGGACACGGGAGGACACACCTGCAGCACTGATTGTCTACCTTACGCTGGGCCGATGCCATCAGCATGTGGCCCAATGCTGTGAAAACATTCAATCGTCCTTCAGGTATACAAATAGTTTGTTTGGGTTTCTTATGGTTTCATAGAAATGTTGATTAAAAATATTTGTAAAAATATAAAAATTCTGAAAAAAATAAAAACATGATCCGTGGGATACACTACTTCAGTGCGGAAGTAAAACCAAAATTGATGTCATCCCAAGGGGCTGCTTTAAGATCAGTAGGCTAGATAACTTCATATAAATTTATTTTTCAAAATTGACATGGTAACATGTGGGGTCCCTTTAATTAAGGTAATTTTCAAAAATTAGACTACGACGCTGGGCCAACAATAAACCAGCATTGGTTCAAAGTTGCGAGTTCGTAGGTCAGTTACGTTTCATCTTTTCGCTTTTACATATTGTATGATGCAGAGGGTGGGTGACCCGGGCTTTCAAGTGGCCGTGAACATCATCACAATCACAGCCGATCCAATCTGATCCCTGTCCGGGACACGTGAAACTCACACGTATCCGGATGAAGTTTATCTCCATGGCGACCGCCTAGATTCCCATGGCAACCGGCTGGCAAGAGGCGCTCGTCAGCCGACACGAGTCCTTTAGCCAGCGCTGGTTCACTGGTCGGCCAACGTCGCAGACGGGGGGCCCAACAGTACAGCAAAATTGGGTCAACGTCTCGTGGTTGCTCTTCGGCCAAGCGTTGTCTTAATGTCGGGCCACCGTCGCCGGCATTGGCCCAACATTAGATTTCAGCACAATGTGAGGTAATCCTTCTTGTCGTGTTATTCGCTCAATAAAAACGTCAAGTTGGTGGAGTGACTGACGCGTCAAGGCGATCAGCGGCTCACTGTGAAACCAGAATACATCATTCATAAACAGCGGCTCATGTTATCACAGTGAAAACAGAATACTTGATTCATAAACAGCGGCTCATGTTCATACAGGAACCACACAGTGAAAACAGAATACATCATTCATAAACAAGATATCTAGTCAGATATGATGTGAAATATGGTCTAAAGAGAATTAAAGAAATCAATAAGACTTCAGCGAGATCGACAAGCAGTTGGTTTAAAAGTTACTCGTGTTTATTTTGAAACAAATGCGAAATTGTACCTAGTTAGCAGCAGGTATTTTCTATATATAAGTTTGCTGTATTTAAATATCAATCCCATCCATCATCCTAAAAATTTAGCGCAAAATCGTTGGGAAGGAGACATCACTCGATATTTAGCCCATTTACATAGTTTATATATACAGCGGAAAGTCGCCCTAGCTGATCTAAATGTCAGCACAAGATAGATATATTGTCTGATCTAATGAAAACGTACATATTATGGAGCTGTATTACAGAAAAGTGTTCCGGTTTTTATTGTTTATCTCTGCACCGTACAAACTAGATGGCATCAATGAAATCGCACAAGGAAGTGCGGATAGTCTGTCTGAGTATAATACATGTCCCCAAGCGCAGGATTTTCGTGGATTTCTCCGTCAATCATCAATAAATTTGATGACATTTTGCCAGCACTGTATAGATTATCCAGTCCTCCGGCAACAGCCTTTAATACATTTCGCAGATTTGTTTTGGTATAACATTATATTAGTTAGAATATTTGGCAAGCAGTCTAATTTTAAGATACAAACTAAAATAGATCAATACAAATTTATCGGTTTATAGAGGGACGTCATATTAAAAAATATAGGTAAAGAGGAACGTCGTATAAAAAATATAGGTAAAGTGGCTAAATATTGTTTTGAATGTTTTGAAAAAATGCTGATTTGTATTAATCTCAAGTTTTGTAAATAAGATAAGAAAGAAGTGATATCGAAGGTGATTACGATGAATGTATTTTCATAAATTTTATGTCTTTATTTTGTATTGGATTGTATTGACCATTTTAGGTGAAAGAACAATAAACATATCTTATTAACAACTTAATAAACGTCATTGAGACTCAAATTTCAGCTATTTGACTGCATTGGGCAAATTGGCCATAACGTGTGCGACGTCATCAGGTCATAGCATAATGAATGGACATTGGATTAGGAAGAGGTCTGTGTCCACCACGCTACCTGCACAGATTATGGTGACACTGTATTTGACATAGCCACGAATTCAACTAGTCTATTTATTTCAAATCGACGAAGGAACTCTATTGCGATAGATTCCTAGATCTGAATATAGACTACTCGGCCTGCGCACCTTAGAGGTTCGGATGTATGAATTTTGTACCTCGTCTTATGACAACAAATCTAGAAAATTAAAGAACTGGTTCTAGATGTCCTGCACAGTTAACCATCAAATACATACTTGTCCCTACGCCGAATCAGGCCATTCAAAAAGCCGGTTCTTAAATTGTAATTGCAATACCATGAATTAAACAATGAATGTTACAATTAGTCGACCCTAGCATGCTTACTACGACATATGTTGTTGATAATATCAGACTGACATCTTATTGGAACAGTCACTGTAATCAATAGGAGATTTATTATGGTTGGTAGCATTCGAGCAGATGTTAAAGCAGCCCCTTGGGATGACATCAATTTTTGTTTTTAGTTTTGTAATGAAGTAGTGTATCCCCAAGATCATGATTTTATTTTTTTCAGGATTTTTAAATTTAAAAAAATATTTTTTATCAACATTTCTATGAAACCGCTTAAAACCCAAACAAACTTTTTGTACACCTAAACACTTGCTAAAGGACGGTTAAATGTTCCTACAGCATTGGGCCACATGGTGATGCCGTCGGCCCAGCGCTGGGCAGACAATCAGTGTTGCAGGTGTATCACCTCATGTCCTGGCTATAAGACACCAATCAGACACCAATTAGCGGCGATTGCTTTGATCTCCTCGTCCAAGACGTGGGAATATGTGGTGTAAAGTTTTGTATATTGCGGACTTGTTTTGTTTACATGCCAATATACGACCTGGAAATTTAACTATTTCACTCTTTTTTCGGTGTTTTAAATAGTTTTTTGACTTTTTTGTATTTTTAGTTAAGATCAGTAGGCTATATAGCTTCATATAAGTTAAATTTACAAAATTGACAACATTGAAAATGTCTCATCCCAAGGGGTGCCTTTAATCTAAGTGTACATGTGAACCGAGTAAAATATGCACTGCCCCAGTCACTGCCACTTTGTTGCCCATATGGGTTGGTGCAGCAAGGGGATAAAAATACTAAAATTATAGGCGAGTGCGATCAGATTTTACATTGTAAAGAACACAAATACTAATCGCATACTCAACTCTGACGGTAAACCAAGTGCGTCCATCTCGAACAAGATCCAACCCAGAAAAGAGACACGAACATTCAACGATTGTGAAATGAAATGAATCGGGCTTTTGGCCACCTTTGTGCACATATAGGCTAAACTGGGCCAGGGGAACCTCCTGAGGATGGCGAGATGATTGAGAGGACACTGTCCTCCAGACACAGGATTCGAAATACGAGCCTTGGCGGTCTGAGGCCGAGCACGCTACCTCTCGGTCACGGAGGCTCCCCACAATACTGACTTTCACACGTGGATGGGGAAAAAACATTTTGTTTCCTTCAAATCGCCGAGACCGGGAACCGAACCCCGAACTCTTGCGTGAAAGGCAGCGGTGCTAACCACTACCCTAGGCCACCGCCCAACGATTGTGAACAAAAGACAACAACATGTGATAATAATAAACTCTTTTATTTGTATCCCCCAGTTTTGTCACACAGAGGATCGAGCGGGGAAATAGCACAGAATGAAAATACATTAGGAGTAGAGAGCCTCACGTTGTGTGGCCCAAACCAAACGTTAAACAGCAGAAAATAAAGTGACATAAGGCGTACAGAGCCCCACTGTATGTGTGTATGTGTGGCCGAAATCAAACTTCACTGAAGCCACCCTACACAACCGTATTATCACCTGTAGAAATGAAAGGGGCACTTACAGGTTTGTGGATACCGGTGACCCTTTCATCCCCGGGTGATGTGTTTATAATATAAACATCGACACCACAGCCGACGTAAGAAACAAACACACGTAATTATCTACTGTTAATAGCACTTTGCCCTCCCTAGGACACTCATTATCATCATATTAATCCTCCTTACCAACACTCAGGTATTTCCTAACATCTTCTTTCGCAATTCCCAACTCAATGCGAATAAAAATGTCCTCACTCTCTAAAATACCCTAAATATCCACGTATAATATCTCAAATGACACATCAGAACCTCTTAATTGTGATGGTTTATACAATGTTTTGAAACCTGGATAATTTTCAGCCACTTGGAAGTTGTGGATCGCGTCAGCGAAACACAACTTAAAGTGACTAAAAAATTTAATTGAATAGCTTGGCGGTTGAAGGGTTAGGTATCCTCTAGAAATGTTAAATCCTGTTTTTGACACTTTTGGCTGATACACCTTTTGATTTCCGCTGAACACTGATATCTGCTTCCACGGTTCACCAGGTCTACTGTTCAAATTTTCTTTGCGCATGGACATTCAGACAAAGACTGAAAATAATTTCGTTACAAGCTTTGAAACCATATATTTTATATTAATCTTGTTTCACGTCATATTGAATAAATTTGACGGGTTTAATTGAGTTTAATTAATGTTTGCCTCAATTTGAGGTGTTGAATATACAACTTCAAAAAGCAGTATTACTCACAGGTGCCGTATGAATGAAGCTATTTTCTACCGAAAAAGAGTTCAGAACTGCATTTGAAACAAATCTATTGTCACAAAGTTGCATAGTGACAGTTTCGCATTTAAACAGATTTTAAATACGTTGCACATTATAACGTTAGATGTTGGACCCTTGTAAACATGTTTTTCACGTGTCCACCACTTTACACCGGGCTCACTGTTTCCATGATTTGGTGGGTATTATATTGAGCCGTTAAAACAATTGTACCACTTATCTCGCGATGACTACATATGTAATTTGGCATCACTTAATCACCAATTTCAAAGATTGATAATAGATGTAAAGGTATCTGGATCTTCAATAATTGTCTTTATTTGAAGTGGTAAACGTAAAAAATCAAGTGAAGCAATTTGAAATCAAGATACAGTGCGTATTGAAGTACTGTAAACGAAATGTGAATTAAATAGGAATCTAATTTTTCTGCTGTGGAAAAGATCGAATCAAGCGTTAAAGATCAGGGGCCGTATTCTCGTACAAGTTACGATATATCGTAGGCTTCTGATTGGTCGAGATGGCCAGTTGTACGTCATCTAGGCACGACGCCACTACACGGATGAGTGTTAAGTTTAGGTTAGGTGCCCAGCAAAGCAAACTTTAAACCCTGCAATTCGGCTACAGAAATCCTTAATTAATGATATCCACCAGGCATCACAATGTCACAGCATTCAATGTAATATCCTACAATACATTACCTAACACAAAACATTATCAAATAGAAAGATCCGCAAATGAATAGCACTAATGGCCAGATGGCGTCACCGGCCCCGGAAGCTGCGGGTCACAAATGGCGACGCCACGCCCCCTTATTTGCATCACCGTTGTTACGGAAGCCAGTGACCCAACAAACAAGAGCTAAACCAATGCTGTTGGGCCAACGTCGCAGGCGGGGCGCCAACATCTTACCAGCATTCGTTCAACGTCTTTGTGTATGCTGGTGATATGCCCCGTACTAAAACAACAACACCCAAGGCACAACCATGTCTCTAACCATTATAAATGCTATACGTCACTTTGGTATCAAAGGATTGTATCTGCCACTCCATAAAGTGGTAGTTACGACCCTTTAATACCCCGGTTCTTGTTGACACCGGTGTTATGTTGTAACTTTCTGCTCTCACTACTAAATGTTCACCCTGGTACAGCTACATCTCATATCATGAATACCTCTAACCTGTGCAACAGTCCTCTCATGGCTTTTCACTGACAGTCAGCGAGCCCGCTAGAGACGGAATTTCTGTCTAGAATAACTCCAATGGTGTTAGTATATAGTTTTAAAAATGATGGTCATTCCATAAAATTATTTTTTCTCAGTGACATCAATTAGAATGATTAAAAGGTAGAAGTAATTTTGGAAACATAATCAAATACATGATGTTTTAAAATTTAGATTTATTCACAATAATATGTTTGTCTAACAAGGGAATAAACTACTTTCTGGGCTTTAAGTGACGTTTCTGCCACTTTAATCAGTGGCAGATGACACACTTTAAATATCCAGGGTTGTTTTAACCCTGGTGCTGCTGAGACTGTGTCAGGGCTTCCGCCAGTTATGTTTGAGAGGGGGGGGGGGGTCCAAAAGGGGTCTGGGGGTCCTCCCCCGGAAGAAAAATATTCAGAGTTTCCAATTTCAGTGCCTAAAATGGACTACTTCAACCAAAATGACAGCAAAGTATGAAATATATTATTATTTTTCTGCCAACAAGGGGGGGGGGGGATTTCCCCCCCTGTGGTGCTGAGTGCCCCCCCCCCCTTGGCGGAAACCCTGCCGTGTATATACGCTTTCAAGCGAATTTCAGAAAAAATAAAATAACACTAAAATGTGTGGCATATCTTGTGGTAGATGCTCAGTTAGTCAAATAATTCAAATTTAGGAGATGTCTATTTTTCAGAAATAATATTATTTTTCATCTATTTGAAGCTGGAAATTGCGTGAGCAATTTCAGCTTCAAATGAATGAAAAACAGTCACAAACGATTCAGCAGCACAAGGGGTTAATTGTGTTTTGTAAGCCTAACACTTGAACAGTCGTCGTGTTAACAGCATAACTGAACAATGCGTACATTGGTAAGTGTCTATCTGGCCTTGGGGCATCAAAAGTGAGCAGATGCGCATTGTGGCAAATAATGGTTTATTGTTGCCAGCGACGTTGGCGCAACATTAAACCAACATTGTTGTGCATTATTGTGGTAAATGTTGGTTCAATGTTGGGCATTCGTCTGCGACGTTGGCCTGACAATAAACTAGCAATGGTTGTGCCTTATATAAATGTTGGTTTAATGTTGGGCATTAGTCTGTGATGTTGGCACAACAATAAACCAGCAATGGTTGTGGCAAATGTTGTTTTAATGTTGGTGCAGCGTCTACAACGCTGTCCCAACATTAAACCAACGTTATTAGTTGTGCATTGTGTCAGTTCTTATTATCATTTTACATACACATGTACATCATTTATATTATACGTTTAGTCTATGTACAGAATGACAATACAGATAAGGTAGATTTCTATACAGACGTGTACGTGAGCTTAAAGCACACAAATGGCGGCTAAAGCAAAGTGCTGAATGAGATCTGTGCAGTGCAATAACTTAACAATAACAACTCTACAAAAAACAGGGGTGATTGAACATGTCAAAGCTTGGTGAATGAAACATATACAGAAAACAGGGGTGAACATGTCAAAGCTTGGTGAATGAAACATATACATAATACAGGGATGAACATGTCAAAGCTTGGTGAACATATCAAAATGCGAGTGAAAACACGGCCCTTATCTAACTAAGTCAGAAGTCTTCATCTTACAAACTACTGGTGGCAGATATCCGTAATGACTGAGCAGATCCCAAATGCACTAGAGCGGATTACTAAGCATGTAAACTTATATCCTTTTCGAAAATAATATGTGGAACGCACCTCTTTGATAACAAATCCAACAGTATAATTTCAAATGCAGATATGTCAATGCTAAAACACATTGATCTACATGTATCATTTAAAAGTAAACTGAGGCAATTGAAAGACGGAGAGAAACATAAAATCTGGCTTGACCTTGCTCTTTTATATATTCATGGTAAATTGTAGAGACAAAGATGTAACTGAAATGTGTACTGGAGAACTGAAATATAACTGTATTTTACAAAATGTCACGCATTTACTGTAAAATACGTTACATATTATGTGCTTTCACCATAACATATACATAATTAGTTACATATTATATCCAGGGAACAAAGGCTTGGCTAAGTTAGTGTTCAGTGGGTAGGCCGCATATTTATTATAGACCACCAGAATGTTTTTTAATCTAACCCCAATAGCTAAGTATAATTGTTCGCTGAGAATGATCTAGTATCTGCCCACCTCAAGTGAGATATACGACATTCTAACCCACAGTGGAGGCGTATCTGATAATTGACTGGATGCTGATTGCATGATGTATTCGAGTCTCTACAGGCCCTCGGGGGCGGGGGGGGGGGGGAGGTGGGGTTACCGACCGCTAATCAGTGAAGGTACATGCCACGGAAACGCCTGCACGCGATCACAACGGGTAGAAATGTCAGTATTTAACCCTTTGATGACTGAGCTATTCAATTTAAATTTTCAGACACTTGAAGTTGTGTCTCGCTACCGCGACACACAACTTCAAGTGACTGAAAATTGCTGTCATTTGTGAAATTTAAGCCTTAACATAATATCAGTGTTTTAGCTGTTTTAGGGTTTCAGCTTCAGTGATGTATCTTAACGTTGTAACGTTGTGATGTATCTTAAGGTTGTGATGTATCTTAACGTTGTGATGTATCTTTAACCTTGTACAAAATCCATGTGACGTACGCTGGAGTTAGACTAACGCCTTTGACGTACACTGGACTAACGCCTTTGACGTACGCTGACGTTAGTTGAACGCCTAGGACGTACGTTTCAATGGTCCAACGCATGTGACATAAACACAGAGCTGGTTTGATACCGGTGCAACGTCGCAGACGATTGACCAGCATCAAACCACCACTGTGTCTCAGTCCGTTGCTTGCTGGTCGTACCTGTGTACGCCCAGATACTAATTATGAGGTATCAGATGACCAGTAACACTAGTAGCCCTGGCTGTAATTGACCAGTATCATGCTCGCCACCCACCAGTCGTGATGGGTGACATGTGAGCGGTCTGCATGCTCCACACGATATGTACCCGTAATGACCAGGCAAAACTAGTGGTTATATTTGAGCAACACGAAAAGCTCATTGTATATCATTTTGTCTGAAACAATGTCTGTTTTAACATGTTTAACCTTTTTCATTCTGAGTTGTATTTGTATAGGTTTTTTTTTAAGCTGGAACATAATTACATTTATGAACCAGAAGAATAGACAAACTCAAAATTAAATTATTTGATTTTTTGATGTGACACTTGCTTGGAAATGTCAAGTGTTATCCATCGGGTTTGATGAATAATCAGACACAATCAAAGTTAGTCAAAATGGGCATCAGATAAATAAAATTGTGTAATTTAGCAGGAATTATTTGGGGAAAAGTGTATGGACAAGAATCGATTTCGATTTCTGCTAAAATTTGGCAATGTAAATCATTGTTTAATTATCAGTCACAATCCGTCATAGGCAGGGACGACGTCATCAGTAGGCCGAGTTCACCAGGGACGACATTCCCGGGAGGCCAGGTTCACCAGAGAGAAATTAGTTTGAGCAGCTCCCGTTATTATTGTGTATCTTGTTTCACCATGCGCAGGCCCCCTATCCATCTATCACTTCAGGCAGCTAGAGATCTATTCTACAGGCCACAACGACACTGACTGGAAAAGCCAAACAGCAGTAACTGCTTACCTCAAAGGTAAGCAGATACTGCTGTTTGACTTTGCTTGCTCTCTTTGACTTGTACGTTTCCGAGCAAAGCCAAACAGCAGTTACTGCCCCTCTAAGAGGTAAGCAGTTACTGCTGTTTCGCATTGTACGGCAGTGCTGTGGATTATGCAGAAAGAGGTACAAATTAAACCAATATGCTACAAAACGTTGATTGGCAATACACTATGATTTTGCAAACTTTTGTGTGAAATTTTGTGGTTGATAATTTAGCTAGCCTCTCTCATATGCCACTATGTCATGTGTTTGAATGTATGAGAACGATAACAGCAATCAAATACTGTTACAAAGTGGTGTCAAAGGTCGGTTTATCTTATATCAATATCAGTCTTTCAGAGACAAAAACTTGGGGAGTACAATCCACCATAGACTAGTATGTGAGATTGAATTTCAGCCCAGGAAGAACCAGACTGTAGGCACCGCCACTTCAATAACACAATACACTCAATCATGCTCTCTTTGACTTGTATGTTTTGCGATAGGTACAAATGTCAAGCCATTGAAATAGCTTTCTATTATGGAGATTGCGAGCTCGTTTTTCAGCAAATGACAATAAAAACATTTTGTTTGAAAATACCCCGGTGGGTGGAATAATTGTGATACCTCGGCCTCTTTACTGGTAAGACCGTATATATATATATATACGTTGTTAGACTAGTTTCAAATGAAATAAAATTCCACTGAATTTGTCTGTATAGTTTGTGGTAGATTAGTACATAAATAATTCAATTTGGGAGATTTATAATACAGATATTTGTTAGCATGTGAAGGAGGACATTGCGTTAGCATTTCCAGCTTCAAATAGCTTGGAAATAATAAAAACAAATCAGTAGAACAAGGGCTATGTCTAACCCTTAGAACACTGATGTCGACTACAGTAGATATTTTATTAGCACCTGCATAACCAGTTGTTAAAAATAAAATATGCTTTCAATCTTGAAACACTGATATATGTTGGGATTTAAAGCAGCCCCTTGGGATAACATCAAATTTCGTTTTTAGTTTAGTAATGAAGTGTATCCCCAAGATTATGATTTTATTTTTTTCAAGATTTTAAAAATATTTTTATCAACATTTCTATGAAACCGCTTGAAACCCAAACAAACTTTTTGTACACCTAAACACTTGCTAAAGGACGGTTAAATGTTCCCACAGCATTGGGCCACATGGTGATGCCGTCGGCCCAGCGTTGGGCAGACAATCAGTGTTGCAGGTGTATCACCTCATGTCCTGACCATAAGACTCCAATCAGCCACCAATTAGCGGCGATTGCTTTGATCTCCCCGTCCAAGACGTGGGAATATGTGGTGTAAAGTTCTGTATATTGCTGACTTGTTTTGTTTACATGGCAATATACGACCTGGAAATTTAACTATTTCACTCTTTTTCGGTGCTTTTAAATTGTTTTTTGACTTTTTTGTATTTTTAGTTAAGATCAGTAGGCTATATAGCTTCAAATAAGTTGAATTTTCAAAATTGACAACATTGAAAATGTCTCATCCCAAGGGGTCCCTTTAAATTTCACAAATAACACAAATTTTCCAGTCACTTGAAGTTGTGGATCGCGGTAGCGAGACACAACTTCAAGTGGCTGAAATTTAAATTTCTTAGCTCAGTGCTCCGAGGGCTAAGGTGAGTGAGTGGACTTTGATTTTATATTTTTCATAAACAAATATTTTTCGTCACTTAAAGTTGGAATTAAGTCAACAATACCAGCTTTAAATGAACCAAAAATGGCAACAAGCAAGTGAGAAGCTCAGGGGTTCAGATATGGAGTAGACTTTGCTTTTAGGATGACAAATGTGTTTGGTTGTTGGCAGCGCTGTGCGCAGTATTATGTATGATGGGCCAGTCTGGAGTGTTTGCACTGGGCCACTGGAGGGTACTTAGCCCTCAGAGCACTGATGTCGACTGCAGTAGACATTCTGTGTTTTGAGTAGGCCTAACACCCCTATAGCCCATGATAACGAACACATTTAAATATGCCTTAAATCTGGAAACACTGATATATATATTGGGACTTAAATTTCACAAATAACCTAAATTTTCAGTCACTTGAAGTTGTGTATCGCGGTAGCGAGACACAACTTCAAGTGACTGAAAATTTAAATTGAATACCTCGGTGATCAGCCTAACGTCACAATAGATTCCTTCACAATGACATGTCCGTAAAGATGAAACATTATAACCTTCTTCTTCAAGGTTAGAAATATATTGGACCAACTATGGATTAGAAAAACAAGAGATGCTGGCTAACCATTGTTTTAATGTTGGTACAGCATCGCCGGCGGTAGGCCAACGTCCTGTTTTATTTTTTAAATGGGACACATGGGTAAAGTCAACGTAATTGTATGGTGAAAGCACAGGTATGAAAGCTCAGCACATCATCATTTCTCTGGTTAACATGGCTAAGGAGGCATAGTGTTTGTTTTAAATATTTCTTTATTTAACAACCAATGTCGTATGTACCAGTCATTGCAGCAACCAAACAGTTAACAATAGTCAACAACAGAAATAGCGAATATGAAATATTTTATATAAATCTGAAACAGAACAGAGCTGATATCATTAGGCCTTCCCAATAAATACGAGACATTGACCCAATGTTGGGTTACTGTTGGGCCAGCGTCGCAGACGGTGGACCAGCAGTAACCCAACATTGTATCAGCGCCTCGAAGTGCTGTTTGGGTTCATGTTATGCAGTATGATTATTAATAATCTATGCCTTCACATGACCAGTAGCAGACTGGATGGAAAACCGGAAACGTTCTTCAGTTGTAATCCATTTTTAATAATTTCCAGGGTTTATCATGTTGATGGCACTTATTCCTCTGTTTAATGTGTATAAATGTCACATATCAAGAGGGTTTTGTCTTAAATCCAGGAAAAAAAAAGAAAAAAAATGAATGTCTTTTAATTATCCACAATTTGACACTGCCACAAAATATTGAATGTCTTACATGTATATCCACAGAAGTGCAGTATTTAATGTCTTATATCCACAAAGGTGCAGTATTTAATGTCTTATATTCACAATGAATGTTGCTGCAAAGCAGTATTCCTATGTGGTTTTAAACCATTTTGTACGTCGTCTGCGTATGTAATCCATTTCCACTTTGACATACTTGAACAGAATGAAACGACTCTTTCAGTCGCCCATTTGACTTTGACACATCAGACAGATGCTTGTGGCCTTATTCCGTCTGTCACGTTATCTGATGACGTCACATGACGTCACGTTTTGGCGTGTGTAGGGCTACATGGTCTATGTAGGGATGCAGGGCGTGTATAGGGCTGCGGGGTTTGACATGGCGTGATGGTTGTATTTAACGTACGTCATGTTTGACAGCACGTGAAGGGAATGGCATAATATGAGAGCAGGTGGTGTAACACCAAACACCAGATGTTCACCCGAGGCTGGTTTAAGGTTGGCCCACAGTCGGAGACTGTAGGCCGACATAAAACCTGAAGAATGTATCTGGACATGTATAGCTCTGGAATTTTTACATTATGCAGCTGATGTATCTATGTATATAATTTATGTAGAGTTACCATAGATACATAGATTAAAAGTATATATTAAATCACTAGCCCAGCAAAAAACACGTTCAAGATTGACCGAATGCTGGAGTAATGTTGAACCAGAGTCTACGACGTTGGCCCAACTTTACAACAACATTGGGTCAATGCATAGTGTTTTCTTGGAACCCAGCAAACACGAGTCGTTGAACCAATGTTTATTTAATGTTGGTCCACCGTCTACGACGCTGGCCCAACATTAAACCAACTTTGATTTAATGGTTCGTGTTCGCTAGGAAACTGTTTCAAACTGGCCAGTATTCTATCAGAATTATGCCAATACCTGGTGTTTGATCAGTTTATGGGTAGGTGGTACATTGGCGATAAAGGGTGGTATCCTAAGAATATGAGACGTTGAAACAACGGTGGTTTATTGTTGGGACAGCCTCGCAAACGGTGGGCCACCATTAAACCAACATTGGCACAACGTATGTGCTTGCGGGGATTGGTTCCAAGTCTAGTTGGATATGTAGGAGCAAGCCCAGCTAACAAGACATTGAACTTGTTGGATTAATGTTGGCCCACCGTCTACGACGCTGGCCCAACATTAAACCAACATTGGTTCAATGTCTCGCATTTACTGGGAGGATACTGGTATGACTGTATCTTTGCTATGACCAAGGAATCTCAATCGAGACTCTATTGAAATTCCTTCCTATGACTATGCTAGTAGCATGGAGATAGTAAAGTAGGTGGGAGATTGGGAGGCTGGTGTATATTGGTCTATGGTTCCAGTATCATTGTAGTGGTGTACAGAGTAGTTGAGGATATTGCCACCAGATGCCCCCAGTGATACGGGTGTTGATCCCGGGCATGTCTGGCGGGCTGTTATCGTGTAGTCCCTGTGATCGATTGCCTACACATGATCCGGGACATCCCCATGTCGCCCAATCACGCCATGTCGATTGATGCTCATTTGAGCTGATATTCACACCATCCCTGCTTTCCCAGTGTGATCAGTTCTGCCTCCCACAGTCAGGCGGCGTTATACTGTACAAAGACTTTGTATAGAAAGTCCTTGAATTGAATGGTCCCCACTTGTCTGCAGTACACCGGCATTGTGAATAGCTTCAATCTTCTCTAATCACATATCCATGTAGTGAATTTATTATGTTTATAGTGATTGAAATCTCTCACAATTATTTCGCTATCATCAGTTATCACATATATATCCATAACGTGTTGGCCACATCGTCTTGCTGGCACCAAAATTTCATATATGCGATGAACTTTTTGTACCAACATGACCAAACTTTGACAAATATTTTCTCAGATTAGTTGCCACAGAACAGTTCCACAAGTGCAATCGCAGAGTGATCGGTATATCATCACGATTGTCTGGTTCCAACATTCCACCAACACATTTTATTCCAGAGCATCGCAGCATGATCAGTTCACCACCTTGTTGGCTCAACTGTCACGGTTCACACTGTAATTCCACTATTCCAGTATGACAGGTCAGTTCACCACTTAATTGGTCAGACCAGCACGATCCACACAGTCGTGCACACTAATCCAGGTCGGCGCGGTGACTATGCGGGCTGCACCACAAACCTAAACAACCAGCCATACAGGGATATCTGTGTATATCCAGGGAGAGTTGGCCTCCTTTCTCTACTTGAGATCCTTTGTGAGACGGGGTACAGCCGTAGTCCGCTAATCCAAAACTCACAAGCTGATTAACACATTATGGGGTGCAGAGCATGAAATCTATGGCAACCATACTTGGCCAAACGCTAGCACTGAAAATGCTGACTGTATATTATCTGTGACTGGTAGTAATCCATAGACTGGTTCTACGAGAGACTTGGCAAAGACGACTAGACTGTATATAATATAGCAAAGATAATAGAAAAAACCACTATGAAGCCGGCATCAGTTCGTGGAGCTATCACTAGGTGACGCTCATAACGGCTCCGCTTCTAACTGACTAAATATCACATTTATAAATATCCAAAGATGATGTCCTATCACTGTGTTCACCTCCGGCTGGCATCTGATAAAAAAAATAGAAAATAATCAGAATAATGTAATAGTAATTTTTAATTTAACTGTTTTAATACAATTTAACTATTGTTTAGTGAAACACATTATCTGATTATATACATTTTTAATGTGATTAGCGGTATGAGTATATTTTACCGTTTTCTGTGTTTCTACATACTGAGATGAAAGATACAGGTGATCAGAAATAGAGTTAGCGAGCATTATAAATGTATCACCTAAAGTGAAATACATCATGTGCATATAGCAAGGGCGTTGTATCGTATCAATAGTGTATCGGCCTCAATAATATACAGAAATAGGCCTACTAGTACTATATATCTGACAGACATTTTTTCCCCAGCTATATAGTTTTAGCTTGTGATTCATTATTTCTTATTTACCTGTTGTTAATTAGGAGGCTTGGCACCACCAGACAGCGCCGCCATGCGGTACATCTCGGCAATACGGTTATCAATCATACTCCTTTCTATGTTGTTACGGCTGAGTGAACGCGGGTCACACGCCAGGAGCCTGGGGTCATGACCTAGAATCCGGGGGTCAGCGGCCAACATACGAGCGTCAGATGTGAGCGACCTCATTGCGGACACAGCGGTATTGCCGTGCATGGGGTTTCCAGAATAAATAGCTCCATTCTGCATAAACATCGCTCTGGGGAGCTGCATCATCGCGGCCTGATTCTTAGGGAACATCCCAGGGTGATGAGAGGGCCATGGATAGCCTGATGAGGCTAGAGATGTGGGGGCTAGGCTCACAGGTAGGGGGCTATGGCGTGATGTACCAGGTCCCCCCTGCTGCTGCTGCTGCTGCTGCTGCTGCTGTAAGCCCTGCTGTATCTGCTCATCATGAATGAGGAGCTTATGTAGCTCACTGGATCCCCTCATGTTAGCATAGGCGGCACTGTGAGGTCCACCAGGCCATGCCGGACCATGGTATCCTGCAGACATAGCTACAGGTGAACTCCTATCATCCTGTATGTCACTGGTAGGGGGGCTAAACTGACCAGGTACTGACCCCTGCTGCTCACCAACCTTCTGCTGCTGCATCGTGAAATACTTCTGTAACTGATACTTGCGTTCAGCCATGGCTTTAGAGTCTGGAGTGCTAGTATTGGAATCGTGATCAGGCTCCCGCTTGGGTGTCGTAGTGCTACTGCTATTCGCATCATCAGGTTTAGTTGTAACTGGAGAACAGAGATCTATGTGTCTTTGTGTAGATGTGGCTGTAGTGCCATTAGATGACAGGTCATGATGTCTGCCATCTAGTCTCCTCTCGTCTGATGGCTTGTCATGATGTCTCCTCTCGTCTGATGGCTTATCATGATGTCTCGCATCCTGCCTCCGCTCTTCTGGTTTGTCATGGTGTCTACCATCTTGTCTCCTCTCTTCTGAAGCCTTCTGCTCTTGTGACACCTTGCCTTCTGTCTTTATCACGGCTACAGGCCTTACACTCACACGGCTATCACCAGGTACACGAGATGGTAGTTGTGGAACAAGTAGATGAGTGTTCCTGACTATAGAACCCCCATCAGGCTTGTTAGCACCGGGCATTTGTGAAGTATTCTTCTCAGCACCATTATCATTTCTAGAATCGTGATGTGATACATTGAGACTGGTAGACCTAGAGTCGCCATGTGATAGATTTACGCTATGAGTCTTGGAATCTTCATGTGTCATATTCACATTACGGTTCTTAGAATCACCATATGAATTAGTTGAGTTATAATGGCTGTTTGAATCACTTTGTGCGCTATGTGAGTTAGAGGTCTTACTATCGACAAGTTGTATTTTATATTTGTGAGTATCCGTTATATTGCTGTCTTTAGTAAAACCTTGAGGAGCTGTTGTCATCACACCTCCTGATGACATCATCACACCTCCTGAAGACGTCACTGATGACGTCATCACTCCTCCTGATGACGGCATCACACCTCCTGATGACGTCACAGATGACGTCATCACACCTGCAGATAACGTCAGAGATACAGAATATCCACGCTCCACTGGCTCCTGACCTTCACAAGACATATCACGACCTTCAGGGCGATCTATCACCTCTTGTTTAACTGCGGGAAGAAGCCCTTCCTTATTGGCAGTAGGCTGAACAACCATAGGTTCTAAATGAGGGGGACCGAGCTCTGCGGCAGAGTTGGGGTCACTTGTGGTGTGCACGTCGTGGCCTGGACCCCTATGAGCCATGTCTATGCCATGATTCCCTCTAGCTGAGGACACAGGCAGGAGGGGTACAGGTGGTAAGCCATGCTCCTTATCATGGCCTCCCTCTTTCTGTCCATTCAGAAGCTGCCCCACTAGGATACTGTCTGACTTAATGCTGGGTTCGGAGGCTGTGCTGTGCTGTGGTTTCTCACCTTTCTCTTTGTGGTGTTTCTTTCGTTTGGCTTTTTTATCCGCTCCAGGAGAGTGTGACTGTGACGTGTCAGTTGACATAGATGACTGGGTCATGGTGGCATGAACTGCAGGGTTGCTGAGACTGGTGAGGGAGGAGGAGATGGGAGGTGTTTGTGACTTACAGCGACCGGGCTGATGAGCATCCCCGCTAACAAGCTGCTGGTGACATGCAGCATCACCTTCCCCGTTCATTTTAGCATCTCCTGTTTCTCGGCTCCCTGGTGTTACATGTGTCATTAATGCAGATCTGACTACATCTGCACCATTATACTGAGCCCCATCACCTCGACCTGAGGCGCTACCCATGTGATTCTGTGGATGATTATGGTGATTATGATGATGAGAATGTGACTTCTTAGGGTCATTGACTTCGTCATGACCTGGCGTTTTTGGGGCGGGGATCACTTTAGCTTTAGGGGTGGTAGACGTGGAATCGGTATAGTTTATTTTAGACTTAGATTTCGCTGATGGGGACACAGAAGCTGCGTCTTTGACCTTTATGTCTTTTCTCAGTGGTTTGTTGATTTTCTTGCCAGCTGCACAAGGGGACTTCTCCATGTGTTGCATGAAGGGCATAAAGGGTTTTTCGTCTACGCAGGGACTGTCTTTAGGTCCATACTGTAAACATGTCTGTTTAGTGAATGTGCTGTCACCATGGGCGTGAGACTGGTGGTACCTCAACCCATTAATGTGGCGGTATTTCTTGGCACAACCAGGCTCAGGGCAGTAGATGAGGGAAGCAGGAGCAACCTTTCTGATCACATCGGAAAACTGACTAGATTGTCCATCTTTCTCTGGCGGGGTCTCCTCGCTTTCTGGTACGTCCACTAGGTTAGATTGCCCTCTTCTCTTGCCCACCATGGGCGTACCATCAGCCCTGGCTGGGCTCGATGGAGCAAAGATTTTTCTGTTTCTGAGACGCCTGGCTCCTGACATGACGATTTCATCGGCTACAGCAGGATGACCTCCACGACCTCTGCGGCCACGCCCCCGAGAGGCTCGGGCCTCCCCCTCAGCTCCAAAACTACAAACACAAACAAAACCAGTGAGAAGAGAGAATCAAATAGAATGAAATAGACAAGAAGAAAGATGAATACTGAATAACGGAGAGCCACATTTTTTGAGACAAGGGTAAAGTGGCGTTAAGTATTGATCAAACTGCTGTTGACTGCCTTTGTCAGACTGCGGCATTGTTTAGATGCTTTCTCCCTGCACATTGGTATTACCATTGAGATAGTAGAGGTATCTTTAGAGATGACCTTTAGATTTATATATATAGAGATTGTGAAAAAATAGAAAGGGAATTTAAATCTTAAAATTTTATTTAATCCACATTAGGCAGGTTAATTCAACTCAATGTTCTTTAAAAGTATATGTCTCTTCGAGTCAAAGGAACGTTTAAATATAGCACTATATAAAGTGAAAATTTATTTACTTTATCTCCATAAACCTGGCATGAATGCCGGCCTATTTTAAGTACACCGTACCTTGGTGGAGCCCAGTTGTCATTACTGGCGTCCAATAACGTCCCGATGTAGGTTTTACCCCTCCACGTTACATTGACAACCAGCATACCTGTAACCATAGCAACAGATACTTAAATATTACATTTATTTACTCTGAGTAATATCATCGTAATTATTCAACGAAATTATTACTAAGACAATAAGTTTTTACACCCCTATGTATGTAAAAAGTAATAATTTAATTACGGAAGTAAATAGCTACTATGAGACAATTTCAATTAATAAAATGTAATTGTCATGGAGCTCTGCCACTTATAATGGCATATCGGAAATTAGACTGCAGATATGATTTTTCGCAATTTAAGATTAAATAATGTTGCCATGTAAAAATATATAAATATAGAAAGACGGTCAAGCTGCTGATATAACGTTTATAGTTTTAAAAAATTATTTAAAAATCTTTCTACCCAAAAAAGAAATTATTATTACAATTTATTATATTGTGCATGTGTATCCCCCCCCCCCCTCCATAAAACAGTTATTCAGAAATTGTAAATATAATTTAGTGAGTCACAATACTGTTTTCCAAACAAAACATCCCATTCGGGCTTAGCGTTTAACATGTGTAAAGTGTGTATCTGCCACTTTACAAAGTGGTAGATACACCCTTTCAGCTTCAAGGTATGCAATAATTTATAAATGTTCTGTTGAGCACTGACCATCGAGGGATTCCGTCCAGACTATTCCCTCCAGAGTGACACTAGTACCGGGTTCACACGGGCCCAGATACTCCTGTTCCGTAATCACCCCGGCCTCGCACTGCTTCTCTCCCGCCACCAGTTTGAGCTGCATGCCAGGGGGCATCTCAGTCAGCTGGCCAGCGTCCTGTACACCAAGGGCACCACCAAGGGCACCACCGAGGGCACCGCCAAGTGCACCGCCAAGAGCACTACCACCAGACAGAGCGCCACCACCGGCGGCACTCAGAAGCTGCTGCATGTTTGTCGGTACACGTTTCTGTTGTTCGCCACTAGGTGGTGCTCCGTTCTCCATGTTACCACCGCTGGCCTCGGCACTCACACCTCTGATCAGGCTTGCCTGAACAACAACAAATATACAAAATTACCACTTTTAATCCTGCTAGGTCTGTTCAAGAACTTTAAATAAACTTCTTGCTCTGTATAATAATGATGTACGTTTTAATCAAGTTTCAAAACAGATCTAATATCAAGTTATTAACCCTTTAACTGCTAGAAGCACGACTATTGTCGCTTTTAATGCTTTTTATTACCTGATCAAATCACTATATTGGGAATAAAATATGCGTTTAGCATCAATATTTGCAAATATTTGGTCTAAATGTACATAAACAAATTAATTATTTGAGTATTTTTTACACACTAGGATTTAGTAATAGTGGTTTAAGGGTTAAACGTATTTTATTTGGCTTGGCAGTCTCACAAAAATGATACGGCTCCTGTTTATCAAGGGTTGACCGCTTAAATTAGATTCGGGGGAATTTACTGATGGCAAACTCTCAATATTTCTATCTTTTAAGCCGGCAGGGTAGAGGTAATGACAGAGAGGACTGACCAGGGGTCATCCGGCATGGCCTGAAGGTCATTGTGAGGTCACACACAGCCCACAGTAAATACAAGAAGGTGAGACAGTGCGACAGTCTGCGACGCTGGCCCAACATTAAACCAGCATTGGGTGAACGTGTCGTGTTGAAGTGCCTTTATGCCTGCAGTGCACACCATGAATATTCCACGTGATGTATGTGACAGCGCTGATAGGCTGGGGAGAGTGGAGGTAAAGGGGCTGGGGCTGATAGTCAAGGGAGACTGGAGGATGATGGGCTGACTGGGGCTTATAATGGCAGCCGGCAGAGAGGGTTAACCCTTGTGCTGCTAGGAACGTTACGTATAATATAGGTGGTGTTTGATAGAAACGCGAATATCACTGGAATCATAAATATTGTCAAAATAGGCTTAAGAACCATGCTCAGTTAAACAAATAATTCATATTTGGGTGAGATCATTAATTGTCGTAAATTGTGACGGACGGAATTCAGAGACAAATCCCCAGGTGCAGTTCGCAAAAAAAGTTTTTTTGATTTTTTTAAAATCCATTTGAAATATTTGAGAGAGAACAAAGTTAATTATATAACTTTTTATATGTTGGCACATATGTGTTGCTTAGCAACTGATAAAGTATTAGCGTGACGGACGGAATCACAAAATGTGCCTTTAACTGACCCCCCTTATGTATGCTCAAAATTCTCTGATTATTATACATATGCATCATATTGAATGCCAGTTTTGAAAAGTCTTAGTTAGATGCTATTTAGTGCTTATATAATTTTTTTTATATCTCATGTCATACATTTAGGATTAGTAAAAACCCTGAGTAAAGTCAGTGTGACGGACGGAAAGTGATGGACGGAAAACTTGTTTTTATAATGTGGCCTCCATCCTCCCTTAAATCCATACATTTTATCTGATCGTGAAATCATTATAACTGCATCGCATATTTGCATAGCAAATATTAAAGTCTCCACCTTCTACAATTAAAAGTTTTATTGCCAATGCAGTAACGATGGGGCTTTATAACATAAGTGACATGGCGGCCATCTTGGATATGCAAATTAGCTGATTTTCAAACTCAACCAGGGTAATCCATCAGAGGGTGTTCAGAAGAAATTTGGTGAAGATCTTATAAATATTGGCGACTTAGAGTGTTTACATCGATCTTGGATATGCAAAATAGCCCATGGCGGCCATGTTGAATATGCAAATTACCTGATTTTCAAACTCTTGGATATATGCAAATTAGCTCAGCATAATTTGCAAAATATTAGCTGATTTTCGAAGTCAAACAGGATAATCCATCAGAAAGTGTTCAGATGAAATTTCGCAAAGATCGGATGAATATCAGGGATGCAAATTCACATACGCCCGGTCGCCCGTGGCGACAAGAATTATATAAGGGCGATTGTAAATCAGCATGTCACTAGCCCTGCTGGCGACTGATTCCCTGTGCGATCCGCAGATCATGTGTGGCTAAATTTACGCATAACTGCAGAGCGCCGCACAGCATGTACAGGCGTCGTCGTCGTTGCGCGCTACAGAGCGTTGTTTCGGCTCACACGTGGTTGTGTGTATCAGCCTTTTAGGGGGACCTACATTTGAGGAGCACATAAGCGCACATAATTCAAGATTTGGCACTCCAAAAAGTGAGCAACTGAATCAAGTTTGATGCTGACATACGTGGACATAAAAATCACGTTCACCAAGTTGTTAAACAAACTACTGACCAGTATATTCCTACGGCCTGGTCAATCAGCGGTGCGTGGGCACGTGTATTGCATGTGGCCCGATCTGCGGTAGCCATGACAGCCCACAGCATCACTTTTTGCGTCGTGGTCTCCAGCATTCGTTTCACCCGATATTTCACAGTTCAAAATGGCACTGATCAAGAAGATCATTTATCTAGTTTTTTGACATACATGCATGCTGACAACATTTCATTGCCCAACGAGCTGTGGGTGAATAGATGCAGTTTTGAATTGTTGCTGATTCTAAAAGACTCATGTATTATAGATCTGATGAATCAAGCATTAATCTTACATAAAAACGTCTTGCAATTTTGTGTGAATGCAAGCTGTGGCTAATACTCCAGTTGCAGTCACACACAGGGCTGCCGCTGGCGCATGTATGTCGGCGCAGAAACGATGTGAATAACTGGACATGTAGGGGTGTTCAGACTAAGAAGGTCTAACCATGCCAATAGGCCTAACACAAAGTAAATTACACCCCAGAAAAGGCCTAATTTAATACACCTGAGATAACCTTTTTATCCCAGTTATGTTGTGCCTTGCTGTGTCATGATGCCATAGAGGCTAGAGCTCCATAGACTTCCCTACTTCCTTGTTGATAGGACTACATATCAAGTTCAGTTACCTTGAATAGCCCCTAAGCGATATGAAAGAATATATATATTTTTTTCAAGTATGCTTATTTGACATCATTTTTATTATGTTTAAAATGACTGACTTGATTATATTGGCAGAACAGTTTACGTTTTTTTTTAGATGGCCCCTTTTTTCACCGAAGTGGGCAACATGGCACCTTCTTTCTCCAAGTTGGAATGAATACTAGTGAGCCAATGTCGGATGAAATTAATTGTCTGTACATGTAATAATTATGAACAGCCAATTAAATCTAAGTGAATTATGGGAGGTGGGGTCGCCACCAGCTAAGAAAATAAAGTAAACTGGAGAAGAAATGCTGGTTCAATAATGTAACTTTATATGAAGATAAAGGCCGACAGAGACATTTTCAGGTGGCGTGGCTGGTCACTCTGACTTCACTAGAGCTTAAACAGCTGCAGATTAAAGCTAAAATGCCCACCTGCAGCAAAAATGCTCAGGCTAAGCCTACGGAAGATGGGTTAGAAGGGGAAAAAATCATTAACCAATGATTCAGCAATATCGCGCATAGTCCGGCAACTAGTAAGGGCGATTAAAAAATCATAAGGGCTAGTGGATTTTTAGTTCCACTAGCCCGGCTGGCTAGTGGATAAAAATGATGAATTTTTTCCCCTGAATATTAGAGACTAGAGCGTTTACATAGATACTTGAATATGCAAATTAGCTTATTTTCGAAATAAACCAGATTAATCTTTCAGAAGGTACGGTATTCAGAAAGATATCGGATGAATATTGGCGACTAGAGAGCGCTTACATCGATATTCGATATGGAAATTAGCCCATGGCGGTCATGTTGAATATGCAAATTAGCTGATTTTCAAACTCGACCAGAATAATCCTTAATAATCCTTTCGTCGATCTTGGATGTGCAAATTAGCTCAGCATAATATGCAAAATAGCTGATTTTCGAACTCAAACATGATAATCGATCAGAGGGTGTTCAGAAGAAATTTCACAAAGATCGGATGAATTTTAGAGACTGGAGAGCGTTTACATCGATCTTGGATATGCAAATTAGCCCATGGCGGTCATGTTGAATATGCAAATTAGCTTATTTTCGGACTCAACCAGAATTATAATCCTTATGTCGATCCTGGATATGCAAATTAGCCCAGCATAATATGCAAAATAACCAATTTTCCAACAAGAATAATCCATCAGTACTTATTTCTGTATGTTTTGAATCAAAATATATATGCCAGCTAATCTAGCAAAGTTATTGCTCATTTCTCACCCAAATCGATCAATGTCACTCACTCATCTTCGAACCATCTAATTACCAAATGGGAAGACTGTAATTCAAACTTTCAAAAAGATATGAAGCATCAAAGGAGTTTTAGCCTAATGCTGTGACTTTGGTCATAAACGGTCAGTCATTTTTAAACTCCAACTGTAGTTTAATCAGATGCACTTCATCTTCGTTTTCAAATAGGGAACTTCCATCTTAAAAAATTATTGTTTATGAAACTAATTGTGATTGACAAACTGAACAGTGGTGTGACCTTGACCCTTAAAATAGGTCAAGGTACCTCATCTTCAAACTTGACCTGTAAATTCCTAGAAGATGCATCTGTATACCAAATGAAGACTACCTGAAACGATTCAAAAGATATAGCACATCAAATGAATTTTAGTCCAGATATGCTGACAGCTGTGACCTTGATATTGACCCAATGTCAATCAGGGTCAATGGAATAAAAAACTAAAGCCATATGGTATACAAGTTTAAAATATAAAGTCAATACAATTAGTCATGTTGACAGGGGAGCTATTTGAGTATGATGCGCTGCCGAACAAACACGGACGGAAGACGCAGAGTGCTAAGGGATGACAGTGTCGCTAAAAATTGTCATTTCACGTCCCGTCACCCCCCCCCCCCATGATTCCCCCCTAGCCCGAACCCTACCACCCCCCCCCCCCAGATATGTCCCAGTGACTACAGACAGCACATTATTGAGTTGCATGCATTTAAAAACCTGTTGGTAATACTTGGCTTTGCATTTGCCTCTTGTGTTTCCCATGCCAAGAGGCAAGTGAAGAAAAAAAAAAAAAGTTCATTTATAAGTCATGTTAACATTACGTGAACAAATTATGGTACTCATGGTAATAACTCTATTTAAGGCTTGGGAATTTTTTTATGTACAAGTGAAAATAAATTAGTAGCCTCATCTTACATGTAGACCAATTCTGATATCGTCATTGGGTAAAATTCCCATGAAACTTGCTTCGGGTGAACAAAAAAAAAACACATTTCCGTCCGTCACGGCAATTTTTTGGCAAGGTTTTTCCTTAATATATTTTGTACTGGCACATCAATGTAAATAATCATCTTTTCTACTAATTAGTGTTAGGGAGCAGTAAGAGAAAACAGAAAGTTTCACTAAATAAATTTATTATACGTGGCAGCACATTGATTAAAAGATTTTAAAACGTGACGGACGGAAATTGCAATAAATAACCCCTTTAAAAACATAAACAGCCCCATTTTTTTTTTTTCTTTTTTTTTACAATGCACAATATAGACATACACTATCAGTAGACATATCTACATCGAACATTATTAACTCTCTGAACTAGATAGACAGCTTTTTTTATTTTCCGTCCGTCACGGCTCAAATAGGCATTTCAGCTATTAATGTGTTGCCAGGGCGACAAGATTTTGCAAAAACAAAAAATTTTTTAGAGAATTAAATCCGCTCAGATGTTTTTTTCAAATTAGAATCTTGATTTAGATAAGAATCGCGCAATACAATTTGAGCCATTTGGTTGACACATTAATGATATGACCCATTTAGAATTTTTTTTTTTTTCACAAATCAATGGTGGAAGTCAGATGACAAGGTCAGATGACAAGGTCAGATGATGGTTCCGGCGGCAAGAATATATATAACAAGCGATCCCCAACTCAATGTAGGGCTTGAAGCAAAATGTCCCGATCTCATGAAATACTAAGTATGTACAATATAAAACAAGTAAAGATCAAAACGTCCCAGAATTTTGTGAAGGTGCTGGCAAGAATATATACAAGCAAATCACGGCTGAAGTGTATACAGAAAAAATGTCCTCATTTATCAAATACTCCGTACAATATATAATTTTATAACAAATAAAAGGTCAAACGCCCCACTTAGGATAAATTTGTTTTTTTTTGTGCTGAAGTATTTTTATGATGAATTATACTTTTTTATCCAAGGATTTTCATTAAAATATGAGGTATGTCAATGTCGAGTATGAATGAGGCGCGGGAGATTAAATATTTAATAATATTAAAGGGACCCCTTGGGATGAGACATTTCCAATGTTGTCAATTTTGATAATTTAATTTATATGAAGATATATAGCCTACTGATCTTAACTAAAAATACGAAAAAGTCAAAAAACAATTTTAAAGCACCGAAGAAGAGCAAAATAGTTGTAGTTCCAGGTCGTATATTGCCATGTAAACAAAACAAGTCAGCAATATTAAGCACTTTACATCACATATTCCCACGTATCAGACGGTAAGATCAAAACAGTCGCCGCTAATTGGTGTCTCATAGTCAGGACACGGGAGGACACACCTGCAGCACTGATTGTCTACCCAACGCTGGGCCGATGCCATCAGCATGTGGCCCAATGCTGTGAAAACATTCAATCGTCCTTCAGGTATACAAATAGTTTGTTTGGGTTACTTCTGGTTTCATAGAAATGTTGATTAAAAATATTTGTAAAAATATGAAAATTCTGAAAAAAATAAAAACATGATCCGTGGGATACACTACTTCAGTGGGGGATTAAAAACGAAAATTGATGTCATCCCAAGGGGCTGCTTTAATAATAATCATGAAAAAACTTCTTCTATTATGTCTTAACTCTAGTATGTCTATGGGAATGGTCAAATCTCAGACCTGAATCAATAAATATTATGTAGAGGTAAGCGGATACTGCCTTGTCATTGCAGGGAATCATAGGGAGATGGTGGATGGTGATTAGCATGCTGCCCTAGCAGTTTATCATGTAAATCTGATAATGATCATCTAATAAAATAATATTATCTACATTTTAATTTAACGCTACTGAAATTATGTGTCACATAAAAAGGGATTAAAGCAATCCAACTTTACGCTCTGTTTAGACATATCTCTGGTATTTTGGTTCATTTTTCTATATTTGTCTTACTAAGTTGTTTATTATTTTGTTTATTATCATGATTATAATTAGTTGATTGCATAGTGTCTGTAGTCAAACTGGTATGGAACGAACGGTAAAGAATTTTTTTTGGCTTTTAATTCAAAATTATTTATCATGTTTATCAACGTCCGGAATAATAATTATTCAACAAGATGCAAAATTGAATATAAAGTTATCGAAATACCATAAGAAAATATTGTTCCTAATGTATGCAGGCAGTATAAATGGTATAGTGTACGCCTCAAAATTTAAAGGGACCCCTTGGGATGAAACATTTTCAATACTTTAGCAAGTGTTTAGGTATACAAAAAGTTTGTTTGGGTTTTAAGTGGATTCATAAAAATGTTGATAAGAAATATTTTTAAAAGTCAACAAAATCTGAAAAAAATAAAATCATGTTTTGGGGGATACACTACTTCATTAAAAAAATAAAAACGAAATTTGATGTCATCCCAAGGAGCTGCTTTAATAGAATAATTTGTCTATATGACCAAAATTGTAAATAATAAATGTGTCACTGACAGCAGCCTACTTATTATTCCAATGTTCATGGAGGCTTCCTGGTTGAACCCTCTCATTACGGGGCCGATTTTTTATGTCAAGACAAAAGCTGGTCTTTGTGCACTGAAATTTAGTATGTAACGATATCAATAATGGGAAACCCATAAAATATGTATCCCATTTCAAAAGAAGAGTGACCAATGTACTTACTATTTTGTGCCGATCTACAGATCTAGTTTGGTATTAATATAGGGTTATTCTATTCTACATTTCGCCACATAATAAAAATTGGGGATTTGGGTTTGGGACGCGTACACCCAGCAAACACAAGGCTTTGGCCCAGTGTTGGACTGGTGTTGGCCCATCGTCTACGACGCTGGCCCAGCATTAGCCCAACAGTGGGCCAAAGCCTCGTGTTTGCTGGGCATGGATTCAATCCAGAGCGAGGGATCAGTGTGGCGGGATAGACTGACAGAACGGCTGAAATCTGTAATCCAATTGCCTGAAAGCCCTGCCCGCCACAAAGATAGCAATAATGCACAGCCTATCTGTATCGATTCTCTCTCAGAGGGAGGCGTGTGCCTAGAGTGTGTACACAATCGTACAAGCCGTGTGCATCTCGTAGAAGTGGTGCACGAAATATGAACACTGCAGGACTGATTCCTAGATGATGCTTGGCCGCTACCAGTTAAAGATCATATCTTGAAAATCAGATAATCTGATGATGAACAATAATAATTTATTCTAACAAATGACTATATATTGATCGTTTCTCTGATTATTTATAATTTTTTATGGCATCGTTTATATGAGAAAGTACAATTATATATTTTTAATAAAGTTTGCTATGTATTACACTTTAAGTGATTTTTTTATTTTTTTTGGGGGGGGGAGGGGGATTCCCACCCTTTGAATAAAAATAATTCAAATGTGCATTGATTAAGGCCAATATTTTTTATACAACATGATTGAAGACACAAAGTTCTATGGTCTTGTTAAAGTATTAAGAAGGCTAAAAGTTCATAGTCGTGATTTTCGATTTATAACCTGATTAAAGATTCAACATTTATAAATCTTTCTTAAAATCTTCATATTGACCTTTCCACCACCAAGGCCACATACCAAAGTGGTGGTGAAAAGATTAAAAATCATACATTATGCATCAGTTTGACCACTTTGGAGGAATTCTTGACCAAGTCGAGGTTTGATGAACATTATTTGTTTCGAAAATTATTAGCCATAAATCTAAGAAAAATGTGATTATGTTGTGTTTGTCACAATATTCATTGATCTTTTGTCACCAAATGCCAATGGTGTCAGTTACTGTGTCAATAGAACAAAACATTCCCAGGGATGCTATCAAGACTTATTTGTAGGCGCAAGGCCTGTATGTATACGCGCTTCATCGACATCAGCATGATCAGAATTTGTTCCTGTAAAATGTATTGGAAGAACACTTCGAGTTTACTGTACATTGTGATATTGGTATGTAGGTGTCTATAATAGGACATGGCATGTGTCTATACTAGAGCATGTAATACAAGTGTTTAACAGACACCAGAATAATACAGTATTGTGATATTCATTATTGTTTATAGGCGTCTATGTATGACACCACAATTGCATGTATTTGGATTGTAGAACATGTATTAATAATGTAAATTGTAATATTGGTATGTACAGAATGATGTAGGCGCCTATATGACCTCGGACCCATAGATTATGCTCGGACCATCATGTCTATTTCTATGTATTTGTGTTGCAAATGAGCCGCAGATGGGCAATTCCACGGTGTCGGACGTACGTTTCGGACACTAATTTTATGCCTGGTGCCCCAACTGGGAATGAGAATTATATTAAGTTGTTGCTATTTCATACACACAAGCTCACTGTATCATGTGGGACATTTGAATATTTTATGTCATTCACACATATCGGCTATGAGCCAATATAAGGGTAGTGTCGGACGTACGCAGACAAATTGATATTTTGTAAAATAAATCTTCAGTACCATATCTGTCTGAATCCTTGGGTGACAGCATAACAATGTGGCCTGATACTATTAGAGGATAGTGTTGTCTTATTATTACATATAAAATATTTTTCATTTTCATTTTAATTGTTCGAGAAATTATTGGATATCTTTGGTGTCGGACGTACACTCACTTGGTGTCGGACGTACATGTCTGAAATTAAGGATTTTGCTCAGCCGCAACACCCACAAGCAAAGTCAAAAATGTTGCAAATGCTTTTTAACAATCATTTTGAGGGGTTGGCATACAAAATTACATAATTTATCAATATATAAGTATAAGATGTATAATAATAGCAGTAATTGGCCATGCCGTAACCATATCATAATTGTGTTAGGTAAGAGTGAAGTATATAGTGCTAAGGTAACACCACTTTTCGGCTGGATTTTAGTTTGTAAAAATATAAACACTGTAATTTACAAAATTAAAATGGCAAGTGAGTGTTTTACAAATCAGCCTTGATGCTGCCCAGGCTAACTGGGCATGGTCCAAGGTTATTTACATGATTTTATTCCCGTTATCTATTGACAGATATGTCGGGTGACTTCCCCCCAGACATCATTAATTATCGATGTTCAATAGTCGATGATGTACCATTAGTTTAGATGTTAGGCCTTTAATAATGCCGATTGGTGTTTTCTTGGTTGGTAAATATAGAGAGATGCATTCATTCACCATGTTCATGAACATTCATCAAGCTAGCTGTTCTTCTGAACGTTAGCAGTGGTGCCGAATTCCAGTGTATTTGGCGACTTTGGCTGGATCATATTGTCTATTAAATGGCTTAAATTATCAACAGAGCACCACATTTATTTATCAAAATGCAGTTAAATGGTCATTCAGCACTCTTTACATAATTTTATAATGATCTATGTGCTGCATCTGGACTCCCAGATTCTTGAGAATATTCATCAAGAATTAAAAGACCTTCACCATGTCAACAGAGATTCAGTGTTATACATGGTGTCGGACGTACACAAATATCGTGTTTGGCCTGCAGTGAGTTGCATATTCAACATGCAGCATTTGTACTATTGCATGCAGTTCTGATTGCATATATGCATTAAGTGTACTATTTGTTTTCAACATATTAGATAAATTAAAGTAGATATCCAACTATCATATCTAAAAAATAATATAGTTTACTATTTTGGTGTCGGACGTACAAGCTAATTCTCTTACGCATACTTTACACTACTTTGCCATTCACAATTGATGAATAATCTCTCTTTCTGATATTATATCCATCCATTACCTCATAATAAACTGACATGTGGCTCATTGAGCCATTTAGTGGGCATGAGTATACTAAGCAGCCTTGTGATTGACACAAGGTGTCGGACGTACATTACAAAAGTGTCGGACGTACGCTTGTTTGCATGGTGATAATCAAACAGGCAACCATCACAGTGACTCCATGTTGCATAGCTGGGGTAATGGTATCATTTCTGTTTTGCATAAGGAATTCTAGAACACTGGATGTGGTTTGTCTGCTTGAAAAAAAACATTTTGATAATATTTGGTGTCGGACGTACATATTCGTTTTTATCAATTTAACACAGAATTGTCACACCTGAAAACCCATGTTGAAGACGAGTACAGCCATCAATATATATATTGTTTTCAACAGACATCTTCTACTGATGAACAAACACTAAATATTTCCTACTGATGGCATTTCTTATGTCATAGTGCAAATAATACAAACAGGTGTCAAATTGTGTAATATGTTACCAATGCCAAATAGTGTTTAAATGTTCAAGATCAGCGCGATTTTACATCAATGTAGTTCTGTTTCCTGGCCAAACAATTATTGATTCACAAAATTTGACAAGTTTTCTATGAAATTAAAATATGAAAATGGGAATCAGGCCATTTTGAAATTTTCACACCTAGGTTGACACTTTCATGGAATTGCCCAGATGGGAAGGGTTTACTGTTGCCCTAGCCATCCAATAGAACATTCAGTACTTAGACCAAAGCTCTTGCTTAGACATGCTAGAACGTTTTATCTGTTTGTAGCACAATAAATGTAAGGTTTTTTTAAATGTAAAATACGTATTAACCGATTAACCAAGGAATACTTAGCTGCATTTGTCCCAATGCTCTGCTTACATTAAATAACCATCTTTTAGGTGTAAGAATAGTATGTTTGGGTTTCATTGGATTCTTATAAATATTGATAAAAAATGTTTTCAAAAATCTTAAAATGTTGAAAAAAATGAAAGACATGGATTATGATCCCAATATGCTAATTAGGGTTGGTTCCCTGCAGCAGGTCGTATTTTAGGGTCGCCACTATTTCCGGTATGAGATGAAGTCAATGTGGCGGAAGCCAGTGACTGATTAAACACTACTCTGTCCTTGTGGCTCTAACAATGGCCGCCCTCCACCCCCCCCCCCTCCCCTGCCCTCCCTTCCCACTTCCCCTATACAATCCCGGGTCACATGATTACAAAGCGGGAAAAGGGCTGCACTGTATACAGACCAGCAAGCACGGGACATTCAACCAATGATGTTTCAATGTTGGGCCAGCGTCGAAGACGGTGGGCCAACATTGAAATAGCTTTGGATGAATGTCAGTGTTTGCTGGCAGACCAGCTCTGTCCTGTGACCACAAAAAAATGTAACTCTCCCATTTTTAACAGTTTCAAGGGCTCCTGAAGTTACCATTCTTCCATTCTAATATTCATCATCTACATGTCGAGAATATTGCTGTAGCAATATTCAGATAATACTATTCCCGACTTGTTGTGGATGAATATGACAAATGGGTGACAAAAGGGTGACAAATTGAAGAAAAGTGTCAGAGATTTCATGATTATTTTCGTCAATAACACATATAAGGTCCAGGAATGAAATGAATCGGGCTTTAGGCCACCTTTGTGCACATATAGGCTAAACTGGGCCAGGAGAACCTCCTGAGGATGGTGAGATGATTGAGATGACACTGTCCTCCAGACACAGGATTCGAAATTCGAGCCCTGGCGGTCTGAGGCCGAGCACGCTACCTCTCGGTCACGGAGGCTCCCCACAATACCAACTTTCACACGTGGATGGGGAAGAAACAATTTTGTTTCTTTCAAACCGCCGAGACCGGGAACCGAACCCCGGACTCTGGCGTGAAAGGCAGCGGTGCTAACCACTACCCTAGGGCCCCCGCCCTATAAGGTCCAGGAAACGAAGATTTTTTTTCAGTTATCCATGCAAAATGATGCTCTGCTGCCCACGAGCCTCGAGAATTTAAAGGGTTAACCATTAGACGTCAGAATCTGACATTAATAGACGTCAGAATCCGTCGTCTATAAATCAATTGTCAGATTCTGACGTATAAAAAAAAACACTTTGTTCTCTTGGTGTATAAAAAAAATATTTCAACGCTTTACCAGTTGAAGGGTTAATCAACAACAAATCGGGAATATAGCTCTCCACCATGTGCAAACCAGTACAGCCCTGCAAAGGCAGAAAGCAGTAACTACTGAATTGAAAAGCAGCAATATACTGTCGTTTGCTTTACACTGAACTGGCGAGTCTCCACTATTCACACAGAATGTAAATTTAAATGAATCCCCTTCAGGGCATTGGTCATCTTCACAATACGAATCGTCACCTTTACAATTAAAGGGTCATAAGGGGCAATTAGGGGACGTTAACCCCTCACCTTCTAGTGACACATTTAATCTGTGAGTCACAAGGCAGATTTTAAATAGATGTAATTCAGTAGAAACTAATGCAATTCATTATAACCCTTACAAAACTAATATATTCGTATATATAATATTTAGAATTTTGGGACCAAAAGTTGTTTTTTCACTTTGAAATCAGCATAGGGCCTGAATGTCTTAGTTAGCCTTCCGCTTTCTTTGAATACCTATGTTATGTGTCTAC
Source organism: Flabesymbios commensalis (assembly GCA_964017125.1). NCBI lineage: Eukaryota > Metazoa > Annelida > Polychaeta > Terebellida > Flabelligeridae > Flabesymbios > Flabesymbios commensalis. Next base: position 14,680,391 of record OZ024908.1, read on the forward strand.
AGCCATTATAAATATTTTGCTGTTACAGTGCGGGGATCGACTTCGGACGTCATAATTCTGACATCTGAAGCGAGTCCCCGAGCTGACAAGGCTGAAAGCCTGATCCTGAGAGCTTGCAATTCACAACACTTATTAATGATATATTACATTCATCTGATCATCATATTAGATTCATTATTACATTCATCATATTACACTTACATCTTCACGATATTTTACAAGATTTGGTAATTATTTCCTCTCATTGATTTAGGAGTGGGTTGTTGTGGTGGCAATATTAGATATATATATTTCTCCTCATATCACTTTAAGAGGCCTAATGATTGCATGATGATCTCAAACCTGCTGCACCGAGCATGTGTTACAAGTACAGGGGTCGAACACGCGTACAGAGGTCAAAGCACGTAAATCGCATCGCGTGCAGGCAGATGTACAACCACTGGAGGGCACATAGTGTACGAAATGTGCACGCTGTTCCACCCTTTGTGTATCCCATTTACTCGTGTGTGTGCACACACTCAGTGAGGCGTACATCTAATCGCACCAGCTTCCATCACACTCCACCCCCCATGTGTGCTTCCCTTATCCATGTTATCTATCAATAGGTGGTCACTCATTAGTGTATTAGGGTGGGGGGGGGGGGGATGGGGGTGCGAAATGTGGGATACAGTAGGCCTTGGCATACAGATATGATCGCTTATAGTGTTTGTGAATTTGCTAAACCATGTTAAATGAAGAAAGGATTCAGGAAATTACACTTGTAAATAATAATTCATGAAATAAAATAAATTAGTTTTTTCATCCGTGATCATAGAAAAGTAGGATTTTAGATCTTTTTTTATGGCCTAGCTGAACTGTAATTTCGTGAGAAAATAAGATACGTTGACCCAATGTTGGCTCAACGTTGGCGCATCGTCTACGACGATGGCCCAGCATTAAAGCAGCATTGGCTGAACGTGATGTTTTGTGTTTTGCACCCCGGGCCACACACCTGTTTCTCCCCCTCTACCCTCACAGCTGTGAATGCTGGTGTGATATCCCAGCAAACACAAAACATTTACTCAATGTTGGTACGATGTTGGCCCACCGTCTCCCACGCTGGCCCAGCATTGTACCAACATTGGGTGAATGATTCAGTCGATGGTGGTACAATGTTGGCCAACCGTCTCCGACGCTGGCCCAGCATTGTACCAGCATTGTGTGAATGTCTGTTTGCTGGTGTGACCAGCCTTGAGAGGATCCCGATGTAAGAGGATCAATAAACATGCCGCACACGTTACCTGCTCCATTTTCATCTTCTTGGGTTGCGGTCCCTGCTGCTGCTGCTGCTGCTGGTCTGGGGCTGCTGCTGTAGGGGGTCCATCTGTGGTCTGCTGTCTCTTCAGGCTGGACGCACTCAGTCTATTCAGGGTGACCATCACACGGCCCTTGACCGCCGCCGCGGACGCAGGGGGTGGTGACCCGGCCCCCGCCGCCGCTTTACCCCCCTCCCCCGGCTCCTCCTGGTCAGCAGGGTGACCAGCACCCTCTGGTTTAGCGGGGCTGGCCGCCCCCTGACCAGATCCCAGGGAAGGACCCGGTCTTTCTGGAGGTGTCTTCTTGGCGGCCTTGGCTTTCTTTGTTTTCTGTTTGTTAGTTTTGCCCGCTGGTACACCACCTATCTCCGGCTTCTTTGTGTCTGCCGTCACTGTGCTGTCCCCGACCACCTCTGTACCCTGGTTATGTACCCCCGCGGTACCCTGATTATGTACCCCCGCGGTACCCTGGCTATGTACAGACGCGGTACCCTGGTTAAGTACAGACGCCATTTTGAGGCCTTGAGGCGAGGTGACGATCTCGTGTTTAGGTGCGGCTTTAGATCCCATGTTTTTCCTCTTTATCTTCACCTTTAGACCTCTACCCGCTGTGCCTGATGCAGGTCGCTCATCCATGCTGTGATCACCCCGCTCAAGGCAGCAGGGGCTGCACGCCGCCGTACATAGGGCGAGCTGGGCGTACACCTACAGGGGAGAAGACCATACACACACTGGGCGTACACCTACCAAGGAGAAAACACCATACACACACTGGCGTACACCTAACAGGGATAAACTACCAGCCACACTGGAGGTACAACCAAGGCCAATGTAGCATCCACACAATGTTATCCCGCGTATCTCGTGTAATCCGTGCTAGGTTTACCTGTGAAGTCACTGGGAGGCCGCAGTTATTCACGGCTCGCTGTGAAGCAAAATATATGTTTAAATTATCCTATAGTTAAAATATCCAGACATTAGTACGTGCAGACTGGGATGGACAGGGTGTTATCCGTGTTGTTCTCCCGGTGATGACTGGGTGTGAGTGGTGTCGGGATCACAGTCTCTATCTCCACATACACGTCCTCTCGTCACGAACACCCAGCACTGAATGGCTGCTGTAAGCCGCCGCGGCTAGATGGCGCCACCGGCCGGTGCTGGCTGCCTGGCGTACAGGGTTGACACGCTGACCAGCGCCCACCTACAACACAAAACAGAGGGGGGGGGGGGGGGTCAGTCAAACAGTCAACTCATTCAGATGTGAAATACTAGAAAGAAAACAAACAAAAGCATTTAAATAACAATTGAATCAGTCAATACACTGTGATCAACATATTAACACACTACATGCTAGAGACGACAATAGTCGTTTTCAAAAATTATTCGTTTTATTAGCCGATTATATTGGGAATGAAAATAGACATACATTTTTGTCAATGTTTGGTCTCAAATTAAATAAATAACAGTAATTTTCAACCACATGAGGCTGTGGATCGCGGTAGCGAGACACAACCTCAAGTGGTTGAAAATTTAAATAAATTTACTTGGCAGGATAATGGTTAACACATAACATGCTAGCGACGCATGGGTGTATATATCTGTATTAATATATATTTCATTTCAACCATTTTTCCTCAAAATTTAGACCTAAATTACAACAAACAGCAAGTGATATCCTGTAGAGCTTATCTATATAACTTTTTCATAGCATAATTATAGGAAAATAACAATTGCTGTAGGCTATTGGATTTGTGCAATGTAATTATGATAATATAATTATATATATACATATGCATCAAATGTATGGGTAGAGCTAACAACATAATTATATAGGCCTGTTATGGTATGTGGGTCCACTAATAGTAAATTCACAGTACCCAGCAGTGATCAGTAGTTACATTTAATCACAAGTAGATTATGGTCATTAAAATGTCAAATAACTGAAAAACCTTTCATCGGTTGATTAAAAGAAACTATTATTTATTTTATACCCCCCTCCAAACATATCAAATGTTTATTATTTATAGTCCTCTAATTAATTATATGCCTTTCATAAAGTCGGCTATTTTGCAAGGATTATATTTTTCCGCTATCCAGACGGTGGGTGTAGAAGGTTAACGTGTAAGTGCTCAATATCAGATTGTTCTTTGGTATTTTTTTATTTATTAGAAGGTGAAATTTGCTAACCCAATAGTCAGCTTCTAATGAATGAAACATACATTATTGACATCAATGTGTGTTATGTGTACATATCACAAGATCAATAATCTACTATGTACATTTTTAAAATGGCATGTACACAAACACATTGCTATTTCAAACACTGGATATGACGTTGCCTTACATGATAAGTATGCCAACACCTATAACCATGATAACCAGTTGGATTTATAGTATACTGTCATATATTATTTCATTATAATTTTAATACACTAATATGGATGACAGGCCTCGTGGAGGTCGTCTCTATCGGCTCCCGTCAACCAAAGCTAATAACATGTTCGAAAAAAATACTAAATTAATAATAATGATATTGTATATATATATGATATATGATATTGTATATGATATTGCATGTTTCAACTTGAAGTCAAATAAACAAAAAACAATCAGCAAAAGTAAATGTCACTGAGGCAGATCAGCTTTGAGGATGAAAATGTGATTGACCCTTTCTATTGTGTACTTAACATACGTCGCAGTACTTGATTGATTGAGTGGTGCGCGTTTAAATTATTGGATGAATAAAAGAGTGTAGTCATCGCGGGATTTCTTGCCAATTTGTGTACACGTAAAGACCTAGCCGGTTACGCAGTGATGTCAACTAAGGTTAATCAGCTTCCTGGATTAACCCTATAAGCCCTCATGTTGACTTAACCCTTTAACCTTTATGCTACCGGGACCGTATATATGCGTTTTCAAGCAAATGTCGGACCAAATAAATTCAACTCGAATTGCTAAGATGTTTTGTGGTAGATGCTTAGTTGAATCTAATAATAACATTTTGAAGACGTAATTTTTTTCAAAAAAATAACTATTTTTCGTCATTTGAAGCTGGAAATTGCGTTGGCAATTCCAGCTTCAAATGAACGAAAAATAGTCTGAAACAATTCGGCAGGAAAAGGATTTTAAAAAAGCGCTAAGCGCGACTGTAATTGTTTTAATCTGCTGAATAAATCACAGTTATTAGGAATTAAATGAGTGTTTAAACATCAACATTTGCAAATGTTTGGTCTCAAATTAAACATGTGAAACGAAGACGAGTAATTTTGACCCACTTTAAGTTGTGGGTCACGAGAAAATGTAAGTAAGCTGAAGGGTTAACTCTTGAATCCCTAATGATGCCTTAACAATTAACACTCACAACGCTTAATTATTTTAGTATAAATCATGGAGACCAAAGGGGTTTTTCAATTTAAAATCATCATAAATGTCTTAGTTAGCTCTTTCTGATTCATTTGAATACCTGTGTTACGGGTTTACGGTCATTAGAAATATTTTACCCCTTTCAGTGCAGGGACCGTCTTTCTACTTCTACAGACGTCAGATTCTGATGTATAAAGACGGTCCCCGTCCTGAAAGGGTTAAGTCAGCATATGCTATCCCTGATCAATACTACAACTACCCATAGCTCCAAGTGGGTGAAAAAGAACTCGTCTAATTTGAATCAAAGCATTTGTCAATCTCTCACTTATCCTGCCAATTTTTTAGTTTGAAGGGCGGATTAAAAGACTAAAAACGGTTATAAAGATGATTAGCACTTAAAGGGTTGAAATTGAATCCTTTATGTTGCTCTAACCAAAAACACACTCATATTTCAACTCCCTATGAATTTGCTAGATATCGCAACAGCGAATTAAAATCATACAATTTTGTAAAATATAAATATCTAAAAGTGCTGAAATAATATAATATTATATTATATTTTTAAAAGTACATAAAATGTATGAGATGACGCTTATGTACATTAACGTCACTAGCAGGTGAATAAAATTCACTTCTAACCAAGCACGAGACGTTGACCCAACGTTGGTTTTATTGTAGGGCCACCGTCTGTGCCGCTGGCCCAACAATAGACTACACCACCATTAGCTGATTAGGTCATGGTTTCGTTTTCCTGGGTTGTAGGCCTATGTAGCAGCATCTATTACATGTAGCCTATGTTCAAATATTAATTATCACCTATAATTTGAAATTTAAGAATAAACGTCAAGGGGTCTAACGTCACCATATCAATATCAGTCTGAATGAGGTCTGAGTGTTAATTAGATTTTATTTCTAGAATCAATTGGCTATGGCAAAAGGTCAGACAGGCGCACGTAGGTTTAGACCTATCTCGCAATCTTACACGATAAATATGATTATTATATTTCTAGTTCAAAAATACATGGGCTATTCCGGTCAAATGTTCCATGTGACATAACTATCACACTCGGTGCTTATAGGTGTTCTGTGAGACGTATATCGGTATCAGAGCGTATCTCACAGTAGCTGTAATTTAAATGAATGAATGAATGGATGGATGAATGAATGAATGAATGAATGAATGAATGAATGAATGAATGAATGAATGAATGAATGAATGAATGAATGAATGAATGAATGAATGAATGAATGAATGGGGTTTTAGACCACCTTTATGCGCATATAGCCTAATATTATAAACTGGGGCAGGAGAGCCTCCTGAGGACGGTGAGATGATTGAGATGATACTGCCCTCCAGCCACAGTTCTAATTCAAAATTCGAGCCCTGGCGGTCTAAGGTCGAGTACGCTACCTCTTGGTCACGGAGGCCGAACACCCATAACATACATATATTATGGATCCACGGACATTATAGTCAGGGCCCATTTTCGAAATTTCTAACTTGGAAAGGCATTTTTTAGTAGAATTTGGCATGCAGTTGTTCTTACACAATTTGAGAACGCTGATTACAAATTTGCCCCATGCCAAGCTATATTTTGTGTTTTTCCTATTCGAAATTCAAAAACAAAATGGCCGCCAAAATTAGTGAGAATGACACAACTTTACATCACGGCTTGGCTTACAATGAACACAAAAACATCATTTCGGTGTATTAAAACCCACCTGAGCAACATACTTAAAGTCCTCTGAATTTCACCTTGTGCGTTTGCCGCTAGAGGACAAAATCTAAAATGGCCGCCACTGCAAGACAATGTGCTATAACTTTGCTTCAAAATAACGTAGAGATGTGTTTTTGGTGTCTACATATAGGTTTCTCACACCCCGGAAGCCAATTCAGGGCCGTGATAACATCTATTATCAATATTTCACAAAGTTATGGCGGGGGGGGGGGGGGGAACAAATGTTGCGCCAGGAAATCGACACATCGTAGGCCAGTGTACTAATAATGATTTATTTAATAAAGTCATTATTTCACATTTAGAAGTCCTATTGAGACAAGAAGTCGTTCAAATTTAACAGTTTATGATTGTAGTAACTAGGTATATTGTGCTAGCTGGTTAAAACGTACACATCACATAAAAATTATTTTTCTCAATCGGATTGACAATTTACATAATCATGATAATAGTATCATCTTAATTGTTATATTTTTGCTAAGAATATATACCGTACAAAAGCCTGGTAATGCGCTGATAACACAGTTTTCAGACATAATTGAACGAATAAAGTCCCAACCATCGGCTCAGAGATCCACACAAAACCGTAATGTAGGCTACACATATTTCTACTCCCCTAATTTGATGATATCACCATCAATAACTATGATAAAATACTACACGATATCAAAAATCTGTAATTTGGTGCAGAAGTTGACTTATATATGTTTTGGGCATATATGATTGATGGTTGAGGACACGCTAGGGTAATGTTGAAAATACTGACGATGAATTTATTTTATAAATATAGTATGAACATGCACCATCTTCAGAAGATGTTAGAAACTAACACAGTCTTGGCAACTAAATGCTATAGAGTGTCATGAACAAGTCACCGAACGAAGATTATTGGGTACACTATTGCAACAAGATATGATGCAGAATATGTGGTAATTGGAGCAATAATACCGTTCGTAGCGCGATCAGGATATTTTTTATGAAGATTAACATAAAATACAGAAACTTTCTAGATATGGTCGTGATATGGTAAAATGTATGAGGAATCAGTAGGTTCTGCTCATACATGCTTCTAATCAGATATAAGCTCTCACTCTCACATAATATACAATAACCCAACAGGTTCAGTTGTGTCTTGAAGTGGTATGGGAGCGACTACCCTATTTTGCAGGAAGATGTATCAATGTTAAAGACAATAAGTCTTACCATATATAAAGTGATGAAATCATATGATGGACGTGAAGATATTTAGGTCCCTAATAACTATATGCCCCCTACAGACATAGTTTATTAATTAGCAATTAAATGCTATAGAGTGTAATGAACAAGTCACCAAAAATTATTGGGTACACTATTGCAACAAGATATGATGCAGAATATGTGGTAATTGGGGCAATAATACCGTTCGTAGCACGATCAGGATGTTTGTACGAAGATTAACATAAAATACAGAAACTTTCTGGATATGGTCGTGATATGGTAGAATGCATGAGGAATGAGCAGGTTCTGCTCATACATGCTTCTAATCAGATATAAGCTCTCACTCTCACATAATATACAATAACCCAACAGGTTCAGTTGTGTCTTGAAGTGGTATGGGAGCGACCACCTTATTTTGCAGGTATCAATGTATAATTGTGAAAAATACTGAGGTACATAATGGGACGTTAAATGTTATTACGGCAATCGAACTGTCAGATACTGACAATGTGGTAGTCGTAGGAACTGATGTAAACTTGCTCATTCTGCTTTCGAAACGTTCTCATCATAGCAATGCCTAGCTGTGTAAACCTAAAACTGGTGATATTTATCGTACCACTCAACCGTCTCAATGGCTTCCACGACACCAGCACATCAATTCTAAAAGAAAGACATTTAAGTTAATTCATAAACACCCAGAACTAGAACTTAAGCCATTTGGAGTATTTCAATGTATCCTCTTCGTCAATAACCCCTGCCACAAAAAATGGATATTGTTTCCGTTGTATTTTAGGCCTGTTTAGCAATAAATACATATTATAAACATCTATGAGATTGTGGTTGGAGCTTCATTGATGGACAAATGCAACTAGTTCTCGTGTAAAAGCTTCCTGTTCAACCTGAAGAGCTATCATATTTAGTTAGATTAAAGGGACCCCTTGGGATGAAACATTTTCAATGTTGTCAATTTTGAAAATGTAATCTATATGAAGCTATATAGCCTATTGATTTTAACTGAAAATACGAAAAAGTCAAAAAACAATTTTAAAGCACCGAAAAAGAGTGAAATGTTGTATTTCCAGGTCGTATATTGCCATGTAAACAAAACAAATCAGCAACAATCAGCACTTTACATCACATATTCCCACATATCAGACGGTAAGATCAGAGCAGTCGCCGCTAATTGGTGTCTTATAGTCAGGACACGGGAGGACACACCTGCAGCACTGATTGTCTACCCAACGCTGGGCCGATGCCATTAGCATGTGGCCCAATGCTGTGAAAACACTCAATCGTCTTTCAGGTATACAAATAGTTTGTTTGGGTTACTTCTGGTTTCATAGAAATGTTGATTTATTTGTAAAAAAATGAAAATTCTGAAAAAAATAAAAACATGATCCGTGGGATACACTACTTCAGTACGGAATTAAAAACGAAAATTGATGTCATCTCAAGGAGTTAAGTGTGAATTAGGACCACGAGAAATAAGCCAATGGCGTCCTATCAATGAGTCGCTACATCAATTCCGAAGCTGCACAAATATATGATCAATATATTGATGAGGGTGACGATTCTACCATTATCATCATGCAAGATGATGGCATTCATGCAAATCTGAGATATACACAGCAAGCCTCTGTAGCTACAGTGATGAAAGTAACATATGCTACTTTTGGGCAATTTCCTCATAGTTAATGTGTTGTTTTGAAATAATCATTTTTTTTGCATTCCTCGTAACTACATGTAACATGGAAGTTGAGTTTTTTGATGCTGTGTATTTTTTTTCCATCAGAAAACTATATAAGCGCCAAAAATAACTTCCTACGACATTTAGAAAAACGGTTATATACTTGCTGTATAATTGACGGCCATCTTGGATTTTTCCCTGAAACTACATGTTATATAAAAGTTAGAGGTTATTACTGTATTGTACTAGATTTATTGATATTAAAAAACTATATTTAATCACCAAAAACAACTTTCTATGACTTTTAGAAAAACGTTATGGTACTTTCTGTATTATTGGCGGCCATCTTGGATTTTTTGCGTGATAGTTGACCAGGTCTTAGAAGATGAAATTCCTCAAAACTAAAATGTTATTTTGAACACGAAAGTCAAGTTTGTGTGTCCGCTGTGCACCCAGACATGATGTATAATCATGATAATTGAGACTTTATCTGCTATTTTGGCGGCCATTTTGTTTTGCAATTTTGAAAGGGAAAAACTAAAAATAGAGCTTGGCATGGGGCAGATTTGGAATCAGCATATCCGAATTGTGTGAAAACAACTGCATGACAAATTCTACTAAGAAATGCCTTACAAACTTTAAGAATGCCTCTTTTTGAAAAATGGGCCCTGACTATTATAAATGAAGCAGAAAGAGCCAACTGAGAAATTTATAATGATTTCAAATTGCCAAAACCCTTTGGTCTCCGTGGTTTGTACAGAAACCTTTCAGCGTTATAAGGGCAGCCACTATCGAGGTTTTCAAAAACATGTACCATGTGTACGAAACCTGTTATTAGCATGTATTGCCACAGAGTGGTCACCCAGATAATATGCACCGGAAAACCAACCATTGCACACTCATTTCTGGAGTGTTCTGTACCCAATAAATGTGGTATTTCTGAGCGGATATAGTTATTGCGCGGTTGAACCTTTTGAGAGCTAAGTAACAAGAAGACTCTTGTCAACAAATACAATTTTGAGGTGTTCAAAAAATTTATTTTGGGAGGTTTCACTTTTTTCATCAACAAACACTTCAGCCTTGCACGTAATAACAATGTGTAGCTTGTTTTATTGATTATCCTCATCATCAATCCGGGACTGGGCTATTTCGGGAGCAGGGATACCTTCCGATAACGGTTTCGCTGACAATGAGTATGATGAGGTGAATGGGTAACTTACAAATAAATGAATGGAGTTTTATGCCACATATAGGCTAAACTGGGCCAGGAGAACCCCCTGAGGTTGGTGAGATGAATGAGATGATACTGCCCTCCAGACAAGCTATACATGTACCTCTGACTCTCGGTCACGGAGGCTCTCCACAATATTGAATCTTTACGAGTGAGCGGGGAAGAAACATCTTCAACCCTTACAACGCTGAACTATTTTGCTTAAAAAACAATGGAGACTAACGGGTTGAAATCATTACAAATGTCTTACCTAGCTCTCTCTGGTTCATTTGAATACATATGTTATGGGTCTACGGCCATTGCAAATTTATTACTTTCAGTGCGGGGATCGTCAGATTCTGACGTATAAAGACGGTCCCCGCACTGTAATGGTTAACGATATTTTAACCACCTGTGGCAGGAAGATGTATCGATCAGTTGTCGATTATTACTGGTATGTTAGCAATCTGTTGACTTTGGCCTCATTACGTTCATCAAGTATGATTATATTGGACTTGTAATAAATATTGCACCAGCCAGAAGTGACTGTTAGGACAGGGCTCATTGTTAGCTAAGTAGACATTGATTTTTCTGTCGATGAACCATTGAATTGCTTTTCTTATCCTGGTCCCCGTCTGGGCATATAGAATTTATAATTACATCACATTATCAGATAGTCTATATTTACCCATGCATGCTTTAGTGTATCCCAGGCACTTCCTAGTAAATATGAGAATCAACTAACTATTAGTCTAACCACTACAACGCTAAAATATTTTTGTTGTTTTTTCAATTTTAAATCATCATAAATGTCTTAGTTAGCTTCATTTGAATATGGCCGACCTATGTTAGGGGTCTATGTTGCGGCCTGTATGAGAGCGACACATAGTGTCTTAATAAGGGTCTCTCGACAAATTGTATTAGCCTATTGTATTTTGTATTAGCCTAAAATTATTTATATTAATAATTAGGCCTAGGGGGGTCTACATGTATACATATCATGACAGTGCTGTTCAATTGTATTTTAATTTGTTATGATGTATTTTTTAACTACCCTGTACTTGTTTTAGTATGTAATTTCATTTGGTTTTAAGCTTACATATCATGCATATATTAACAATTTTCAGTGATTTTATGGAACCAATCCTGTTGTATATAGACATGTACATATATTTTTTATACTATTTATTTTTAATGACGCATAAGTATGCATAGACTTCCTGTCGTCAAATAAAATATCTAGGCGTATCTATCTATATTACATTGTAGGCCGATTTTCTTTTTTTATATTGTGTAATGTAGATCTGATAAATACATTTGAGTCTACGAGACCACGGCCATTATAAATATTTTACTCTCTCAGTGCGGGGAACATATTTAGACGTCAGAAGACATCCGATTCTGACGTCTAAAATCGATGTACATGCTGTGGATCTACATGCTGTAAGTGTAAGGGCTAAAGTTGGGCCAGCGTTGTTATTGTATCCATTAGACCACTGGCAAATTAACATTAATAATATCTCGTGTTGGGTGTGTTATTACATGTAGGCGAGAAGCCACGTCAAGACAAAGCAATTATAGAAGAAATAAAACAGGCGTAGAGTCTATAGACCTTAGTAGTACTAGACCTATAGTAGTAGTTATAATGTCAAAAGTAAGATAATGTTTAAACATTGACTGAAAAACTACTTGATACTTCTCCTTTCTATGCACAATACTAGACTATAAAATTATATTTATTATATATGCCTATTCCACTGCAATCAACACTGCCACTCAAATTGCATCATGAGACAACCTACCACAACCAGTTCAAGCAGATAAAATAGGCTATAATATTCAAAACTCTGTTTAAAACAGTGCTTTCCCCGCGCGGTTTTCTGGTAAAGTGATCACAGGGGGTTCCCTGTACATGCTTATAAAGTCAAAGCCTGTGATTATGACGTCATATGTAAACAGTCGTAATATGACGTCATAACACTCAATCAGAGGGTAGGCTCAAGTTTTATTATGCATTTCGCGCTCAATAGGCTTATGTTACGACACAATATATTGAGCAACATTTTACACTCTGGTGGAAAAAATATCTAAAAATACAACAGGTTTAAAATTATTTATACTCGACTTCCGCAAAGCTAATATTGTCATTAACAGTTGAGATGATTCAAAATGTTTTGTCAGGGAATCATTCGGGCGATTTATTTTTTACATCAATAATTCAATGATACAACACAGTAAACACAAGATGCTGAGCCAATTTAATGGCATACAAACTGGATCTCAGAGCCCAGAATCAAATGTATGTTATGACGTCATACTAATGTCTGACAAAAAATATATTAGTAAAATGAGCTGGACACGCGCCTTTTACAAAATACATGAAATAAGGCTTAAAATTACAAGATGTTTCCCTCTATTCAATATAATTATAAAAAGAAAGCAATGTGAGATATAATAATTATTATAATGAATGATTGCAGAAAATTGATTGTATGAGTATCCTTTTTTGAGCTGTTGAAATCGCTCCAGTGTGGACGGGTCTCTGATCTGTTGTTGCCTAATTTTTGCTACCTTATAGGCCTAAATCTGACAGACATATGTATGGAGTCAATAAAATTTCATCGTTTGCCCGACATTCAACCAGCATTGGTGTTTGCTGGTTAATATGCCTTATATAAGAGCCTACCGTTGCATAACAGACTCAGCACCTGCCAGCAAACACGGGACGCTGAAAATCAGTTTAAAGTTGGCCCATCATCTGCAACGTCGGCACAACATAAAACCAAATGTTAAATCAGCACTAAGTCAACGTGTGAGGTCTGCTGGCCTGCCCGGTGATAAAACCCTAATATGGCGTGTTGGTGTGGACTGGTCAACACGAGACGTTGACCCGGTCATGGCTTAATGTTGGCCCAGCGTCGTAGACGATGGGCCAATATTAAACCATCACCGGATTAACGTCTGGTGCGAGTGTGGTATTATAGCCAGGTGATTCAGTACAGAGTAATAAACTGCAAGCTAAGCATCTTATATCCTCAGCTTTCACGGTAATCACGAAACCTACACGTATTCTAATAATACATCCCCTATATCATGAACATCATCAACTACTTTAGGTGCTTAACACCGTGGCATTATGAAATAATTTATAATAATGAGGTTCTAATAATGAGGTTGACACTGCTGCAATTGTCTCGTTTTACTCCTAAAGCACGCTAGCCGCATTTGTTTATACATACCTTCAATAAAAGTATTTAAAAAAAATGGTGTAATTTCATAAAGCAGGAAATATTGGTGGATGTATATGTTGACGGTTTGGGGTATGAAAATAATTGGCGGAGATTAGGGGACAGCATATAATGTTAGTATGTCAATTTTGAAAAAAAAATATATGAAGTTATATCTATTAACTAAAAATACAAAAAAAATCATAGAAAATTCATGTATACTGCCATGTAAACATAACTGTTTGCATTACACAACACTTTACAAATACCCACTGTCTCCGAACGTTTGATCCAGGACACACGAAAGACGCCGACGCTAATTGGAGTCCGAAATCCAGGGCATGGGGGATTCACCTGCAGCACCAGTTAAGCGAGATATAATAAGACGAGATTCACGATTTCATATGCATGTCAACAATAAGAATTACGGGAGACGTCACTATATCTCGTTTAACTCTGTCAGGATGTCCTAGCACGACGCTGAGCCATGTCGTGACGAGACGTTAAACAAAGGAAATATCCCATTTCATTCCAAAGAGGCTTTAATTTGTTTCATTTTATCAGCTTCCAAACTTAAATGGTTGTTTTGTTCGCGTAAAAGATTATGATATTTTGGGGGCGAGGTCTTCAGTACAGTACTACAGGACGTGATAGGTTCAAATTATTATTGTAATAATATACAAATTGTACTAACCCTTTATAAATCCTTCTGATGATGACTATTGTCGTTTTTATCTGTTTTATTAGTCGACCATATCACTGTTATTGGGAATGACATGTGTGTCTAAACATCAAGATTTGCAAATATTTTTACTCAAGTTAAACAAATATGAGTAATTTTCAGCCACTCGCAACTTCAAGTGGATGGAAATTTAAATAATTAACATTAAATACATTAACACTTATTCTGTTGGGCGCGCATAATTATATACATTTTGAAGTAAAATTCAAATCAACTGAAAATGATAAAATTGCCTGTTTCTTGACAGTGCACACACAGTCTCATTTACAACATATAGGCGCCCACTATATAGTTTCAAAAATATCTGTATACCTCAAAATATCTGTATACCTCACAGAATACTTTAAAAAGTGTTTACAGTATATTACCAAGGATACTAGATACCAACAATAGTAACATTGGTTGAAACCTTACAATGGTATAAACCTAGCGAACACGAGGTGTAAATCCAATGTTGGTTTAATGCCTGACCAGCGTCGTAGACGATGGGCCAACACCGGACCAACATTTGTAATACTCATAGAGTTAATTTAAAGTATTTTCTTAGTATAGGCCTACGTAGGAAATTTGTATGCGGCTGCTAGTACTCACTTTTTATTTCGAGTATTTTACAGTTATTTATGTTTGCATTTCTAGAGAAGCACATACACTAGCTGCAGGTCTGTCCATAACGTCTTCGAAAAGGATCTGTTGTTATCCAAGTGAACGTAAGCAGTATTGTTTACGGGTGGTTAATGGGGCTTGGACATGATAAAGTGGACTCAAGCAACCTTCAAGTACCTTTTGTTTAAACAGCCGCGCTCAATGAGATTTACTCTGGAGACTAACAGCTCGTCAACACTGCCGGACCCCTTAAACCCTGGAGGACTAATGGAGCCAAGATTAACAGCAGTAGCTGCTTACTTGAAAAGTAAGCAGCTACTGCTGTTTGTTTTGACGCCGCAGAAGAGACTCTCGGATTTTGTTTTACTACTTGTTTAACCAATTGTAAAAAGTAAAAATGACTTACATCTTGAAACATTGACAAGCGTTGGGGATTTCTGTGTCATGAATCCAAGTATTTGTTGTGACATGAAGCTGTGGGCGAGGAAGCGAGGTAAAACTTCTAAGGTACTGACAAGATTATTTAGATTTTTATAGTCCAGGGCTGTAAGAGCAAGAGCACATAACACCGGATATGTCCATGTCTATGACATCTCACTTAGAAGAAACAAAAGTTCAAGAGTTCAAAATTGTCCAAACACATATCAGTCATTGTCATGCATGATCCTGTTATCGTAGATGCTAACAACAACAGTTACTGTTATTTAATGCTTACGACGCTGAAATATTTGTGTTTACCCTTGTACCGCCAAATTATTCAATCTGAATTTTCACTCACTCGATCCACAACTTCAAGTAAGTGAAAATTATTCAGATTTGACAAAATGGAGGTCAACTGCTTTCAAATATTGCTGATTGATGTCACATTTTACCTTCACATGTTCGAAAAGGTGGTAATTAATGTGCTAATAAAAAATGAAAACACGAATATATGCGGCACCGGCGGTTAAGGGGTTAAACAATGCATACCAAAGGGTTTTTCAATTTGAAATCACCCTAAATGTCTTAGTTAGCTCTTTCTGCTCAATTTGAATACCTATGTTATGGGTCTTTAACCATTATAAATGTTTTAATAATATTATTTTTTTTAGTGCGGGCACCGTCTTAATACGTCAGAATCTGACGTCTACAGACGTCAGCTTTTGACGTATAAAGACGGTCCCCGCGCTGAAAGGGTTAAGACAATATGGCAAACATATGTTCAATTAATAGTGGTCGTATTAATTTGCAGTAGAATTCTTAACTAATGTGACCTTATTGCCAGGTCGCATGATGTTCTAGTATTTACAGATTTACACTTCATATGATGGATGGAGAATATTTAATTAGTAGTTCCCGATATATGACATGGGAAATGTTAATGGTTTGTAGTATGATTTACGCAATAGCATAGTGGGCTTGACAATATGATTTGTGATATATGATAAGTGACTCAGAACACTCTACTCGTCCAAAGACAAAGTATAGAGCTATACCATTAGACCTTGTCACTCACATGACAGAACCAAAATCTTCATAATACATCACACAAAAAACAGTAATGTGTTGGTATAAACTAAAATGAAGACAGCACAACGTTTGTGTTCAGTTGTTTGCAGTAAACAGGTTATACTTGAGTGTGTATCAAGCCACATTAGTCGTCCACATTTTAGTTCTGCTTGTTATATTCATTTTATGAGAACATTTCATTCACTTGACGTATCAATGCTAACGCGATTAAAAGCATCATAAAATTATTATTATTATGAATTAAAACAACTGCTCCTTCTCTAATGTGCGATCATTTACTTGGTAGCCTTAACCCTTAAACCGCTGATTATTGTCGTTTTCTTTTTCTTTAACCATGTGAACCGATCAAATCATAATTTTTTATTGGGAATCCGAATGAAATGAGTGTTTGAACATGTTGAACAACACTATTTGCAAATGTTTGGTCTCAAGTTAAATAAATAATATTAGTAATTTTCACTCACTTGAATTGTGAGTCGCGGTAGCGAGACACAACTTCAAGTGGGTGAAAATTTAATTTTAATTAATTTGAGCGATGTAAGGGTTATTTGGCATATCCACCCGCATATTCCATTATTATAAGTCAATATTTTTAAAGGGACCCCTTGGGATGAGACATTTTCAATGTTGTCAATTTTGAAAAGGTAACTTATATGAAGCTATATAGCCTACTCATCTGAAATAAAAATACAAAAAAGTCAAAAAAACAATTTAAAAGCACCAAAATAAGAGTGAAATAGTTAAATTTCCAGGTCGTATATTGCCATGTAAACAAAACAAGTCAGCAATATACAGCACTTCACACCACATATTGCCACGTCTTGGACGAGGAGATCAAAGCAATCGCCCCTAATTGGTGTCTGATTGGTGTCTTATAGCCAGGCCATGAGGTGATACACCTGCAACACTGATTGTCTGCCCAACGCTGGGCCGACGGCATCACCATGTGGCCCAATGCTGTGGGAACATTTAACCGTCCTTTAGCAAGTGTTTAGGTGTACAAAAAGTTTGTTTGGGTTTTAAGCGGTTTCATAGAAATGTTGATAAAATTTTTTTTTTTAAATCTAAAAATCCTTAAAAAAAAATCATGATCTTGGGGATACACTACTTCATTACTGAACTAAAAACGAAAATTGATGTTATCCCAAGGGGCTGCTTTATTATTAAAAAGTAGTTATAATATTGTGTTTATATAATTAAATCGTCGCCCGCATTCAATCATATGATATAATCACTTATTACCATGATGTACAGCAAAATTAATGCTGTCATTAGCATTATGTCAACACATCACTGTGAATATGAATGAATGAATGAGTGAGTGAGTGAGTGAGTGAGTGAGTGAGTGAGTGAGTGAGTGAGTGAGTGAGTGAGTGAGTGAGTGAGTGAGTGAGTGAGTGAGTGAGTGAGTGAGTGAGTGAGTGAGTGAGTGAGTGAATGAATGAATGAATGAATGAATGAATGAATGAATGAATGAATGAATGAATGAATGAATGAATGAATGAATGAATGAATGAATGAATGAATGAATGAATGAATGAATGAATGAATGGGATTTCCACTCATTAACATAAACGGCAATCAGTTAAGAAATGTTGGCTATGTAAGCATAAGGTATAAAAAGTGCAAATACCACATAGGTGTTGATTATAAGATGCTGTCATTAAGAGGGGTACCATTCAGTCTCCAGGGGGGGGGGGGGGGCTGAAGGTTTTTTTTAGAAATAAATAATTTCTGGCGGACTCTGCGTGAAATATGCATGTTAAATAAATAATTTACTTATGTAATAAAATTTGAAATTTTCAGTGCGCCGCCGAGCCGGGTCGAATTAAATAATTTGTCCAAGACAAAAACTACAGCTCCCCCCCCCCCCGGGGGATTAATTGGTGGCCCCCTAAAAGGATTTGTTTACTACAAAGAGAGATGCTTATTCCGTAACATCAGCTCAATTATTAATGTATATTTATATGGCAATATATAGCCATGCCTGTAAAAACACAATGTCATGGCTGATGATGGGGTATGACATATAAACACAACAAAGTACCGAATAAAACTCCGGCAGGGGATCCCGAGTCTGTTTTTTAGTCTCGGGAGAAAATGATGTGTTCTCGTGTGAAAATGACGTAATCTGTCGAGAATAGTCAGTGGGTTTGACTCCGGTCGCCCTCTGGTTGACCTCTAGTACAGATGCGGATTGCCAGCTATAAATGTGGCTTTATATCCCCTTGGACACGATATATCTGCTCAACGCTGGTTCAATGCTGGCCCAGCGTCTGCGAGGCTGGGCCAGCATTTGGACAGCGTTGGCGCAGTGCAGTGGTTAAACGGGAAGCTGTATTTATGGTGTGTCGCCAGCAGATCCCAGTTGACCTACGTCTTATATCAGTATATGAGGTCATCTAGTCAAGACGGACTCTAGCTCTCGTCATATCATAATCCATTGAAAAAATGCTGGTTTAATGTTGGGAAAGCGTCGTACACGATGGCCCAGCACTCAACCAACATTCTTACACGAGGAAGTCATCAAGTCCAGATGAACTATGATCCTGACCATATAATAAGAGATACTGTAGGCCTACATCTGGTAATAATCGCGAGGTTTTAATTTTCGCGAATTTCACGAGGACAAATTCAAGAATCTCGCGAAAATTGTTATTATAATAGAAAATTATTATTATAATAGAAAATTATTATTATAATAGCGCTACTAAAGAAA
Source organism: Flabesymbios commensalis (assembly GCA_964017125.1). Lineage (NCBI taxonomy): Eukaryota > Metazoa > Annelida > Polychaeta > Terebellida > Flabelligeridae > Flabesymbios > Flabesymbios commensalis. The sequence goes on from OZ024908.1 coordinate 14,699,679, forward strand.
AGGAAAATTTCGCGAATCCAAAAATCAGAAATTCGCAAAAATTTGAACACGCGAAAATGACCAGATCTACAGTTTATTGCAACAATGCTGGCTTAATATTGGGAAAGCGTCGTACACGATGGGCCACCACTAAACCAACATTTTTATACCTGGAAACCATTAAGTCCAGATGGACTCTGATCATAGCCAAGTAATAAGGTGCAGTGAAACAACGCTGGTTTAATGTTGGGCAAGCGTCGCAGACGATGGCACAGCATTAAAACAACAATGGGTAAATGTCTGTTTACTCTCTGATCCTAGCCACATAAGGAGATATTGAAACAACGCTGGTTTAATGTTGGGCAAGCGTCACAGATGATGGACCAGCATTAAAACAGCAATGGTTAAATGTCTGTTGACTCTCTGATCCTAGCCACATAAGAAGATATTGAAACAACGCTGGTTTAATGTTGGGCAAGCGTCACAGACGATGGCCCATTATTAACCCTTAGATCACTGACGTATTCAATTTAAATTTTCCGTCACTTGAAGTTGTGTCTCGCTACCGCGATCCACAACTTCAAGTGACTGAAAATTTGTGTTATTTGTGAAATTTAAGACCCAAAAATATCAGTGTTTCAAAATTGAAAGCATATTTTACTTTTAACAACTGGTAATACAGATGACAATAAAAACGCAGAATGTCTACTGTAGTCGACATCAGTGTGTTAAGGGTTAACCTTATGTCTACTGTAGTCGACATCAGTGTTCTAAGGGTTAACCCTTTAACCGCTTTTAAAGTTCTCTTATTTTCAGCCACTTGAAGTTGTGTCTCGCTAGCGCGACCCACAACTTCAAGTGGCTAGAAATTATTCATATTTGTTTAATTTAGGACCTTAAAGGGTTAAAACAAGATTCGTTTAACCCTTTAAACCCTCATGATGCATCAAGCCATCATTTTGTATATATATATGGAGAATGACATAATTCCCTACAGCTAGGGGGATTAGAACGAAAATTCTCATAGAACTGTTTAACCCATTCAAGCCTGACTTCGCATTGTCATCTTCATCCACTACAAGTCGTGGTGAATTGCTGTCGCAATTCTCGACTTGTAGTGGATGAAGATGATTTGAAGTGGGTGATAAATTAAAGAAAATTGCCATGTATTGGTAGAAATATTCATTCTAAAATCCTTAGTTGTAAGAAAATGAAGTCTTTTTTCGGGATGTATAATGATGCTTTAATGCATCGTGAGGGCCTAAAGGGTTAAACTGTTTAAATTCGAACCCAGCACCTCTAAATTTCGAGCCACAATCAGACCGAATGAGCTACCGGGAGGGGGGTGGGGGCTTTGGCGCATTGAGAAACACGGGTAACAAAAGGTTTGCACCATGTTGGGACCAATGCTGGGCCAGCGTTCTAAGAACGTATGCCGACTGCCGAGTCACCACTTATGATCGCGACAGACCGTCATAATCAATCTGATTAGGCTGATTTAAACAGTGCCTGGTTACCATGGCAACCGAACAAAACTGGGTATCAGGGAGTAAATTATATTAGTGATTACGTCACATCATGTAGTAGCTACCATGACATGCTGGACACAAATAACCTTAAATTAAGAATCATGGTATAATATAAAGAGCTTAAGCAGCCTCTCCAGAGAAGAAAATAATATTTAAAAATAAATGTATAAAAAGATTTAAGGCTGAACGAATATGAAATACAACTGCACAATTATGTAATCATATGTGAGACCAAGTAGGTCATTTTATAACATATCTAATACATGATAACATATCTCCCAGTTGTCTCCAATATTAACAGAAATATGTTTTGTTTAAACCGTGAAGACCAAAGAGTTTGTTCAATATAAAATCACCATAAATTCCATTTGAATACCTATGTTGTTAGTTTATGGGTCTACGGCCATTATAAATAATTATTGTAATTCTTTCATTGCGGGGATCGAGTTTATACGTCAGAATCTGACGTCTATAGACGTCAGATTTTGACGTTTAAAGTCGATCCCCGCACTGAAAGGGTTAATATTCACGAACGTGATTAATTGCTTTTCAATTCCCGCTGTGCCGTCTCCTCCAAGCCAAACAAGAGACCTTCAACTAGTGCTGGCTTAAAGATGAGCCAGCGCGGTAGACGGTGCGCCAACATCACAACAACATATCGTCACCTTGTTGTTGAAGGCTGGTATCTGCCACTTTACAATGAGGCAGATACCACCCTTTAACAACAAGGTGACGATTTGGTAAACGTATTGTGTTTGTTGCCAGTGGGTGGTAGTCTGCTTTTTGATTGACCCTTTGGGCATATATTAAATCGTTTTTATTCCGTTTTATTAGCATATATGTGCTGAAATGAGGAAGTCTAAATTTAATCGACAAATTCAAATTAAATTACTGTAAAACAATGGTAATAAAACAGCAATGAGTTGATAATTTAACATCCATACGGTTCAGTGAGAATAACATTTATTCCACAAAAATTGTGTAGCGATTATTAAGCTCAGCATGTGTCTGTGCCAACAATATTATTGTGAAGCATTTGTACCAAAATTAATTATGTAATAAGTGCGTAACTGCGCCAGACAATTCCTTGATATATTATTAGCAAAAACAAGACCAATCTATTGGCTTTTAGTTGCATGATGCAGCCTAATCTACACACCGACACACTGTTACCAACATCATTAACATTTATGGCGCAGGGTTCGATTTTAGCCGTCAGAATTACACGTCAGATTCTGACGTCTAAACGTCTGTCCACCACAGAAAGAGTAAAATATTTATAATGGCCGTAGACCCATAACATAGGTATTCAAATGAAGTGGAAAGAGCTCAGTAACATCAGGATGATTTCAAAAGACCTTTGGTCTCCGTTGTGTATATACAATCCTATACCAGCGTTATAAGGGTTGATGTCATTTTGTAACACCTTGGTCAAATTATCTCTACCATTGGATAAATAATTGTTGTATGCACAGGGGCAATCAACGAGGAAAGAGGACACCGAAACAATGATGGCTTTATGTTAAACCATCATCTGCGACGCTGGCCCAACAACAGTATAGTGTTCGCATGGCATCCCCTAGTGAAAAACCATACACACATGGGAAAACATAGCAGTGTTTGGGCTGGAATATACCGTAAATTTGTACAAAATCGTATACACTCATGGGAGAAGCTGCATCCGGAGTGTGTGCACACAAACTGCTTGTACAGCTCTCTCTCTGCGCACACACACACACCAGTCATTATCCAAATCAACAGTAGGCCTACAGTACATGCATTTAATGAGCGAGGTTTTTATTTTCGAAAATGAGATGGTATTGCGAAATTGTCAAAAAATACATTATAGAATGTAGACGCACTATAATGAGATATTCATTGAATTAGCTCCAGTCCTGTTTAGTTGTCAGTCATTTTCTTTCATTCATTTGATGCTGGAATTGCTAATGTAATTTGCAGAAAAATAGACATCTCTGAAATAGGATTATTATTTTGATTGACGCAAGCTATGTGACCGATTTCAGTTGCGTTTACTTCGTTTAAAACTCGCCGGGTAACGTAAGCCTATATATACGGGATAAGTGGAATAAAAATGAATAGGGGTCATATTACGTACTTTGTTTATACTGTAATTTTACTCTAATTTACCCTATAGTATAGTTTTATCCTAAATGGCAAGGTATAATCATTACCTGACGTAGACAAAATAAACTGAGAAAATTACTATACAAACTAGAATTGTAAATAAACTGAAAATAAACAATTGCAACTATATTGCCTATTATACGCTTTTTGCGGCTCCTAAAAATGTGATCTTTGGCTATAGGCAAACACTCGTACGGAACCCGCAGACTGAGCCTCGCGGTCTGGGGTACGAGTCCTTGTCTGGAGTGGATGGAAAATAACCGTGTTTACAGCAACCCCTGCAAACTGGAATACACCCATCATTATGGGAATCGGCAATAAGCGAGCGCCCCTCAATTAAATTAGCTGAGTGGCTGGGTAATGTGCAGGAAGGGAATACACCCTGTGCTGGCACAGCCGAGGGCAAATGTGAAGTTCAAAGAAAACAGGGGTGCACCATAAATTACTGTGTCGCGGACGAATAGAATGAATGGTGCCGAATTCACACCCTGCTTGGTGTGAAATCAACCATAGTTGGCGCCATTTTGTTTCTCATTGCCTCGGTATTGTCATCCTCTTTGTGATTTAGAACTCGTCAAGCTTCCTAATTAGCTAATTGCGGTGGCTGATGTGCGTGTTTTGTTTTTGTCATGTTTATAGCACAATCAAAATGTTGAACATTACCAAAACAAGACAAAACGACCGCCACCTCTATAATCATGTATAGACATGGAATTATACATTAAATTAAATTCTACATTAATTTTAATAGACATTTGGGTTGATTTTCAAATGTGTATACACGGCTTTACACTGATACACCGTCATCATCAAGGTGTTGTAGTTGGATTCACTTTTCTTCGTCACAAAAAACTTAGAATGTCTATGTGGAAAGATCTCGCCCTCCAGTAATGTATTTTCCGTTGTTGATGGTGGGATTTGCTAACTTAGAATGTTAAGCATTAAATATGTCAGGAAAAAAGAAACAACAATAATTTATTTTATTAAATATGTTAGAAAATGACCCACTTTGTGTGACACTGTCATGATTACATTGCTTTGTAGTACAATAATGATTGTTTTCATGTTCGTTCAGCCTTCGATGTTTATTATTATTATTTTCTTCTCTGTTTATAATATCCGATGATTTTTTATTTAGTTTATGTCAGCATATTAAACAAAAAGACACAACAATACATACTTTGTTAGAATGCAGAAACATGTGGGCGAAGTCGTGTAGATGCATGTTATTGTTAAATTTATGCAATGTAAAAATCGAGAAAGGCATGAAGGTGATATAGACCTATGCATGGCAGAACTTGCTACACAGGCTGGCAATCACGGCTGAGTCAATGCTGGTTTAATGTTGAGCCACCGCCTGCGACGCTGGCCAACATTAAACCAGCATCGACTGATGGTATAGTGTCGGATGTGCTGGTTGACTGAATGCCATGTATGATTGTGTTACATTCACTCTGCTTATCTGGACAATCTATCTAAACCCTGCCAGCTTACTGGGTGGTGGTGATGCTAGAGGTGCTGCTCCTTCTAGTGGTAGTGTTGTTGCTGCTGCTGCTGCTGCTGCTTGTTGCTGATGTTGCTTTGCTTCCCAGCAAACACAGACGTTGAGCCTCGGTTGGTTGAATGTTGTGTCGTGTAGCTGTTGCTGATCTGGTTGCTACTACTGATGCTACTGTTGTTGCTGATGCTGTTTTTGCTTTTCTTACTGCTTCTGTTGTTCTGCTGCTTTTGCCACTGTTGTTGCTTTTTCTCCTGCTTCTACTGCTGCTGCTGTTGCACTACTGCTGCTGCTGTTGTACTGCTGCTGCTGCTGCTGTTGCTGCTGCTGTTGTTGCTGTTGTTGTTGTTCCTGCTTCTACTGTTGCTTTGCTGATGCTGCTGCTACTGTTGAGTATCATGAGTAGCATCTACATCTGGAAATGGCTGGATTGTAGGGATTCTAGCTGCAGGAGATGTAGACACATACCACTGGGCCGGCTTATACACATAAACACACACACTACACATACATGGATGAGCTTCAAATACAACACTTATTCTACACATACAATTTACCCCAAGGTACACATATTCAAATTTCAATCGATATTCTCAGTACATCCACAGTGATTTTGAATGCAATAACAAGCATAATTTGTTTTTTTTCTGATTATTATTTGCTTGCTTCTAATGATAATTATGTACAACTACATTTTTATTGTACATCTACTGTTCTTGTGAAATGGTTGTAGGTGTGTGCAGAGAGTTAATATACATGATATAACAGAAATAGAATATGTATAATTCTATCTGTATAATTTTCGGATCCCGCCCACCTGATTATCAAACTGACCATGCTAAATAACATCCCCTGACAGGTTAGACTGGGGCAAGGCGAGCACATCCTGACAGGTTAGACTGGGGCAAGACGAGCACAGAATACATTGTGCTGCATGAAAGCCGCCAAGGAATACAGGGAGTGTCATTTTGGAGGAGACGAGTGTGGCTAGACATAACGGTACCTTCCCAGTAAACACGAAACATTTGCCCAACGTCTTCGACGTTGGTCCAACATTGTACAAATGTTATACAAATATTGTGTGTTTACTGGGTTACCTCTCAGCTGGTGCAATGTTGGGACAGCGTCTTAGACGGTGACCCAATATTGAACCAGCAGTGAGACAATGTATTATGTTTACATGGGTGATTGTACATGATTAAGTCAGGCGGGGTGAAAGCCGTGAGGGGTGGGGGGGTGAAGGCAAGAAAAGGACTGCTTTATGGGGATCGAATATCCAGTAGCCACACCTAACTATGGAGTTATCTCATAGCCACATATTCACCCTTAGACCCTTGGACTACTGATGTCAACTATGGCGCTAATAACATTGACCGTTTGACCCTTAGTATACTGATGTCAACTTTTCATGTGTATCTATGATCATCTTATTGGTCATCTGCATATTTTGAGCGCTATGAACATTTGCGTCCATTTTTTATCAGTTTATGAAACACTGATATGGGGAGAGATGCCAGGATTGGATTGTGTTGGATTGCAGAACAGCATATAATTACACTGTCCCCATAAGCATTGATACTGAGTGTAAACAGTATCCCAGCAAACACAACACATTGAAACATTGATGTTTTAATGTTGGGCCAGCGTCGCAAACGTTGGGCCAAAATTAAAACATCACTGTTTCAACGTGTCGTGTTTGCTGGGATAGTACTGAAAGAGAAACAGTATTGTTCCCATTTCAACACATCTGTGTTTACAAAATATGCAAGCTGTCTTGCTAGCATCACACAACAATCACAAAACGTTAATCCAATGTTTGTTTACCGTCACAGACAACAGGCCAACATTAAAGCAACATTGGTTCGGTATCTTGTGTAAGCTGGAAGCTTTTGATACATCGAGCTTTCCAAACAATCCTCTGACAAAACATCTATTCCGTGATGTTGTTGACAATGGTAGTTTTTGCACCCTGGGGTTTGTTTGTTGATATGATCAAGAGCTCCTTCCCAGCAAATATGATACACTGGGCCATTGTTGGTTCAATGTTGGGCCAGCGTCGCAGACGATGGACCAGAATTGAAACAACAATGGCTCAACGCTACATGTTAGCTGGGTTTTGAGGGTTACCAGATCAGCTGTGGTGACACATTGTTGGGTCGATGTTGGCCCACCGTCTACGACGATGGCCCAGCATCATCCACACATTGGGTCAGCGTCTAGTGCTTAGAGGAGTATCAGATCAGCAGTGGATGCTAACCCAATGTTGGGTCGGTTTTGGTAAACCGTCTACAACGCTTGGCCAGCATCAAATCAGCATTGGTTGAGGGTCTCGTGTATTGAGGAGTACCAGCCCTGAACCAGACACTGAACCAATGCTGGGTGGGTGCTTGGCGACCCAGCATTGGGTGAGGGTGTCCGTGTTTTGAAGAGAACCAGATCAGATGTGGTGATACACACTTCAACAAATCTCTCTGACAGACCACAGACCCCTGTAACCTGCTCTACACAGCCTGATTTCTCATCTTCGAAATGAGAATTACCATGATTACGCAAGAAAGTTATGAGTGTGTACATTATAAACCTGGGGATGTGCTTCCACACATGCGTCGATGATTATAATCGTGTTGTAGAGGCCATGACAAACACTAGATAATAATAATAATTTTATTATAATAAATAGGAGTATATAATAGGTGAAGTGATTTTGCAGAGTGATAGGCGGAGAAAGGTGAAAGAACGGACGGACGGACGGACGGACTATGTAATACATCTGTCCACGAAATGGCAGAGGCTGAAAGCTATATTCCACAGATCATTCCGTTGATGAATGAGCTTATAGCGAATAAATGCACGTTGTATTATTAAAGCTAGTATTTGAACTGGCAGTAATCACTGGTAATGTTGTTTCAGTTAATAAATTAGCGTACATGTCCCATGACTGTGATCATGGTGAGATAGTGAATGTGAAACGGTTATGCAGCTGACAGTAACAATTACATCGTTTACGCAAAAAACACTAAATGTTCAACCAATGTTGGGCTGATGTTGGGCCAGCGTCGAAGACGATGGCCTAACATTAGCCCTGCATTGGGTCAATGTCTAGTGTTTGCTGAGTAAACAATGGGGGAATAATTAGTCTAAATAAAATATACCTGTAGGCCTATGACACAAAGAAAGATGTGTGGGCGAGGTGTGAAAACAAAAAAACCCGCACCTCAAACTAATAATCAGGATAGCAACTAACTATGATTGGAGAGACAAACTAACACTCACCATTCATGATATGTCACTGTTGTCAAACATAATACTGTCTTACAATTATTGAGCTTTGCTCAGATGGGGGACTTTGTCACAACATTGGACCAAGTATTTCTTCACAAAAAATAAAATCGTCATTGTTTATAATAAACAAATGAGGTCATAACACCCGATGCACTATAAACATGATACATGTCAATATCACAGAATCTAATTGTTATTGAATTGTATTTTTATGTTATTTCTTTTTTTATGCTATTGTTTTTTGATGTTATTGTTGCCCAACGAAAAAGTATGTATCATCTCGTTATTCTATCATGTGACATGATGGAATATTCCATCATGTAACAATCATGCAATCATGTAACATGATGGAATATTCCATCTGTTACATGATGGAATAATATTCCATAATTTATATAATATATATGACGTTGTATGATTACGCATAGAAAATTTATTGCAAACGAATTGACTGTCACAGTTTATCAGTATTGATAATTATTCCTCTCATTTCAAAGAAAAATATTTCGATTGTTAAAGCTATCTTCGAAAGTGACTTATATTAGTAAAGGTATACGCTACTTCATACTGCGCATGCTTAAAAGCGGGCAGCAAAAAAACACGTATTAAACGTAAGCGAGCCACTGTTAGCATTTCGCGTTGCCATCGTTGGTCATGCATTGGTTCGATTTTATTGTTAAACTTTATGAAATCATATCTTTTTCACTCACTTGTAGGTGATAAATGCTTAAAGTAAGAATGAATGCACGGGTGTTTAGAGGGCCACCATTCAATCTCCAGGGGGCTGTAGTTTTTTTTTGCAGACAAATTATTTATTGCAACTTTGCTCCGTGGCGCACCGAAAATTTCAAATTTTACATGTTTATAGGCCTATATAAAACAGTTTTGCAAATTAATAATTTATTTCGTGCAGAGTCTGCCCGAAATTATTTATTTCACAAACACTCCAGCACCCCTCCTGGAGATTGAATGGTGGCCCCCTTAGAGAGTGTTCACAAACTAATTTAAAATTAACCAATCAAACTGGCCATTGTATTGAGTGTCATTTCCCTGTGACAGTGTTATATTATTGCACATTTCCCCAGGGACAGCTTGGTGAGACAGCGAGACCTGGCTCGTGAGACCTGTCAATATAAGCAAAAACAAGACATTATGCCAATGCTGGTTTAATGTTGGCCCACCGTCTACGACGCTGGAACAACATTAGAACAACATTTGGTTTTGTGGTTGTTAGCTGCAGGATGCTGCTGACTCAGTGAATACGGGACGTTCAGCCAATATTGGTACAATGTTGGCCCATCGTCTACGACGCTGGCCCAACATTGTACCAATATTGGCTGAAGGTCTCGTGTTTGCTGCTGACTCCCTGTGAACATGACACCCACACAATCATGGCGGCAATGTTGGTAAATATTAGTCTCACGGGTTACCTTACGGTGACGTCACTATTGTTATTAGATCAAATAAAGAAGCAGGCTGCAATGTCGCTAGATTTTGTTCGCGTTTGAGGAAAGTCATTTTTATTAAATTATTGTACAATATATATTTTTAAGATAATTCACTAATGTTAAAAATGCCAACTAAATTTACCAATATTTAAACTATAGCCTTCATTTAACTGTAAATTGCCAGGAATTACGTTATTCTCAACTTGCCATACTGTGACGTTCTAATGACGACCTTGACCTAGCCTCACTACAAGCCTGACTGCGCACGCATCTGCGCATGGGAAGTAACGGTATGTGTCAAGGTGAATTATGACGAGACCTTGAGCCAATGTCAATGTCAACTGCCTTCATTGGACTAGGGATAAATTATGGTGGAATACCAACCTTTATTTCCCAGATTTTGATATTTGCCTCCATGATGCATGTAAACCAATTACTGACATTCATGAGATACTAATACTGATGTCCCATACACAATAGTGAATATAATATTGTACACATAAATAAATCATCAATCAATATGTGTTGACCCAATACTGGGTCAATGTTGGTCCAACGTCGTAGACGGTGGACCAACATTGAACGAGTATTGGGTTAACGTATTGTGATTGCTGAGGTACTCTGCTTGCAGATTGTGCATAAAGTGCTCCAAATTATTCAAAGACCGTGTGTGCTGTCTATTGTTATGTACACTATAAAGAGCCATTGAAGTCACTCGATAAAAATAGGACTTCGGATTTCCATCTTTCGCGAAATTGCCATACTGTGCAGAAAACGAGGTGAGGCAATATCCACTGACTCACCCCGCTTTCAGACCAGATATTGCAAAATGCAGAGAACGTAAATCATGCTGAGATTATCTATGACATTTACATAATTTGATGGCTATCACAGGCCATCGCAGGAATCACTCAGTGTGACATGTGTAATGGCGGCAGCTGATTCATATGAGCCTCGAGTTTTCAATGCTCCAGTCTCCATGCACAACTAGGCCTAATTAAACCATAATTTTACATCAAAACATAATTTTACATTCCCGAAAAAGATTTAATTTTCCTACAACCAAGGAGTTTGGGAAGAAAAAAATTCACGAAACTGCTTTACCAATACATGGCAATTTTCTTTAATTTTTCACCAACTTCAGTTCTCCCGTAGTGGATGAAGATGACAATGGTAATTTCAGGCCTGAAAGGGCTTAACAGAAAACTGTAGTTTAGAATGTGTTCGTTGAAAGGTGATTCCACTTGATATAATGAGGACAACATTAGATTAGATGACACGAACGATGAGTAAAATACCACAGGATGACACGAACGTCCGGTAAGCGCATTAATAAGACTCATTATGGCGTAACCATGGTGACAAGTCATAACTTTGTTTTTTAAACTTGTTTCAAGACACGCGTTCACTTTCCGTATGTTTGTCAATTGACATTGTTTTATTAGTTGTTATAATATTTATCTTTGCAATCCTCTATAAATAAACAATAGTAATAATAATATTATCGACTAAAAGCTGCGTAAACCATGCAACGCTGGAATATTTCTGTTCAAACTGTAGAGAACAAAGGCTATTTTTAATTTGAAATCATCATAAATGGCTTAGGTAGCGCTATCCGCTTCATTTAAATACCTATGTTATGGGTATGCGGCCATTCTAATTGTCTTAATTGTTTCAGTGCGGGGATCAACTATAGTCGTCATGACGTCTATAGACGTCAGATTCTGACGTCAAAAATCGATCCCCGCGCTGAACGGGTTAAATGTTGGACCACTGACATTAAACATAGTATTGTACTGACCATGATTGAACCAACGTTAACATTACGTCATCCCTCTAGCTTGCCATTATGGCTATATAAATATAATGACCCTTTCTGCTTCGCACTGGCTTTGTAACCCTTTCTGCTCTGCCGTACTGCAGTTCAAGAAAGAAAGTAATATATCCGCAGCAATCAGCATGATGGTCAGAGGTATGGTCAGCCATGGGATCAATAAATGTGAGTTGATCAGATAGATGGATATTATCGCAAGGTCACCTTTATATTACTACAACCACAGATGTGAAACATTCAACCCTTTACCTGCTAAGTCATCTTCACTAATTTTTGACCCACTTGAACATGTTGAAGTTGTGTCTCGCTACCGCGACCCATCCTTTTGTCAATACTGATATTGGGAGCGAAATGTGTGTTTAAAATCTGCAAATGTTTGATCTCAAACTAAACAAATATGCATAATTTTCACGCACATGCTGGGTGAAAATTACTAATATTTGTTTAATTTGCGACGAAATATATTGTGATAACAATAATTTTTAGCTGTTGTAATATGCGTTCGGTAACATGAATAGTGAACCAGACAAGTATCGTCAGTATAATTACAAATATATTAATCTGTTATTATTTATATAAATACATATTATACCCACATGTACATAAGCCAGCGAGCAATGTATTACTCTTATTTATCTATTAATTCCACTCCCTTCCCTTTATGACCATGCAATAAATCAACCAAAGTGAAACGTGAACAAAAGAGACATTGCTACATGTTATGCCGTTGCCATGGCAGCTGATATGCCACGTCGCTATATTGAGCTATTATCGCTCATATATGCACTTTACCACCCCCCTGCGGTGATATAGAGTTATTGATCTATAAGCAATAAACCCGCTGATATGATAGAACCAGCTACCAGCCAGTAAACACGGGACATTTATCCAATATTGGTTTAATGTTGAGCCACCATCGTAAACGGTGGCTGAACATTAAACCAATATTGGGTCAATGCCTCGTGTTTGCTGGGCTGTGTCTGCAGAGCACACATTGGGTCAATGCATGGACAGTGAAGAATAATACTTGGAACAAGAACGAGTCGTTGAACCAATATTGTTTTATAGTTGGTTATGCGTCGTAGACGGTGGAACGGCATTATTGGATCAGGGCATGGTGTCTGGATGAGTAGATTAACAGATTAATACTAGTATCAGGCCACTACAATACGATTATAGCCTACAGTATATTTTAAAAATAAATGAATTGGGTTTTAGGCCACCTTTGTGAACATACAGGCTAAACTGGGCCAACAGAATCTCCTGATGATAATGAGATGAACGAGATGGCACTGCCTTCTGGACACAGGATTCGAAATTCGAGCCCTAATGGTCTGGGCTGAGCACGCTACCTCTACCTCTCGGTCACGGAGGCTCTCCACAATATTGAATCTTTACGAGTGAGCGGGAAAGAAACATTTCCTATCTTTGAAACTTGAAGGCAAGAGTGGGGTTCAAATCCGCGATCTCCGACTTTCCAAGCAGGCAGCTTTAACCACTGCACCACCTCCCCCCCCCTATATTATAAATCAAAGCGTCAGAAATATCACTTATACAAGTTGACTTCTTAATGCCAACTGCTCATTTTCTCAGTGGTCTAATTTAGTTATCGGAGTGCCATAAGCATGATAAGAAGTAAAGAAAATAGTTTTGAAATCATGTTTTCAACATCATTATGAGGGATTTGTTCGAATTAAAAAAAAACGATTTTCAATCAACCATGAGCTCCCGTTTAGAAGACGAGACTAACCACCGCTTTTTAAAAAACCGTCTCCGCTTTTTTATTCACAGAAAAAAACGTGTTTCACTCAATGACAGTGAAGTTGTATCTGAATCATATCAACACAAAGTAAATCGATCGGATCCCTACAACGAGGATCCTGAGTGATCTGGCCTAACAGGAAGTGGCCGAGATATCTGGGAGCAGGATAGATCATCCGGATGTGATGTACAGACCTGGTCACGTGGTCAACACACGCTGAGATATCATTGTAAAGCAATGTAAATGCCGTAATTTTGGTGTGAAAAAAATGTTGCATTTGATTAAATTTCCAGTTATCATGGTTATGCGAAGGACGTGAGGTTCTATCTCCTGCATCTGAACATTCTGAATAAAAAGCAGACTTATATCATGTGTATTGTGAGGTAGAAATATGATAATTATGTCAAAATGAAGAGATTTATACTCATATATAATTACGTCAATAGATGAATGATGAACTGACGTCAGAATCACCAGCTCACAGCTATACTAATATGTATATGACGTAACGCCTTCTTTCCGACATAACACTTTGCCGATATAACGCATTTCCGACATAACGCCTTTCTGACGTAATGCCTTTCCGACTGTCGTAAGACTTTCCGACGTAAAGACCTTCCAATGCAAAGACTTTTCGATGCGGAATTCGGGAAAATAATCAGGCTGCAAATATTGTCCACCCCCTCCCTCTCTTCGCCACAAGCGCGAAGATCTGTGTGAAATCTGTGGATCATGGACTCATCACGCCGCCGGTTTATCAGGCGGGGGTCAGGCGAACCGATCGTCGACCGGGGATTCCAAACAAATGAATGCTCCCCACTTGGCGCGAGATTTATAGCCAAATAAATTTGGCGTAAATGTCCCGCTGGTCTACCATTCGCAGCGCGGTGTGAATCTGATGACAAGCTAACGGGAGAGGTTGAGCCAATGCTGGAGTAAAGTTGGCGATGATGGACCAACATTGTCCCAGCATTGGATCAACGTGTGGACAGTAAAACGAGATGTTGAAAAGCCGCTAGTGTTATGTTGGACCAACATTATAACAGCATTAATACGTGTGTGAATAGGTTTATGTCAAACAACAAGAGACGTTTTTTTTTTTTGTTTTTTTTTAAGCAATGCTGGAACAATGCTGCCACCGCCAATGAACCTGGTGGCATTCTCAGCTAAAACGAGACTTCACCCAATGTTGGTACAATGTTGGCCCACCGTCTGCGACGCTGGGCCAGCATTTTAGCAACAATGGATGAATTTCTCGGCATGACTGCATGCTCACCATAGCGCCTCGGTGAGCACGCACGGTGAGCTATGGCAAGCCGACAGCTCAGTGGCGAGCACGTCACCAGCATGCTATCATCACGCTCACGCTATCAGCACGCTGGTGACGCGGAACACACGCGTCACCAGCACGGGTGTGACAGCATCTGCCAAGAGGGGACCCGCTGAACCTCCACCTCTGGCTAACCACACCATAGGCAGACAATGACATTAAACTGCTAAATAGATCCGTCTGGTAATGGCTTCCACATGTCCCAGTTCGACAATATGACGAACATTATTGGGTCATTACATCACCTCGTTGCGTTCTGTTTATGCAAAATATGCTATATTCTGCATAGAATATTATAAAAATAGGCGATCATAGATGGAAATAACCCTCAGCGCTAATTAAACAGCTTGTTTATTATGTACATTGTAAAAGAAACCAGAGACTCGATCATTCTAACAAAGACAAAAATGTCAGTGTCATTTTCAAATTCGTCCAGCGGGATTAGGCCTACTAGTATATGGTGAACACATGAGTCAATTTCAGAACATTCCTGTACGGACCTGGCATGACACGGGTTAACGTGCCTAAGCCACGGTTGCTATGGAGATATGACCCCCGCCGTGACCTCATTGTGAGCCACATGGACATATTATCGCTCATGTAACCATATCTGCTTTACGGCCATTTCAGCTCTGTCGTTAAACCACCATGTATACCATAGTCTACATAGAGTCTCGTGTACCTGTATCGTCATGTATATATATACGGTACTAAAGATTTGCATTTCTATATTCATTTATTTATTACTTCAAAGCTGTACCGTATCATTTTCACGTCAATTAAATGATAATTTGAACCTTAAAAAGTCCCTTATTGAGCGCACTTAGTATTATTTTTATTTTTAGATATTACTTTTATTTGACCCTTTCAGTGCGAGGATCGACATTAGACGTCAGAATCTGACGTCTAAAGTCGATCCCCGCACTGTAAGAATTACAAATTTATAATGGTATACCCATAACATCTGAACATAGGTATTCAAATAAAGAGGAAAGAGCTAACTAAGATATTTATAATAACTTAAAATGGAAACCCATGAATGATCTAAATACAAATATTTCAGCGCTGTAAGGGTTAACCTATGCTATGGCTATGGCATTCAGCACATACAAACGGGCTTCAGTGGTGAAAGGGTTAAAGCAAGTAATTCCGCCAGTGAGCATGTAATGTAGGCCTATCTTATGGAAGAGGATTGTAATTTCAGAAATGTACATAATTACCAGGTTTTATTGTCCGTGAATACACAACTCTCGGCAGTGTATTCATGAAGTAAATGAAATGAAATGAATCGGGTTGTAGGCCACTTATGTGAACATACAGGCTAAATTGGGCCAGGAGAGCCTCCTGAGGATGGTGAGATGAGTGAAATGACACTGCCCTCCAGACACAGGATTCGAAATTCAAACCATGGAGGTCTGAGGCCGAGCACGCCACCTATCGGTCACGGAGGCTTCCCACAATACTAAGTTTTACGAGTCAATGGGGAAGAAACATTTTTGTTTCTTTCAAACCGCCGATACCGCAAAACGAACCCCGAACTCTAGCGTGAAAGGCAGCGGTGTAACCACTGCTCTATGAAGTACAGGAATGTACCGAGAATGTGTAATTCAATATCCGATGCCTGGTAGGCTGTAGGGCATATCTAAATCGCATGCAACATGTGCAAGAGAGCTTCATCAATAAATAGAGCTGAAAATAAAGGCACTCATCAAGAAATCGACTATTCTGACCACTTTGTATAACTCTACATATTATGACTCCTGTTTTTTATTACGGTTATGTAAATTATTAAAGTCCAGGCGGTTTCTTTTGATGTGGCCGTCGGTTAACATTATAACAGCGCGGGGATCAACTGTAGTCGTCAGGACCTGACGTACGTCTAAAGTCGATCCCCGCACTGTAAGAATTAAAATATTTCTAATGGCCGTTGACCCATAGCATAGTATGAATCAGAAAAAGCTAACTAAGACATTTATGATGATTTCAAATTGAAAATAACCCTTTCGCTTCATTTGAATACATATGTCATGGGTGGGCGAACATTAGAAATATTTTTACCCTTACAGTGCGGGGATCGACTTTAGTCGATCCCCGCACTGTAAGGGTTAATATAGAGACCGGAGAGGTGAGATAAAACGTGAGGGCGGCGTGAGGGAAGAGAAGGAAGAGAGGCGGGCAGACTGGGACAAAAACCAATTTCCTTCCGTCGTCTTTCTTAAACTTGATTCATTGACCTACAGGTTGACCGTTGGGAGACCACAGGGTGCCCCCCCCCCCCCCCGCTCCCCGCCCTACTGTTAGCACCCCTCTCCCAGTCATGTACACCGCACGCTCTAGGTCTCAGAGTCACGAGTCAGTGTTTCAGTTAGAATAGCTGGAGAATCCAGGAGCAGGGGGTCATCCCAGTACACATTTTCTCATTTTTAATAGAAACTCTCCTGGCCCAGTTTAGCCATCTTCATCTATCAAGTTGTCTGCTACCGGCAGTCCGACTGTCAGGCCTTTACATTTCTAATGAGAATGGTGAATCCTAATTTTACGATTTATAGTGGGTTTGGTACCTGGTTCACTATGTTCACAGTAAAAAAGATACATTATTATTTATTAGCACCTGTATAACCCCTGATAACCAATACTTCAAAAACTAAAATATGTATCTCGAACATGTTGAAACACTGATACATGTTGGGACTTAAATTCACAAATCGCAATTTTTTTCAATCACTTGAAGTTACGGTATCCCTGGGTATGGGTCTACGGCTAGTGAGACCACTTCGGCCGACATGCTCTACCCCTTCCCTAGTCCTTCCCCTGCTATGGCGCGGTTAGCATTGTGCAGCCCACCCATGCCTGACCAGCAGATGAGTCTCCCCAGAATACAAGACCAACGACTGGCGACCTTTGTCGATCTACAGCCCCATAAACTGATAAAATGATTCCCCTATAACTCAAAATAACAGTCTGGTGCAAAGCGTAGAACTTATCCTACCTGGTAATGGCATATCTCAGAAAACATGAGTTGAATTGGAGATGTAAACAGTTCTTAACCAGGAGAATTATATATCCCTCGTGGGAATGTGAATGTTAATGCATGCTGCACACAACCATAATGTCAATGACAGATGCAGGGCCTGTCCCTGAACAGCTGGCCGATCACTGCTAATACTAGAACCAATCATGGTTAAATGTTGGTCCAGCGTCGCAGAAAATAGCATATGCTCAATTCTCAACCGTTTGTTCTATACGTTGTGCATGGTAAAGAACGGGCGAATTTTATGTAGTTTTAACTATTTTTTTGACGAGGTGTATAGTTCTGTAATGGTCGACACAAATGATGAGTGCCAGCCATGTTACCTGCTATACCTGGTTACTGGATAAATCTGTAATTTTAAGTGGCGCATCAATCTAAATACTGTATCATTTGGTCTGGTGCGCATCCTGATAGAAAGTCTAAGATTGATGAAGTTCTTGGATTGATTTTTAACTTTATCTCATTTCCATCAGCACTAAAGTGCAGTCTTAATTTTTCGAATGAAAATGTTTATAACATCAGTCTTATCTTGGAAATAAGATATAAATAAGTGTTAATTTTTTTAATACAAATGATAGAAAGTTGATATACGATCAATCTTAGAATCTTATAGTTAGTGAAATGTGACTCTGGACTCCAACATTTCACACAATATTGTAACTATTTCATATAAGCATACGTATAGGCTGTGTAGTCTACAGCTCATCTCTCCACACTAATCATGCTAATACACGAACACATATATCTATATACTGATATAGTAGAATCGAAGATATTATTGGATCTTTCACTGTATTATTGGGTCTTTTTCAATGACCCAATAATACCGTATGTTATGTTACTAATAAGCGGTACACATGATAAATCTACCATTAAACCTCACCTCTGCTGTGTTTCTGTTTCCACTGCAACCTGTTTCGCGCCTCAGGGCTTTCTATCTGGGATAACCTCATGGAACCTGAATCAAACAACACAGCCGTGGTCAGATTAGTTGTGAGAAACGCCCGCTAGGGGGCGCCAAGGCATAACATACTGACCAGCAGGTATACACAAAAAAATGAGTTGTCGACCCAATGTTGTATTGATGTTGGCCCGGCGTCGTAGACGACGGGCAAACATCAATACAGCATTGGGTTAACGACTAGGGTCGACTGGGGAATCCATAACAAACACGACACGTTGACCCAATGTGTATTTTATGTTGGCCCAACGTCGTAGACGATGGGCCAACATAAAATGGACCTAGGTCAAACGTTTCGTCTTTTCCGGGGTCATTAGGTCAGTGAGGCGAGTGAGTGCAGATACAGATGCACCCCCAGTAAAGCAGCGAGGGGATCATTTATTTATTTTTGCTCAGGTACTCTGTGTTTGGTTCGGATTTGCAAGGGCTGCCTGTGTAATCATGGTAATCATGGTGATCTTAGAAATGTATACCTTGGTTTGCTAGTTAATCCTTGAAACTCTAAATAAATTAGTCACTTTTAAATTGTTTTATTAGCCGATCAAATCACTGTCATTGGGAATGAAATATGTGGTAAAATTTCACGATTTTGCAAATGTTTCGTCCTAAATTAAGCAAATATGAGTAATTTTTATCCACTGGAAGTTGTGGGTCGCGGTAGCGAGACACAACTTCAAGTGGGTGAAAAATTAATTTAATTGACTTAGTGGGTAAAGGGTTAATCGTCATCTCGATGTTGAAGGTGTGGAGCCATATTGACATGCCACAATACAACACTTGTCTTAATTATTCATATTTACCATGATCAATTAATTATTAATTATTCACTATTTTGCATGTATTTTATATTTTGATTTACTGTGTATGTGACGTGACTATTGTGTTATAATATTATGGAACCTCTTTTCCTATACAAGAAATGCATAATGCATGCCACGTCAATATTGTGTGATACGTATACCACTAAGTACTGTACACCTTGGGTGTATTACTGTAATATTTTGTATAGATCATCAACAAGCAAATCGATCAATCAACTATCAAGATATTTGAAAACATGGCTTGTTTTTTCTGTATAATCTACAAAAATACAGATAACGCTAAATATAAAGCTGTACTGTAATATTGTTAGCATCGGACAGCAGGGTAGTCTGCCGAGCAGAAGTATTCATTGCCCAATTATCGCTCAGTGGCCCAGGACAAATTACACCACAGCGAACAAGATGTTGGTTTAACGTTGGGTCAGCGTCGCAGACGGTGGCCAACGTTAAACCACTTCTTGTATTTGCTTGGGCTGCCAAGCCACAGTAGTGCTTCCGATTTTAAACACTAGATGTCAGCCATATACATGCACAGCAAACGAAGACAGGACCATAATATTGGGTACAATGAACTCTTTGTGGACCGATCTGTTTCAAGATCGTATTTAGAGACGACTTCAAAGAGGTCCGACACTAGTGACTTCACCTTAGTCAAACAAATGGGAACACTTCAATCTACACAAATTCAAGTTTGGGGGCATTTCAAATCCCAAGACTCTTCACAAATCGACAGCCAGGGATTAGGCTACCATAAAATAAAATCTTAAGTTAATCATTACATAATCATGATAATACCTGCCGTATCTCTGGAAGTATGCTTTTGTAAGCTCTATTTTATTCAAACTTGCTGAGAACACTGTACATGTATTATAAATCGTTTTGACGAAACATGTTTGTATGTGTCTTAGCAAGGAAAATAAAAACAGATTCTATTTTCCCAGGTCTCAGTAAAATAGACGTGTGATTTTGTGTATGTATATATTTTGTATTTGTATATTTTTTGTATATCTTTCATTTTATTTTTTATCTGCTTGAATTATTCTGGTAAGTCCAACTGTGATTTTTTACTGTCAATACAAGTTTGGTTCTGTCTGTCTTGGAAATTTTTTCAACCCTTTCAGTGCGAGGACTGGCGTCTGTATGACATTTATGTATGACATTTATGGCTAATTTTCCCTCGATAATCAATAAAGCTGTTAGTTGACCTTTGATAAACAATTTAATAAATATTCCAGGCTTTGTCCGCATTGTAATTGGAGAACCCAACCCGTCTTTGTATGGATACACCTTTGGGAATCTGTCACTAATCTCAGATTTTACCAATAATCACGGACTGTTTCGCCGACGTATCCTGCATCTGGTTAACACAATCACGGACTGTTTGGTCATGATTAACCCTTAGAACACTGATGTCGACCATATAGTAGTGTTTTCTTTTGTTTTAATGGCATTATATAACAAGTTGGTCTTAAATCTAAATAATCATGATAGTTGTGTAAATTTTGACTTAAATTTATCAAATGCAACCCATTTTTAGTCACTTAAAGTTGTGCATCGCGGTAGCGAGACACAACTTCAAGTAACTGAAAATTTAAATTGAGCTCTGAGTTCTAAGGCCCCGTTAACATAATGACGGACTCTTTGGTCAGCGTATCATCAGGGTCATCGGGGTCAGGTAAATAATAGTCAACGTCTCACACTGATGGACACAGAATGATGGGAATTAGAGAGTCATTAAAATAATAAAAAAAACTCAATCCTAATGACTGTCAAGACGGTCACGAACACACTTTTTCGAATTTAATATAATAAAATTATTATTCATATACAGTGAATACAGACTTCTGAAAAACGTTAAAACTGTACTATAGATTCCTTGCTATAACACAACAACAGTATAATTTCGATATTATACATGATTTTGGTCGTCTTTAAATACACGATTGTGAACTATATGATTATTATGTTTTCATGTAGAGTATTAGTAGGGTACTCGAGAGTATTGTTTGCTGTATTTAATCCTAAAATATGGATGACATCCACAAAGTATTCACTCGACAATCTTAATTAATGTCTTATGTCGACACACAGACAATATAGTTTATTGACAATCTGAATCAATAATCTAAGTTTTACATCCATTTTTACCAGAGTATACAGAGTTATCATAGCTTAGCCTGTCACTATGTGTGAATGATGCTGGTGCCAATATATACGTTTCAGTCCAAATGATGTGACACTGAAATTGAAAAAATACTAGTAGTAGACATGGTAGATTATGCTTAATCAATCCAATAATTTAATTTGTGATATGTATTTTACATAAATAAATAAATAAAAATCGTCATTAGAAGTTGGGAATATCATTTGCAATTCCACTTGAAATGAATGAAAAATTGACGCAACAGATTGAGCAGCACAACGGTTAAAAATCCTATAATTTGTATGATATCGAAGTCTAGACAAACTTAATCAATAGCATGTCAAGATCGCAAAAAATGCATAGCCACGAAAAGTTATATGGTCTTGTTGAATCTAAAATGTCATCTGTTACTTTAACAAGTAACATATTTGACCTTCCGGTTCTATACCAGCGTGACGACATTTACAACAGACATTTGAACCGTGGCACGCTTGAAACACACAAATCTAGATTTCAACAAAACAGAACAACAAAATGAAAGTATGTGCGTGTTCTCACATAATCACTTGGTGACTGCAAAACTACGACGCGTATAATATGACCGCAGCTGTTAAAAACGATACTTTTTAATGCGCCTCAAATAAAGGTTAAGAAGATTTGAATATCATCGACACCTAATATTGCTGTCTACCACAATCTAGTAGCATATCAACCAAACCGTGTGTCTATTGAAGTATTAGTGATATGATTGGTGTGAGGTCTTATCAGTTAAGGTATATAATTATATCCTTAGTTAAGACAGACAGCATATTCAATATACTGATTTATCTTTGCCAGCAAGTGTTTTTCTACACCTCCTCCTACATTCTCCTTTAGCATGTTAGCTTACATAACCACGAAAAAGGTGCAAATTATTTCACTCATATTTCAAATAAAAGGAATATATTATCCCGTGTAAACATGGTAAATAGCATAAACTGTTCCCAATTTTTTTATCAAGCACCTCGTCGAGAAATCTAAGTGTGCTTCCCCGGCATTGACCCAGTGTTGTTTTAATGTTGGGTCACCGTCTGCGACGCTGGCCCAACATTAAACCAACACTGGGTCAAATTCTAGTGTTTCCTACTGCGGAGTTCTCTCTTGATCAAATCTATTCTGATAATATTTTGACAAGCATTGACAAAATCTACAATAATAGCTCTCAAAGAATTGACATTATGTTTTTTGTACTGTCAATAAAAGATTTTCCGGCCTGCTTGTCAGTCATATTGGATTTCTGTTGAATGTAGCGTTTTCATTGATCATAATTATACCGTTACTAATCTCCAGTAGGATCGAGCTTCTATGGATTATAATATCAGAATAGTAATAAAACCAGTGATATATTAGATTACAATCTGGTAATCCACATTGTCTTGCTTATGTCATGCATTCATATAATATCACTGATTTACACATCCAAACATATACAGAGCACAGATAAAAAGAAAGATTCACTATAATTAGCTTATTCATTTTCCAGATGTACCAAGGGCGGATAAAATAGGTTTAGTGTTAATCATGTTAATATCTTACCCCTTTTATAAATGTACAAAACGCACATAAATTTATAAATGGATTCGTATAAACACTGGTAAAGAACTTATTTCTTTTCTAAATGTACAAAACGCCGACAAATAAGTTCAGTATAAGTATCTTACCCTTTTACTGAACATGTACAAAATGCAGATTGTCATCATTATCATTGCACCGGACAGGGTTTAAACCCTTTCTCACTGTACAACGCAGAATTATTTGTGTTTAACATGTTTAATCCATGGAGACTAAGGCGTTTTTTTCAATTTGAAATCATCATAAATGTCTTAGTTAGCTCTTTCTAATTCATTTGAATTCCTATGTAATACGGGTCTACGGTCATTATAAATTTTAACTCTTTCAGTGCGGGATCGACTTTAGACGTCAGAATCTGACGTCCACAGACGTCAGATTCTGATGTCTAAAGCCGATCCCCGCACTGTAAAGGTTAATGTTGACACACAGAAAAAGAGTTCAGCAAAAAGGAGACCAGATACACCGCTATGTGTTTGTACAATAGATTGTTAATGTTTTGACTTCGTGATCGCAGCCTGTAAAACCCACAGATCGATATGGACAGTCTAGACTGAGGTAGACAGACTATGGCAAGCACACTCACTGAGTAAAACATACGTATATGGTGTGCAATGTGACATGGCGGACTATACCACCAAACACGACACAATGAAACAATGTTGGTTTGATGGTGGGCCAACGTCGTAGACGGTGGGCCAACATTAAACCAACATTGTTTCATTATGTCGTGTTTGCTGGGATATATACGTGTGCTGAACATGCTGAACGCCTTCAGGCATCACTAGTAATAATGTTCTATATATTTGTTTCATTGATTTGAAACTTGAAATTCAGCCAGCAATTGAGGTACAATTCCAGCTGTAAATTAAAACCTGAAGTAGGATGGAAAATGAATATTATTAGTGATCAATCATTGTACTTGTTACACAACATTTCATATCCAGCGACAAGATGAGCTCATTATTATAAGTTATCGTATGGGTTAGACCAAGGAGTCAACCTCCTTGGCTAGACGTATAAGAAACAGGATTATCATAATCTGATAATAGTAAAAATACTGAAAACGATGGAAAATAAATATAACTATTTCACTAATGTAACGCGAAATCTTCGTGGAAC
The DNA here is from genome assembly GCA_964017125.1 of Flabesymbios commensalis. NCBI lineage: Eukaryota > Metazoa > Annelida > Polychaeta > Terebellida > Flabelligeridae > Flabesymbios > Flabesymbios commensalis. Next base: position 14,724,172 of record OZ024908.1, read on the forward strand.
AAACAATCTGGAGATTTGGTACAAAAAAAAACAAGAAAAGACCAAAATGCACAGTGTAAATGGAATTTATTTTAACTACCATGTCGTCTTTGATAGTCAGTTTTCGCTGTTTATGTAGAGCCTACAGACAGATTTATTCTCGTCGATCTCTCTCACTCCAATTAATTATTCAAGACGTCATTTAGCTGGCACTGCCAGGCAGTACATTGCTGGGTCTCCAGCAAACATCGGTACGCTTGCCGAGTTCTACAAGTGTCGTATAGAGTGAATGAATGAATGAATGAATGAATGAATGAATGAATGAATGAATGAATGAATGAATGAATGAATGAATGAATGAATGAATGAATGAATGAATGAATGAATGAATGAATGAATGAATGAATGAATGGGGTTTTATGCCACCTTTGTGCACAGATCAATAGACTAAACAGGGCCAGGAGAACCTTCTGAAGATGGCGAGATGAATGATATGACACTGCCAGTTGTGTCTCGCTATGCCGTGTATACCGCGAACCACAACTTCGATTGGGTGAAAATTACTCGAGACCCGACATTGGCAAATGTTGCTGTTTACCCCTTAAACTGCCACATTATTTAATTGTAATTTTCACCCACTTGAAGTTGTGTCTCGCTGACGCAATCCACATCTTCAAGTGAGTGAAAATTATTCAGATTTGACAAATTAGAGGTTATTTTTTTCAAATCTTGATAATTTATGTCGAGTTTTATCATTAACATGTATAAAAGGTGGTACTTAATGTGCTTATCAAAAAATTAGAAACCGAATATAATCGGGACCGGCGGTTAAAGGGTTAAACGCTCCTTTTTTTCATAATTACTGTGATTTAGCCTCCTAATAAAACAGATTCAAAACAATTATAGCTGCTTAGTGCTTAAAGGGTGAGGGTTCTATGGTGACCCACGATGTGGACAATCAGGGCTTCATCTAATTCATTCATGATCTCTGAAATGACACGCATTTCAAAGGCATGAGTCACAAACAGATCCCCGGGTGGCTTTGCCAACGAACATTATAACACTACATGGAAGCAAGGGATTCCTTGCTGGAACCAACACCAGATGAACCCTCTGAGCGCTGATCATATCTATCAGCTTTCTTTCCCTTTTTCTGCTGGAACCGTATATGGTTTTAGGCAAGTTTCAGACAAATAAAATGGCACTGGAATCCACACAATAGACTGGTGAGCAGTCAGGGAAACTCAGTGGTAAATATGGTAAATGGGTCATGACGGCAAAATCCCGACACAAGTAAGCCCGAAGCCGGGACTATGTCCTACTCTTATCTAAGATGACTTCAAGGGCTCTTTATAGTGCATAGGGCTTACCATACACTCTGAACAATATAGGTTCTTCAGAAGGGACCCTTCAGTACTATTACCATGCATGCAGGGTTCTCCTGGGGTTGCATGGTAATAGTACTGGATGGTTCTTTTTTTTAAGAACCTATATTGTTTGGAGTGTAGACAACACTGCACACTCCAGGCCTTCAATTTGGAGCACTGTAACTGTATGATATACACAACCTCGATAATAAACATCCGCCCCGGCCGGGATTCAAACCCAGTACCTCTGAGCAAGAACTTTATATAGACTAGATAAAGTTCTTGCTCTAAGCATAGATTCCTTGCTTGAGTTTCGAGCCACAATCGGAACGAATGAGTCATCGTCTGGCCCCGAGTGAGGTGCCGAGTGTGATCATCACATGACCGTGATGATAGTCAGGCTTCAGATTGTCAAATTCCTGTGGTGTAAGTGACGACAAAGAAGGTAAATATTCACTCTAGTTGGTCTAAATGGTGACAGCTGAGATCGCCTCTCTCGTTACGTTACATTCTCCACACATAGATGTCGCTCAGGTCAACCCCTTCACTCTGTATCTCTGACGTAAGCACGGTAGATACGTTACTCAGTTCCAAAAGCTACAAGTTGCTGATGTAATGGTGGGCCGGCATCGTGGACGTTGGAACAGCTACTAACTCTTAGAATACTGATGTCGCCTACAGTAGATATTCTGTCTTTTTATAAGCACCTGTTACGTATATAACCAATAATGTTAAAAGTAAAATATGCTTTCAATGTTACACTGATATGCTGGGACATAAATTTCACAAATCAGACAAATTTTCAGTCCTTAAAGTTGTGTATCGCGGTAGCGAGACACAACTTAAAGGACTGAAAATTTAGATTTATGACCTCAGTGTTCTAGGGGTTAACCCTTTGAAGCCTGAATTTACCATTGTTATCCTCATCCAATACAAGCCGTGAAACAGAATTGCTGTCTGAACTTGTGGTGGATGAAGATGACTTGAAGTGGGGGGGGGGGGTGTAAATGAAAAAGAAAATATCGTTATCATCATGATCATGGTTATCTTACAAACTCCTTCATAAACCACCTAGGTCATTCTTCAGAGATTCAAAATAATGCTTTAATGCATCGTGAGGGTTCAGAGGGTTAAACAGCATAGGTTCAACCTCTTAGTATTTACTAGGGCCGCTCTCTTGCCAGCAAACAGAGAGACGTTGGTGAGATCATTGAGGTTGGACCAGTTGGCAAGTATTTTGTTGGCCACACAAGAATGTGTGACGTCACCATCATACCACTATCATGTGTACACATGCCTTCAGGGGGTATCACTGATAGGAGTGATTGAGCCAGTGCTGGTTAAATGTTGGTCCAACGGACCAACATTAAATCAACACAGGCTGAAGGTGTAGAGTGTGTACACAAACCTTCAGGGGGTATCGCTGATATGGGTGATTAATATGTGTACAAATACTCGACCACACACACATGCCCACGTATAATGTAGGAGTGTACACACATGTGCGCCTAACACTCCACACACTAACACGACACACGAAACGTTGAACCAATGTTGGATTAATGTTGGGCCAGCGTCGAAGACGATGGGCAATCATTAAAGCAGCATTGATTCAGCGTGTTGTGTGTATTTTAATGCCATACTTTATAATACAACATACTGCCTTATTAGCCTATATATATCGTCTTCTTGGAATGAAAGGGTGTATCTGGCTCTTTACAAAATGGCATACACCCTTTCATATCAAAGGAGACGATGATTATACGCAGGGCGGAGACAGAGTTGTTTGAAAGGGGCACAATAATGCTCCCCCAAGAAAATTATACATAAGAAATTGCACAAAAACATACATATATTAGCATCGAATATGCCTCGTTGTTCGCGCAGCGAACGAGGCATATGATCGCTCCCATTATAAAACACGCATAATTAATGGCCGCCCACTGACCGCCTTGAAATGGTAATCATTTAATGCAGTAGGTCTACATTCAACATTCAACCCATTTTTCAACAACTCGAACAACGAGGCATATTTAATAGGCTATATAAGAAAGCATTTTTCGCCAAAATCTGCGGTCCCCTAATCCTGGGTGTAGACCTTGTACAGGCACGCAGACAATTTTGGTATTTTTATTATCGTTGTCGATGAAATCTCTTATTAACAACTTATTACATTGTAAAAGTCAATGAGGCAATCTATAGTCTTGGTGCATGTAGTCTCAGGTCAAATAGCCTTAGTCCCCGGACAGCGAGTGTATGTACACACATTAATGCCACCTCATATGACTAACCCCCGACCCCCAGCCCACTCTCAGCCCAAAAGAAAAGACAAATTATTTACACAATAACTTATTTTTGAAAGATCGAAATAAACAGCATATGCTGATATCTACCTAAACGTAAGTAGTGTACAAGAAAATATTATGTTCTAGTAGGTAGACGGTCAAGGTAGCTGATAAGTCAACCAGTAGAAAGAAAACATCCACCGATGTTTGCTTAACGTCAAGCAACAGTCTGCGCCGCTGGCCCAGCATTAAAACAACAGCGGACTAAGGTCTATAGAAGCCTCTGCTCGCATGGAAAGTGTGTGCATGCGTATGACAAGGCTGTGAACATGAAACCGCTGGCCCATTGTTGGTCTGATGTTGTTCCAACGTCTACGACGTTGGAACAACATCAGACCAACAATGGGCCAATATCTCGAGTGTTTGACAAGGTTGTGAACTGGTCACTAAGCCAAAGCTGGAGGCAGAGGGGCGATTGTTTATGTTGGACAAGCACCTGACAATAAGGGTCAAATGACACTTTAAATACAAGAGGGAAATAATACTGCTAATTAAAACATCACTAAAATGCCCCTCTAAACAGGTTAACCTCGTTCAGTTTAATTCTGAGATTTATATTACTTTACATATCAACATAATCACATAATGCAGCTTCTGAAAAAGGTAACATTTGTATACATTTCAAGTGTAGTCGCATTTATATGCAAAATTTCATTAAAATTGGTCATGAATTGAGTGATAAATTATTGATGAATCATGCTATTGTAAACACGTAAAGTGCTATGAACATGTAGACTATTACACAACTGTCATACTTTGAACTTATAACAGCTTTACTCTTTGACCTTGTAAGTATGCTGGTTTTTACAAAGCCTACTTGTACATAATCATGATAGTTCATTGTAATCTTGTAAGTGCTGTACATGTTGTATGGCCCACGAGAACATTCCCATTTATAGATTATTAGAAAGGTCATTATTATATCCCACCTTACATGTGTCAAATAATAGTTTTCATACAAGTGATACATATCCAATCAGATTTAATAATCATGTTTATGACAACGTTTATTGTATTACCCTATCATGTCCATGGTGTATAGTTCAAATAAGTCAGGAATAAAGATCATTGAAATTTAAATGAATAGATGCACTCACCGGCATTATAAATATAACGGAACAGATATAGTTTCAGTTTTAAATCATGACATTATTCATGTTATTTTATTCACTCCCTGACTGAGTATTTAATGGAAATGCAAGCATGTTCGAAGAAATGATAATAAAATATACTCTCAATCTACATGCTAAATAATGATTTTCATCTCAAATCAGCACGATGTCATTTTGTCGCACCTTATACATGTTATAATTTAATTAATAGCAGGTAATAATGATTGTCTGTGATATTATGATGTTGATATGAACGCCTTACTGGTGATGTATAATACATACCATCCAGTTACAAACTAATACAGAATCCTGGGGTGATTTCTAAATCATCATGATTACAGTAATTCTATACACTGCTGAAACCACGAGTACTGAATAAATGCCTGCAAATCCATCCGAGGACGTGCCTTTGTTTATTTCCATTGCGGAACGACTTCCATGTTCATGCACTAAAAACACATTATTTGAAGTCAAGATAATGCCTTATATAAAATTATGTACGACACATAATTTGGTTTTTCTAATAACCTATTAAAAGGTTACTATGACAGATATGATCTGTATATAAGCTGTGGCTGTTGGTGTTAAACCTAATTATTTATAATGTTATCATTGTTATGAATCGTTTTTCACTAACATGATTAAGACGCTCAAGATAAATCATCGAAAAAGTTTTCAAAAGCCTTAACTCTATATATTAAAAATGTTTTGCTTTTTGTGTATGTGACATATTATCAAGGAAAATAGAACCACCTAACATTCATTATCAGATGATACATCGTACATTAACCAGCTTCAGGCTGCACTTTATAGGATGATTTTTTATGTTTTTAAGTGAAGTTCACATTCATTTTCAAAGCATATATTTCAATCAATGTCTTTATATGTCATGAGATCATAAATTTTGTATTTTACATTATTAGACACTTGAGAGCTGATTTATATTACATCCAGCCAAATCATATGGCTGAGCAGGAAATATAAAGTGGTCTTAATGAAAATAGAGTCTATCTGATATCCCTGATGGCTGAAAGCACGATAAAAGTGTAGAGTGACCTTGGCCTGACCGGACCAGATGTGCTGCTAATAAACGGATTGAAAAACACCTTGCTGGTCTGTGGGCAGGACTTTAACCCTTTAACCATGTTAACCGTCGGTGTCGCATATATTCATTTTTAATTAGCACATTAAGTTCCACCTTTTAAACATGTTAAAGATAAAATGTGACATCAATCAGCAATATTTGAAAAGAGTTGACCTCCATTTTGTCAAATCTGAATAATTTTCACTCACTTGAAGTTGTGGATCGCGTCAGCGAGACAACTTCGAGTGCATTAGACAATTCGGATTGAATAATTTGGCGGTTAAAGGGTTAATAGGACACCATGTAGCAGCGTTCTGGCGAAGCATAAACTCGCTGAATTATTTTTGTATCAACTATGGAAACCAAAGTTTATTTTCACCGCGACCCACAACTCGAAGTGGGTGAAAATTACTCACATTAATTTCATCTGTTAATTTGAGACCAAAACACGTGCGAATCTTGATTTCTAAACACCCATTTCTTCCGGATATCAGTGATTCAATCGATCAATAAAACAGATAAAAAAGGGACTATAATCGCGCTTAGCGCTTCAAGGGTTAACCATATTAACGCTAGAAATTGCATAGCACAATAAAAGAAAAATACTATAAATAATCGACATTATTCAGTAGTGCGAGGGTTGTACCAGACAACCCCCGCACTATACTGAATAATGTCGATTATTTATAGTATTTTTTATTTATTGTGCTATGCAATTTCTAGCGTTATTATGGAATGTGTCCAGAACACTGGTTACAGAGGTAAAACGATGATCAGAAAGGAAACATCACCACCTTTACCCTATAGAATGCTGGCTGACTACTGTGCCAGTGGTGTCATCATACGGCCAGCATTGGGCCAGCGTTGGACCAGGTTGTGATATCAAACAGTGAATTATTTATGTTCCTTGTTCTCAACGCTGTCAGATTGAATGTGTAGACAGAGATCCTGCCCTAATGGTGTTAATATTGTGCCAGTGTCGGAGACAACGCGCCAATATCTAAGCAAGGATTCTGTTCCAGATAGCACTCAGTCTGTAGATAGCCATTAGGATGGTTATTTTATATTATATATACAAATTACATGTACCTAAATGTTCTGACGTATTCCAAGGAATGTCTTGACGCTGGTCAAACATTAAAGCAGTAGAAAGTGGTTAAATTTGGAATCTCTTGGAACCATTAATAACATATTCTCTACTATTAAAGCTGTACATGTTAGGCGTTATGTACTGGCTGAGTTTCAATCATTTTCATCTTTCAATCATTTCTGGAAATGGTAATTTCAGAGATGAAAAGATGATGACTGTGGATTTTTCAATTAATAATCTCATGTCGTGACAGTCTATCAGGTCTATCAGTCTATAGGCGTGTATCACGCTGTACATAGTTCACCAGACTTTTGACATGACAGAGGTGGAGACTAACTGTAGGACCAGACAGACCGACCCAGCAAACACGAAGCGTTGATTCAATGTTGGTGGAGGATACTTAATCCTTATGCTGCTAATCACGACTATTGTCGTTTTTAATCTTTTCATTAGTCAAACAAATCAATGTTATTGGGAATAATATGAGTAATATCCACCCACTTGAAGTTGTGGGTCGCGGTAGCGAGACACAACTTCAAGTGTCAGAAAATTAAAATAAACTAACTAAGCAGGATGTACTAAATAAGAGTACGAAATAAAGATTAACTCTTTGATCATACAGACCAATATTAACCCAGCAAACACGAAACGTTGATCCACTGTTGTGGTAATGCTGGGCCCACGTCGTAAACGGCGGGCCAATATTACCAGAACCTTGGGTCAACTTGCCGTGTTTGCTGTGGAGGCTTTCAAGTCGGCACCACACGTGGAAACAATGTTGGTTCAATATTGGCCCATCGTCTGCGACGCCAAGATGAAAAACGTCACACGCAAATTGAATATAGCATGTTATCAATCAGTATTCATGTAAATACTTTTACATGAATACTTTTATAGCTGCAAATTAAACGTCTGACAGATCTCGGTGATCAAAAATCAACAGAAACACACATAGGCCTACAGACAATGCTATTAGGACAATGTTATTGTAATTTTGTAATATGAGAATATTTGTTGTAACATATTCATCAATATTATTGCACTGTCAAGAGCCAATTTATTGATCTGAACTAAATGCAATGAAATTTGGATCTAAGCAAGGAAAGGACTCACGAGATTGAGATTCCTTATAATCTAACTAATGTTATCAGCGGTTATACATGTAATAATCTAACTCAATATATTTCCATTTGTTGCAAAATGAATAATGTAACGTGAGATAAATGGTAGATACAGGTGACATATTGGCGTTAATGGGTCGTATCTGCTCATTTACAGAGTGGCAGATACGACTATTCAATATTAATACGATGTTATGTGTTTTTACCTGGTTCTACATGCGCTTTGATGCTGGGAATGGGAAGGTCAAAGGAAACAATAAAAGATCCAGACCGAAAATCAAAGACAAAGTAACCACGTCTGGTCGGACATAAAACATCTAAAGGTCAAATATGTCAAATAGGCTAGTACTTCACAATCTAAACAATATACTGTGGTTTTATAAGAGTGGAAATGTGCAGGTTAAACAACATTGTAAAACTGACAAAATTCAGGAATTAGTGTAGGCAGGCGGTGTTGTACATGACAGCGTCGGGCCAATGCTGTGCGTACGCCTGTACGTGTTGGGCCAGCACTGTTTCAGAGCTCGGCCATTGTATGTGGTGTGTGGCACACGCCTGTTCGGGGAGGTGATTTCTGACGGCTTTCCCAGAAGCGAGACGTTGACACAGTGCTGGGTTTATGTTGGTCCAGCGTCTACGACGCTGGCCCAACATAAAACCAACACTAGGTCAAGGCCTCTTGTGTAGAGTTTTTGACCCGCCGTAATATCGACCGGGTAACGCCTGTATACATGTGGCGTTAGAATGCCAGGGAACATGCAGAATAACAATCTAGGCGTGAACACAGACAAATAATTCATAATCAACGAGCGATCCGCGCGTTTTTCACGTTTTATCAGATGCGTAATTTAAGTTTTAATCGGGGTTGAGAGGTTTCGAACAGAAAGGGTGAATGTGTACACCACAGCAATGGCGGACATAACGTGCACAGTGTACGCTGAGAAGACAGCATACACCGCGCACAAAATCACCATATTAACACCGAAAAACACAACCTTTATACAAAACAACCACATAAAATGAGAGCTACCTCAATCTGCTGGCGAGTTCACCTTGAAAACTGGAATTTCCGTGAAAACTCTGCGTGAAAATCCTTCTTGAAGACAAAGCGCCGATGCTTGCCGGTGAAATCCTTTGTTATCTGGCCGACTGGCTGCAGTGACAGTTCACCGACAAGAACCGTCACTCACAGCGCCAGGCCACGCCCATCATGCACTACAGAGCCATGAGAGGCGGGGCCAGACTGTGTGTGATTGACGTGAGGTAATGCCTGGTGGTAGAGGTCTGCTGCCAGCGATGACTAGGTCAGCGTGAAGCGTTATTAACACCATGTTAGAAAACCATCTCACACCCAGAAAATACCCAAGCAAACAGGAGGCGGTGGCCCAATGTAGGGCTGATGGCCCAACGTCAGTCCAACATTGGGCCAGCGCATTGTGTTGCCTGAGTGCGTCCGATGCTGTGTTAATGTTGGCCCAACGTGTATAATGTTGGGCCAACAATAACCCAAGATTGGGGCAATGTCTCGTGTTTCTGAATCCCACAATCCCAGCAACCATCGACCAATTTTGGTTTAATGCTGGAGCAGCGTTGTAGACAATGGACCATAATAGCTATTAGCCAACTATCAGTTACCAGGATAGTAAAATATAACAATGCAGCAGTCAAATCTGAGCAAAACTCATTTATTTTGTCGGAGTATAATTGGATGCACGCACATAATAAGGGCCAGCCACAAAGCCAACCGGAAAGCGGTGCTAACAAAATAAGCCCACATGTGAAATAAGCACGCATGGTGTATGAAATAAAGCGAACACAAGGCATTGTACCAATTCTGGTTCAATGCTGGTCCATCGTTCACGTCTCTGGCCCAGTTTCGAACCAACATCGCTTTATATATTGCTTGCACTTGCTGATGTCAGAGATTAAGGGGTGTCAGTATGGAGGGTCAGGATGTGGTGAGGATGATATGGGCAGTAGGACTTAACGGGTGTTCGTTCACCATTCGAGTATGTTAAGAGAGGGGAGATTGGGGGGGGGGGTGGTTAGATACTGCTGGCAGTAGGGTTTAAGGGGTGTCAGTATAGCCACTGTGTGTATGTTTGGAGGGAGGCGTTGGTATTGCAGTAGGATTTAAGGGGTGCCACAGTGAGTGTATCAGGAGTGGCTGTTCATATTGTAGGCAGTAGAGTAAAAGGGGTGCCACAGTCAGTGTATTATGAATGGGAAATTGGTATTATGTGCGGTAGGGTTTAAGGGGTGCCACAGTGAGTGTGTTAGGAGGGGGGTGGTGTGCGGAGGCAGTAGAGCTTGTAACAGTCCCTGACCGGGTGCTGACAGATCACTCATAGCGCCTGTTACCTCTCTACAACCCCCCCCCCCTCCATAGGAACCTTCTGCTGGCTAGAGGTCACGTGATAGGTGAAAATAAACAAACTTCACATCTGCTCATTTATAGCCGGATAGTGTGACATCACATAGATCAGCATTTAAATGTCACAGGGGTCATTGTTAGAGGTCACACAATTCACGTAACCATGGTAACATACATAGATACAGATTTCAGCATTATAATCAACAGAATAACATACGTCACAAAGGTTAGAATTCAGAGGTCATATAATTTTGCATCAAAAAGAAGTCAGCATCAGATGGTAGGGGTCAGAAATTAGAGTTCACAAAATAGACAGACAGACAGATATTTTATTGACTGAAATAAAAGTCATTACAGACTTATTTGTCATAGTAATAAGAGAGATATATGTACATGTATATACAAGAATGTTAGTTTGTTAAAATCATAAATGACAATATACATGGTATGATAAACAACTAAAATCATGTTAGGTGGCATTGCCATAATAAAAACTGGGTATTTCGATAATATAAATGACTACTTCTTAAAATATAATTAAAAGGCATAGCCAAGATAACATGGGGGTCTATCATTTTGTTTCCCGCACCAAAATAGAGGTTACAATCATAATTGATCATTTATCACAGAGGCCAGACAGAGTTTTGAATATAGAAATATAAAGGTCACATAATTCAGCATTAAAAGATCACCGTTGTCAGCATCTAGAGGTCATCAATAATGAATATAGAGGTGGCATAAACATTAAGAGATCACAAGCTCACTATTTGGAGGTCACAGTGGTAAATTTAGCAGTGGATGATCACATCAGGTAAGAATGGGGACCATTTACATAGCAATGGATGATTAAATCAATAGCGAACCAATTATATGCAATGGATGATTATATCTAGTAAGAATAGCGAATCAATCACATAGCAATGGATTATTACATTCGGTAAGAATGGTGAACCAATCACATAGCAATGGATGATTACAACCGATGAAAATGGTGAAACAGTTAGATAGCAATGGATGATTACATCCGATAAGAATGGTAAACCAATTACATAGCAATGGATTATTACATCAGGTAAATTGGGGAACCAATCACATAGCAATGAATTATCACATCCGGTAAGAATTGGTGAACCAGTTACATAGCAATGAATGATTACATCCGATAAGAATTGTGAACCAACTACATAGCAATAGATGATCAAATCAAATCAAATCAAATCAAAATCAAATCAAATAAACTTTATTTCCAGAGGGTATAACATTTAGCGCTACAGCACTAATTTGCATTGTGCCCTCATAATATATACATACATATCTATGTTTTTTATAATGTACACATATAAAGTTAGAAACGGTTGGGTTATAAGTTATAAGTTAAATATACGAAAATGTTAGTGAAACAGGCAACTATAATATAACGTGATACAAGTTGAGAGTGTTATATAAACACATAACATGCAAAATACAATACATATATATAACACATACATACATGTACATGCCTACATGAGTGGCCATATACACACATATATGCTCATATATATGCACACTATATATATATATATATATATATATATATATATATATATATATATATATATATACATACACACATATATATATATATATATATATATATATATATATATATATATACATCCATATAATATAAATTCTACACACACATGTCTACATAAAAATATATATCATACAAATTCACACATAAAATACATTATTATTACTATGTAGTAGACAGATACATACAAATATTAAACTCCTAGTTGCGTATACATATCAATATAATATTTATTTATATACTTATATTCCGCCAGAATACATACACATACAAACAGACAAATATGCATAAAAATTACGTTTCTTAAATCTGGTTCAAGGCGTACACAATTTATTAATGTGCACATACATTAACATGAACAATCTATTTGTACATCAAATAATGCTGAGCATATAATACACACATAAATATATATGTATACTTTGTATATAAAAAAACCTTAACACATTGCTCTACATAGTCTTGTTATCGAAATAATAGGATAAATAATTCTCTTTAAATTTGAAAAGTGACTTGGTTAAGCGAACGTCTGCAGGAATATTGTTCCAGACATTAGCGCCTCTTGATGCAAATTGTCAGCAGATCTCGTGCTATGACTGTGAATTTCATTACAATGTGTAAATATATTCTCTAAACCTTGACTACTCAAGCCATTTATACATTTATATACTTGAATTGCTAGGTTAAAATTTACTCTTTCTTTTAGTGGCCTCCATCTTAATTCAGCAAAGAGATCTGCGCTCCTAATACAGTAGTCATAATAATTTTTGTCAAGAATTATCCGGGCAGCTCTCTTTTGTAATTTTTCAATACGGTACATATGGGTTTGTGAGCAATTTCCCCAAATTATACTACAGTAGGCAAAATGTGGCAATATGTAGCTGTTGGAAAAACAATTTTCGGGAATCAATAGGGAGAAACTGTTTATTCTGTTGACCACATCTGGTATGAATGGTAAGCCAATTACATAGCAATGGATTATTACATCAGGTAAATTGGGAAACCAATCACATAGCAATGAATTATCACATCCAGTAAGAATGGTGAACCAGTTACATAACAATGGATGATTACATCTGGTGAGAATGGGGGACCATTTACATAGCAATGGATGATTACATCCGATGAAAATGGTGAACTAGTTACATAGCAATGGATGATTACATCCGATGAAAATGGTGAACTAGTTACATAGCAATGAATGATTACATCCAATGAAAATGGTGAACCTGTTACATAGCAATGGATGATTACATCCGATAAGAAAGGTGAACCAGTTACATAGCAATCGATGATTACATCCGGCAGAAATGGCGAACCAGTTACATAGCAATGGATGATTACAACCGGTAAGAATGGCGAACCAATTACATAGTAATGGATGATTACATCCAGTCGGAATGGCGAACCAATTACATAGGAATGGATGATTACATCCAGTAGGAATGGCGAACCAGTTACATAGCAATGGATGATTACATCCTGTAAGAATTGTGACTCAATTACATAGCAATGGATGATCATATCCGGTAAAAAGTCAAACCAGTTACACAGCAATGGATGATTACATCCGGTAAGAATTGTGAACCAATGACATAGCAGTGGTTGATTATATTCAGTAAGATTAATCAGTAATGAAGGTAATGAAGAATTAACCGGTTCAGAAGGTCCTATGTTCAAAAGGTCATATACTCAGAAAATATTTGTTCAGGAGATTCTATATTCAGTCCAATATTAAGAAGGTCCTATATTAGGAAGATCCTTAGTTGAGAAGGTTTTATGTTTTTGTTTCAGGTAAATTAGACTACAATGCTAGATAACTAGATTTTTCGCTCACAAATTTTTGATTCAATATTACACCTGAAAATATGATGTCATACTATTGGGAGCTAGAAAAAACACTCTCATCACATGTAATTTATAAAATATGATTTAAAAAGGCATATTAAACAACTTCCATATTAAAATGACGTCTCAGGTTTTAATCTGGGGACATTTCTAGCTGACTGATTTTTTAATAGTCACCTATTATCGTCCATCTTTTATCAATCTTTGTTATGGATTTACAGGCTTATAGGCAGGACAGATTTATTTATTGTAAGTTGTGCTGATCTAGAATATACAAAAAAAATTAATGGTGAATGATGCTGTATTGGAGTATATATAACAAAAAACAGAAATTAAAGACAAAATGTAAAAGGTATATAAAAATACCGTCAGGTAGACTATCAGAAAAAACTAATTCCTAAATAGAATGTATTCAAATTTTTATTAATGTTTATCTATTTTTCAGGTTTAAAACTTTTTAAATTTAATCTTCTTCAAAACCCATCTAGCTCCCAACATTATGATAGGTCCCACTATAGCTTCAGTTGTAATAGCGAATTTGAACATTATACGCGATACTATACCTTTAAAGCAAAAGTAAAGATATTAAAGCAGCCCCTTGGGATGACATCAATTTTCGTTTTTACTTCCGCACTGAAGTAGTGTATCCCAGGGATCATGTTTTTATTTTTTTCAGAATTTTCATATTTTTACAAATATTTTTAATCAACATTTCTATAAAACCAGAAGTAACCCAAACAAACTATTTGTATACCTGAAGGACGATTGAATGTTTTCACAGCATTGGGCCACATGCTGATGGCATCGGCCCAGCGTTGGGTAGACAACCAGTGTTGCAGGTGTGTCAGAATTTTCATATTTTTACAAATATTTTTAATCAACATTTCTATGAAACCAGAAGTAACCCAAACAAACTATTTGTATACCTGAAGGACGATTGAATGTTTTCACAGCATTGGGCCACATGCTGATGGCATCGGCCCAGCGTTGGGTAGACAACCAGTGTTGCAGGTGTGTCCTCCCGTGTCCTGACTATGAGACACCAATTAGCGGCGACTGCTCTGATCTTACCGTCTGATACGTGGGAATATGTGATGGAAAGTGCTTAATATTGCTGACTTGTTTCGTTTACATGGCAATATACGACCTGGAAATACAACTATTTCGCTCTTTTCGGTGCTTTAAAATTGTTTTTTGCCTTTTTCGTATTTTTAGCTAAGATCAGTAGGCTATATAGCTTCATATAAATTAAATTTTCAAAATTGACAACATTGAAAATTTCTCATCCCAAGGGGTCCCTTTGAAGGATGGTTGAAATGGGAATTTTCATCCTATACGCAGTACGGTATACGCAATACGTACACATGGAAAGATTTTCACTAGTTTACTATAAACTTGATTGAAACGCAATGCGGAATACGGATAACGCAATACGCGTACATGGGAAGCTAGCTTTAACTGCAGACAGTTGTATTTACATGACAATAAGTGATTTGAAAATAAAGCTAGATTAGTCTTTCTCAGTGCTTTATTTTATTATTTTAAAAAAACATCAGTAGGCTATATAACTTCATAGAAATTATTTATTCAAAATTGGCATGTCAACATAAGTTGTCCCTTTAATTTATGAAGCAATATGGTGATTTGACTGTATAAATATAAAGCCTGGCTGTGCAGTAATGCGTGACCGGAGCACTGCAGGGGGTCTGATGTTACCCGCATGGGGGAGGGGGTATGTAGGTCTCTAATTGCCTCTTCTACACCTTACACGTTCCAGAGACAATATAACTTTTCTTTTTCTTATCGCTGAAAAAAACATCAACGGTATTTTTATAAAGTATTTTTGTTTATTGACAGGAAGATAACAAAGTTTATAATATAGAATGATACATAGCATCGGCACACTATTAAAATTACACAAGTAGCATAGAACATCTCCAGTTTCCTTGACTAACATGATTAACCCTTGTGATGATCATCTATTTTTCATAAATGTATTTTTTTCGTCAATTGAAACTGGAAATTGCGTTAGCAGTAGCTACATCTAAAATCATATTAAGGTTAAATATGTAAATATCTTCCTATGCAATCCAGAGATAGAATAACCACATATCATTATTCACAAGACCACTACAGAAGGGTTACAATCAATATGACCACAGGCGCTGAGGGGTTTACAATAAGTTGATCAAGCTGCCCTTTGCGTGCTGTAGACCCATTCAACTCTAATTAAATCAGTCACTCATTCGTATAATATACCCGTTTTTATCATAAACTTTATAATATAATCTATATTTTTCATGCTACACATTGAGAATTAATATGAGATATAACTTTTATTTAGCCCTATTTTTATGGTTATTCACTACAAGTTTGCGCACTGTAACACACATATGGTTATAACAAGCTGTTGGTTAGGCCGGCGGTGTACAAATGTTAAACAAATGTTTTGTGTTACTCACTTGTCTTGTATGGCAATGTACTACCCTGCAAAATCAAAAAGTAGTAATTGCTTACTTGGAAAGTAGCAGTTAGTAGTGTACTTCTATTTAAAGCCAAAAGGCAGTACCTGCTGACTTTTCACTGCTTTTTGACCTTGCTGTACAGCGTTTAGCGCAGTCACTAGCCGCTGGGGAAGTGGGCGTGGCTTATACCTGTCTGTCAGTCACACCTGATCGCTCACCACCTGCCGGGGGTCATCTCATGTTATCAGTGCTCAGCGAAGCGTGACTCTGGCTGCCAAAGGAGGGGGTCATCTCATGCTATCTGTGTTCAGTGAAGCGTGACGTTGACTAATTCATCTGGTCCACAAGGCACGTGAACTTGTAGACCACATGCTGTGATTTGTTAATCAGCAGAGCGTGACAGACTGTGTGAGGTGTGAGGTCTGCACTAGCAATACGTGAAGGAGAAAAAACAAAATTCGATAGATTCGTAGATCTGAATGTACGAGGCGCGTAGCGCCGAGTATATTTGGATCTACGAATCTATCGCAATTTCGTTCTTTCTTACACTAAAAATACACAAAATAGGTACATATGTTCCAAGATTTGATATATACAATATTAATTTGTATAGTCAGCGTTAGTCATGCAGTGTCGCGGTAAAACCTGTATAATGTGCCCTACAAGCCAGTATTAAAAATAACAGATTCGTACATTCGAATCTACTGTTCCAGCAATTGACTGACGTCACAGATGTATTTTATAACTGAATTAGGAACACTATATAGGAAATGAATCAGTCAAAGCCCCTTCCTTCTTTGTCCTACATTGAGCTGAATTTATGCAATCATACACCATCAGTAAACTGGCAGATAGATACAGTATTATACTGCTAAGTCTATGTCATTAAATTTCATCAACCATATCAGACTACAAATTAGTATTGGTATTTATAAATTAAAAATAACAGTCAGGCTTATACTCTAATATCAAGTATTCGTGTGGTATTTCAACATACAGATCCTACTGTCATTTCGGCGATGGCAATTCATCTATAGCATTAAAGCAGCCCCTTGGGATGACATCAATTTTCGTTTTTAGTTCCGTACTGAAGTAGTGTATCCCACGGATCATGTTTTTATTTTTTTCAGAATTTTCATATTTTTACAAATATTTTTAAATCAACATTTCTATGAAACCAGAAGTAACCCAAACAAACTATTTGTAAACCTGAAGGACGATTGAATGTTTCCACAGCATTGGGCCACATGCTGATGGCATCGGCCAAGCGTTGGGTAGACAATCAGTGCTGCAGGTGTGTCCTCCCGTGTCCTGACTATGAGACACCAATTAGCGGCGACTGGTTTGATCTTACCTTCTGATACGTGGGAATATGTGATCTAAAGTGCTGAATATTGCTGACTTGTTTTGTTAACATGGCAATATACGACCTGGAAATACAACTATTTCACTCTTTTTCAGTGCTTTAAAATTGTTTTTTGACTTTTTCGTATTTTCAGTTAAGATCAGTAGGCTATATATCTTCATATAAATTAAATTTTCAAAATTGACAACATTGAAAATATCTCATCCCAAGGGGTCCCTTTAACATCTCTGTCTTTCCACACATTTCAATCTGTTTTTTTTAATGGACATAGCCTGTCTATGGTTTATAGAAATATAGACTTGTTAGGTTGTGAGCTTTAGGTAGTGGGCTCATTAAGGTCATAAGTTTGTGGGCCTTGATTTTTTTGTAGCTCATAATCACCGACGGAAAATGAAGTCAAATTTTCTTTCGAAAGTGCTAAAAGAGACCCCTTGGGATGAGACATTTTCAATGTTGTCAATTTTGAAAATGTAACTTATATGAAGCTATATAGCCTACCGATGTGAACTAAAAATACAAAAAAGTCAAAAAACAATTTTAAAAGACCGAAAAAGAGTGAAATAGTTATATTTCCAGGTCGTATATTGCCATGTAAACAAAACAAGTCAGCAATATACAGAACTTCACACCACATATTCCCACGTCTTGGACGAGGAGATCGAAGCAATCGCCCCTAATTGGTGTCTGATTGGTGTCTTATAGCCAGGACATGAGGTGATACACCTGCAACACTGATTGTCTGCCCAACGCTGGGCCGACGGCATCAACATGTGGCCCAATGCTGTGGGAACATTTAACCGTCCTTTAGCAAGTGTTTAGGTGTACAAAAAGTTTGTTTGGGTTTTAAGCGGTTTCATAGTAATGTTGATAAAAAATATTTTTTTAAATCTAAAAATTCAGAAAAAAATAAAATCATGATCTTGGGGATACACTACTTCATTACTAAACTAAAAACGAAAATTGATGTTATCCCAAGGGGCTGCTAAACCTAAATTGAACAATACTATGTTTCAACCAATGCTAGACGTTGGCACATTGTTGCTTTAATGCTAGTGAACCCTTTGCGATGTTTGTACAGCATTAACCCTTTCACAGCGGGAATTGACTTTAGTCGTCAGATTCTGACGTCTGTAGACGTCAGATTCTGACGACTAAAGTCGATCCCCGCACTCTAAGAATCAAAATATTTTTAATGGTCGTAGACCCATAACATAGGTATTCAAATTAATCGGAAAGAGCTAACTAAAACTTTTAAGATGGTTTCAAATTAAAAATAACCCTTTGGTCTCCATGGTTTATGCAAAAATATATCAGCTTTTATGATGGTTTTAAATTGAAAATAACCGTTTGGTCTCCATGGTTTATACAAAAATAATTCAATTCATAGGGAGCCTATGGTGTTTGTTGTATACATATCATCCTGTCTATCATTCTGGCTATCAGTACATCATCTGGCACACACCCACAAACACCAGATGCTGACCCAACACTGGGTTGATGCTGGCCCATCGTCTGCGACGCTGGGCCAGCATCAAACCAGCATCAGGTGAACGTCCCTTGTTTGCTGGGTAGCTGCCCCTGATGTCATGCACAGCTGCTGGATCACTAATTTATAGTGAAATATGAAGAAGATAATAAAGGAGGTTATCAATAAAGAAACATGACGCTTTTGGTATCATACATTCTTTACTATACACAAGCTACCCAATAAACACGAGAGATTGACCCAATGTTGAGTTAACGTTGGCCAGCTTCACAACGTTGTCCAGCATAGCATAATGGTTGAAGAATCCAGCGGGACCAGTAGGGGACTTGCTCTGCCAAATCCTATAGCTTATATGTTATGTGATCTGACCATAAAGGAATGTTTGGAGAATAAGAGGGAAGTAGAGGGAGACACGAAACCTGATTATTCACAGTAATCAATTATTCCTTTAACCCTTTCAGAGCAGGGACCTTCTTTATACGTCAGAATATGACGTCAGATTCTGACATATAAAGACGGCCCGCATTAATATTAATAATATTAAAATATTTTTAATAGCCGTAGACCCATAACATAGGTATTCAAATGAAGCAGAAAGAGCTAACTAAGACATTTATACTGATTTTAAATTGACAAAAACCCTTTGTTCTCCATGTTTTATGCAAACATATTTCATCATGGTGAAGGTAATTACATCATTCATAGAAAGCACTTAATGTGTGCTGGTTGACTCCACCAAGGCTGTCACAAGAGTTATTTTAGAATTACAAAAGCTATGGCTCACACGAAAATCAAACAATCCCCAGCGACCAATAGAAATTATGGCAGTCCTGGAGACCCATCTCCAAAACTCCTGCAACCATCCACGCACAGCGGAGAACCATAGAGTTATTAAAGATAACTCTATGGGAGAACCAACAACGAGCCACCTCCCAACTGCTTCTCAGTATCTCCATAGAGGTATCTCACAGTGTACAACAGGCATACACCGACTGACAGCTCAATCAGTGTATACCAAAACACTTAACCCTTCACTGTCAAGGTCCAGGATTAACCGTCCTGAACAACACATTTTAAAGCAAGTTGATACAGATTACAATATGGTCATGAACATATACTGGTTGGATAGTGCTCTGTAGCAACCATCGCTGTCGGGTTTTAACAATGGTCAACAATGGTCACATCTCGTGTTTGCCAGTCATTTTAAACTAATAAAATGGTGGAACAGTGACTGCCTTATTGCAAGTGATAAGCAGCGATTCCGGTATGGTATATGGTGATCATGTGGTCGTCCACACCCGGGGCACGTACATACATCTTATAAAGAAGGCCAAGAAACTTTTTCGAGCCACCTGTAACATTTGTGTAACATAACTCTATGTAAAGGGGATGAAAAAGTTTTGGAACCTGACATGTAGTACAAAAATAACTTCTTTAAGGATATGATACTTAAAGGGATCCCGTGGGACATCCTTAATTTTGTCAATTTTGCAAATTTAATTTATATGAAGCTATATAGCCTACTGATCTTAACTAGAAATACAAAAAAGTCAAAAAAACAATTTTAAGGCACAGAAAAAAGTGAAATAGTTATATATCCAGGTCGTATATTGCCATGTAAACAAAACAAGTCAGCAATATACAACACCTCACATCACATATTCCCACGTCTTGTACGGTGAGATCAAAGCTATCACCGCTAATTGGTGTCCTTTAGTCAGGGCATGGGGGGGATACACCTGCAGCACTGATTGTCTGCCCAACGCTGGGCCGACGGCATCAACATGTAGCTGAATTTTGTAGAGACATTCAACCGTCCTTTAGCAAGTGCTTAGGTGTACAAAAAGTTTGTTTGGGTTTTAAGCGGATTCATAGAAATGTTGATAAAAAATATTTTAAAAAAATCCAAAAAATATAATCATAATCTGGGGGATACACTACTTTATTGCAAAACTAAAAACGAAAATTAATGTCATCCCAAGGAGCTGCTTTAACGCTAAACAAGAGGTTCAAACTAAATTAGATAATCTGAATAATGTGAATTTTAATGATAAAGCAATGTCTAAGTCTATGGTCATTAGATATATAAAGGAACATAATCTCGGTTCATCGCCTGGTAGTGATGGAATATTAGCTGAACATATGAGATATGCGATTAATAACAAAATGGTAGACTACTAGACAAAATAGAATACCAAAACAAAATATTAAATTCATGTAATTAAAATTTATGCTATGTGCATTTTAATATTTACAAATATCATTTCTATTTATTGTATTTTCAGTTGGAGGCTAACAAATGAAACGAAATATGTAGTTATAGTTATAGTTATATATATAATTGTGGTGTATTTATAGAGCGCTTATTCTTAAATGACTGACTCATGTATCCGTTTACCATCACTCACAAGGTTTACAGCAGATGTAGGTAGGCTGTGCCAAATAACACTCTTTTCCGTTTTTTTTTATTTCGGCATATTCAGATAGCATTCAGAGTCCAGGTGTAGATGTCAGATTCACTTCTTAACCACACACAGCTCTTTGTCAGTACTGACAGTTGCACCATAGAATACCATAACTGTTGAGAAACGCACCATTTGATATCTGGGGGAGGGGGAGGGGGGCTAGAAAATATGAAAAAAACGTTCGTCGTCAAATGAGAAAATAAAAGTTTGTTTAATATGTGGGCAGAAAAATAAAGTTTGTTGTCGAAATTGAAGAAAAATATGTTGACCAGGAAAAACACCAAATGGTAACGTACATAAAAGGGAAGGCATACGACAAAAAATGATATTTTATTTATTCGACCAAACAAAAAAAAATTGTCGGACGATTCATCGCCAAAAAAAGAAATTGTTTTCTTGCGTTGGTGAAAAAAAGTTTTCAAGTAACGAAAACTGTAGGCCTCCCTCAGATATCTAATGGTGCGTCCCTAACTTTATGGTTGTACCAATAATCAAATTAGATATTCTGTTAAGTTTAGATATATGTTATATTATCAGGGCTTCCAATTTTGATTATAACTTACCGCACTGTAAGAGTAAACATATTTATAACGGCCGTAGGCCCATAACATAGGTATTTAACTGAAGCAGAAACATTTACAATGATTTCAAATTAAATTTAGTGTTCATGGTTTATGCAAAAATAATTCAGCGCTTTAAGGTTTAAGACGCTACTAGCTGCTGCATTCACATCTGGTTTTATTCATCAGATTCATCAATTAGTTTCGGCGTTAAATGATTGAAATATAATACTGTTTGGTTTGATCCACTGTTGTTGGCACATGCGTGTTCTTAACTAAAAACAAGGAATCTCTGCTAAAAATAAAAATAAAAATCATAAACAAATCAAAAGCACTGAAAAAGACTAAACTTATTTTATTTCCAAGTCGTATATTGCCATGTAAACACAGCTGTGTGCATTATACAATACTTTATACCACAAATACCCATACATCTCAGACGGTATGAGCAAAGTCTGCATCACAAGGTGTCGCTGTTAACTTTTGTGAGAACGACAAATAGGGGAATCCTTTGCAGCACAAATTATATGACCAACGCTGGGCCGACGCCATCATCATGTGACCCAATGCTGTGCTAACATTCAATCATCGTTTAGGTGTAGACAAATTTATTTTGGGTCAGCCTATGTCGTATTTTTATAAATATTGATTAAAAAGGTTTTTAAAAATCTGAAAATTTTGCAAAAATGATCTGCGGGATACACTACTTCATTACAAAATTGAAAACCAAAATGTGTGTAATCTCACGGAGCAGCTTTAATGTTTATACACTCACTAGTTGCGACTTTGTTACAACCTTAATCAAAACAGATGTCACTTTGAATTTATATTGGTGTGTTTACAAAGCACACTTTATAGTATACAAATGTAGCCGCTCATACACAGCTTTAAATGTTTATAAGCATTTCAGTGTTTTGTTTAGGACACCTGAGATACAATCCATTGGTAAATTATAAAGACTCTGTCAGGAATTAATATTGTTTTAAAAATTGTTTTACTTCATCGTCCACGTATTTCGTAAGGTATATCATACTATTATAATATGTACAAGGCCAAGACGAGAGATAAGAATTCACTGCATAAGTAGATATACCCATTTCAGTGCACGTGTACCAAAGGTCTTGATATCTTTACGCACAGTAGTGTTTACTGTGTCATTATTTGTACTTTTTCTTTTTCTGATTCATGTGCTCTCCTCTGACCAAACACAGCCATTGTTACAAACAGCCAGCTTAAATCAATTTACATTCACTCTGACTGTAGTGGCTCCACAGATCATATGTAACCATCATTGTCCTGGAATCCTATATATACATATATTTTCAAGGAAGTTTCAGATTAAATATAATGGCACTGAAATTTATCAAATAGTTTTTATAAATGCACAGTTTATCAAATATTTAAATTTGTGAGATAATTTTTTTTCCTAAATATAAATATTTTTCGTCATTTGAAGCTGGAAATTGCGCTAGCCATTCCAGCTTCAAATGACGAAAAATAGTATGAAACAGGACAAAGGAGGGTGAACGAAGATATGAGATTTCTGGGTGGGTAAGAGGTTAAAGCTGTGCTATTATCATAAACACGACGCCTAAAGACACGGTCACGCTCACGACAATAACGTCTTTATCACCGTCTTTACAGACTTGTCATATCATGTTTCCTGCACTCTATGTACTTGTAATTTGACACATTAACTCTCACAACGCAAAAATGTTTTTGAATAAATCATGGGGTTTTTCAATTTGAAATCATCGTAAATGTCTTAGTTAGCTCTATCGGCTTTATTTGAATACCTATGTCATGGGTCTACGTCCATTAGGCCTATAAATATATTAATTCTTTACTACTTAATTACTTAGGGTACAGATTATACTATTTAGGTACAGATTATGAACAATAATAGAGGTTAGAGATGTTGAACTATTGAGGTACGGATAATGAATTACTTAGGGTACACAATATGAACAATTGAGGGTACAGATTATAAACTATTTAGGTTACACATTATGGAGGGTACAGATTATATATAATATATTTATTTTCGAACTCAGGTTACATGTACATGCGATTGAACAATAACATTCATGGTGTAATCATGTTTAATTATAAACATAGAAATACCACTCGGTGCAAAGAAGATCAATCCCAGCTATTATATCCTCTCGTGGTATGTTACCTAAACTGCTAAATGTACATTGTTTCTTAGCGTCAGTAACGTGTTAGTTGATTTATACAGGCTGATACAGCAACAACATTGTCAGCAGGCGTGTCAAATATATTCGTTGGACTTTCTGGAAAAAATACAGCTGATATAAAAAAATATTTATATATTTTGTGCACACATAATGAGTGTTTGGTGTAGATATGCAGCTGTGATCAAATAATTCAATTCAAATTCAATTAAAGTACGCATGTGCCATCAACAGTGGATCAAACCAAACAGGGTGGAAACGTTGACCCAATAGTGGACTAATGCTGGGCCAGCGTCGCAGTCGGTCGCCCAGTATTGGACCAGCACCGGAGGTACATCTTTCCATGGCAACGACTTGTTTTTGTTGTAGTAATTTTAAGCACACGCTCTTGAAACGACCCACTTGTATTCAGCAGTGACACGTGAACGGAGGGGGGGGGGGACTACTCACTGCTGTTTCAATTCCTGTGTCAGAGATTGGCTCAATAATAATGTTGACACAACGCTTGGTAAACATATCTTTGCACGACCTGTCACCCCCTCCCCCTGCCCCTTAGCATCATATGATAACACAGTCAATTTTAGATACAGGAGTCTCCAGATTTGAGTTGAGTTGTCAAATTATCAACATTTTATCATGCACAGGGGAAACGGAATACAACAGGAATTTGTGAAGAAATTTGATTCAATCGATTCAAACCATAAAGTTTAACCCTTTCAGCGTGGGGACCGTATTTAGACGTGTAAAGATAATCACCGTACCGAAATAATTTAAATCTTTATAATGGCTGTGGACCCCGAGTATAAATATATTTATTGACAACGGGAAGTCTGAGGAAACTTATTATGTCAAGTTTAAACACCCTTTGGTTTCTATGGTTCACACAAAAAATGGCAAGAGTTTCTATTGTACCCCTCCGTCATTCAGTTACCCCCTGATCACATTTTATCGCCCATACTGAATGCCGGAAACCTTTATTATCGCCCAGGGGGAGGGCGTACAACAGAAACTATTTTCTCAAAAATAGCTTTTTTGTTTTAATATTGTTTCAGAGACCTATGCATGGATATATTTAGAGATATGCCATAAATGTATCTTTGTGTTGCCATATTTGAATTTTGAAATGAGTTGTACTTTCATTTATTGTTTGGTTTCTTGGTGGTTTAATTGAATGATTGATCTAACGACCGATTGATTGATGGATTGATTTTGATTGATTGATTGATTGATTGATTGATTGATTGATTGATTGATTGATTGATTGATTGATTGATTGATTGATTGATTGATTGATTGTTTGATTGATTGATTGATTGATTGATTGATTGATTGATTGATTGATTGATTGATTGATTGATTGATTGATTGATTGATTGATTGATTGATTGATTGATTGATTGATTGATTGATTGATCGATTGATTGATTGATTGATTGATTGATTGATTGATTGATTGATTGATTGATTGATTGATTGATTTACTACTGCAATATACTCGTATCAAGAAATATGACAAGATGAAAATGTAAAATAATTTTTTAGATGATTTGTTATTGATCACAGAAAGGTGGTTGTAAAGATAGGCTAATGTTTCCAGCTTAAAGGCCCATTTAGCTCTGTTATATCTTTTTGACTGTTTGAATGAGTGAAGACAACATTCCGATAGATTACAACTTCTAAAAACATTCGTTGGCAACGTCATTAGGTTTCGAAAAAAATATGACAAAATGTCGTTCATTACATTTTTGCCTTTTAGATCGACCCCTTTTATAATGGTCTTGTCATACTTGACAGGTATATGACATGACTCGCCAATTTTATTATTTCCTTCTAAAGATAGTTTTTTATATAATTTACTAGCCGTAATCTTTGACAAAAAGTTATTAACTCGTAATAGGAGAAGTGTGGAAGGTCTCAGATGTATCACATCGTCAAAAAAAGGATGTTGTGAGTTTAATTACAACGTCATCGCAGAAGGACCGCTTTCCTAACGGGTCACATATTTCAAAACTGTGAGCCTCTACATAGCTAAACTCGGCCGATTGACATGTTTTAAATCTTTGCGGGTCGTCGTGAAGATCGCCAAAATACAGAGAAAAACAAATTAAAATCGGACCCTTCATCTAGACACTCGGGCAGGTTTTATGGTCGATCCCAATTAAATTATTGTCATGGTTGTCCCAAATTGTATGAACATTCCGAAATACACACTTGTCGGGTACATATCTCTTTCAAATAGAGGGTGGAGAAAGATAATAAGCCTAAATAACACAACTTTAAATTTGGAAACTTTTCATAGTTTGGGGCACTTGGGACAGCCCCGTTTCTGGGTTTTTTTTTTTGCCTAATTGCACATACATTTATTTTAATTGATTTTTGTTTAAATATTATTGTATCATTATTTATCTGTATACCTTCATTATGGAGGCAAATAAAACATACATACATACATTCATGACAGTCTACACATCATGCGTACATACAATGTGTACAATGTAAATACAATATACTGACCTCTGTTGACCCAGTGCTGGTTTAACTCTTACAGCGCGGGGATCGACTTTAGCGCGGGGATTCTGACGTCTAATGTCGGTCTCCGCACTGAAGCAATTGAAATCTTTATAATGGCCGTAGAGCCATAACATAGGTATTCAAATGAATCAGAAATAGCCAACAATTTATAATGATTTCAAATTAAAAAAAACCTTTGGTCACCATGGATTATACAAAATATTTCAGGACTGTAAGGGTTAATGTTAAGCATTAAACCAGCACTGTCCTAACATTCCATGCTTGTTGGGATCTAGCTCCTAACGTCAGCTATGTCAGTTTTGTCCTTCATTTGACCTTCGCTAAGTACAAACCAGCAAAGTCAACATGGCGGCGACAATTCAAACACACTCTGAAGGAGAGGGGTAGACAATGTTCAGAGTAAGTGGTCCAACTAGATTTCTGTTGGTTTAGGGATTTAGAAGGCTTAACTCGTATGTGAATGAGAGATCTGGATTTTACACCACCTTTGTGTAAATATAGGCTAAACAAGACCAGAGGAACCTCCCATGAAGATAAAGCGTTAACCCTTTGCCTGCTGATCACGACAATAGTCGTTTTAATTCATTTTATTGGCCGATTAATTCCCTGTTATTGGGAAGGAAATAACTGTTTAAACATCAATATTTGCAAATGTTTGGTCTCAAATTAATCAAATATGAGTAGTTTTTAACCACTTGAGGTTGTGGATCGCGGTAGCGAGACACAACCTCAAGTGGTAGAAAATTTAAATAAATTTACTTAGCAGGATCTGGGTTAAATAATCATTTTACTGAGATGTTCTCTGATTTCGTTCTTTCCTTGAGGCGTCAAATTCTAACATAAAATAATACGTGTTCTTTATTTTGTCCAACTTGACGTGTTTCAAAATTAAAACTAGTGATTACTACGCAAGTTTCCTGATTGTTTTTTTTTGTTGACTAAATAAGCTCAACACATATACGTGTACCATGCGTTAAAAGTGTCATTCTACCATCGTCAACAGAGCACCATACACCTTCTTTGGAGATTGAAGGCTATACCTGCCATTGACAGATGCTTCTCTGATTATGTGCCTGGTTTCAACAAATTAAGTGATTTAGCAAAAAGGAAAGCAATTTTACATTCTCAATGACAATTACCTTCTTTCTCGTTATTCAATTATCTCTTTCTTTATTGTCAGAAATTTAAACTTGCAGTTTCTCAAAAAGAAAATGGGACAGTAAAAAAATGTAATTTTAAACTGTGAAATGTTAAGCAAAAAGATTGACCTCCTTGCAATAATTAATGTCAACCTTGCCTGGAAAAATGAAGAGAATGTTCTACTCGGTAATTAATTCCCTGGATTTTAAAACATTCATTTTAGATCTCAAGTGAAGGTCATTCCAGATTAAACACGAATACATTGATGGAGCCAATTAGATAGTTCTTATTAGAGTTGTATATATGTGTGAATAAAACATCCATTTTAAGGCTAAGGTAAAAAAGTAGTCTCTTAATTGAATTACATATCACCAAGAGCATACAGGTCCGCTCTTTTATGCAACAACTTGGCAGACAAAGGGCTAGATTTGCCTGCATGGCGCGGGCGAGAAGTGGTTTCATTGCTCACCTATATCACTGTGGTTAAGCGGTGGTGGTAACTGGAGTTACCATTAGCAAAAAATGGCTGACACGGCTACCGATTCGTTTACATTTTCATCTATTTTGTGTAGTTTAACATTCTCCTTTGCTCCATCGATTTGTAGGTGGATTAATATTATTCAACTTGACAAAATGTTAACCTCAAATTGTCGATAATTTTCTCGTAATCGGTAAACTAAATTTGCTAAATAAGAATGGTAACCATTACTTAATTGGTCAAGTTTGTCCACTTTTTAAATCGAGATATACAGAAGATACTTATTGCCCTCATAATTAGAGCAGAGCGCCAATATTGGATAAATGAGAACGAATTTACTGAATAACATCCTACAAATTAACAATTGTTTAAAAGTCGGAATGTACAAACGATGCATGTTTGAATAATTAGATAGGGTTGTTGGCAATTATACATAAAAAAAGCTTTACAGATTTTTCACTTGGACTACACAAAGGATATTTGGTGTCTAAATAATGGAAGAATAAGTAAATTAGCGAGTTTATCAATGATACTTCTCGTGACACCTAAATGTAACGAAAATGAAATCCATTTTTAAATTCAACAGTACAGAATAAGTCAACTGAAGGCAATGAATTAATAAATGTAAGGTCCCCAATACCCATATGCCTGCATAAATGCCAACTACAAGCAATATCAATATAGAGAGAAAGTGTAAAATTCGATGTAATCATGGTGATTTATATCAATCAAGGCGGGCAATGAAATAATAATTTGCTTATTTGGGGTAGAGTAAAGGCGTGATAAAGAAAGTCAAATTGAAGACATAGTGATGATTTACATCAATTAACAGGGACATTACATACGAAAACTGTGAAATAAAAACGCAGTGAAATAATAAATCTAAGATCACAATTGCACACATTCTTATGCTAACTGATGTTCTTTCACAGATGTAGCAGTGTAGTGATGGTGATTTATATCAATCAACGCAGACACCCGCTAACACAGCAAATAAGATAAAAAGCCTGTCTTTAGTGGTAGTTAAACTTGTACGATATTATGCATTGTAGAAGGGTAGAAGCGTGATATTATTTGAAGGAGTGGAAACGCATAATAAAGAAGTAGAATTCAAGTCATAGTGATAATGATTTACGTTAATCAACCTGAGCATTCATTGCCACAATCTAGGTGTGACATATATTTTTCCCCAAAACAACTAAAAATAATGGGTCAGTACAACAAGGTTATACATTTCAAAATGTTATCACAATAGTTTAAACAAAATACATT
This sequence comes from Flabesymbios commensalis, assembly GCA_964017125.1. Taxonomy (NCBI): domain Eukaryota; kingdom Metazoa; phylum Annelida; class Polychaeta; order Terebellida; family Flabelligeridae; genus Flabesymbios; species Flabesymbios commensalis. The sequence continues at coordinate 14,754,027 of OZ024908.1, forward strand.
AAAATTCTGCGTAAAATGAAATTGATTTGATGCCTAGTTACAGATGAAAATGCGCTCGATAAATAAATTACATGGCTTGATAAGGAAAGTTACATTCAAGTCATAGTGATATTGATTTTTATCAATCAACCCATAAGAAAACAAATGAAAGCAGCGAATAAATAATCAATCTAAAAATCACTACTACACATATGCCTATGCTCACTGATGTTCTTTCACATTCATATAAGAATACCAAGTAGCAACAATATCAACAAAGAGAGAAAACCAAATTCGTATCGTGGTGATGGTGATTTATATCAATCAACGCGGGTACACGATGACAAGAAAAGTAAGATAAAATAGCCTGTTTTCAGTGTTATTTAAAATTGTACAGTAGGCCTATTATGTGATCCAGAAGGATAGAAACACAGATACGCGATATCATTTGACTCAGAGAAAAGGCGTGATAAAGATAGTTAAACTCAACTTATGGTGATGCATAGTTATAGTGATTTATATCAATCAACTCGAGCATTACAGAAGATAACAAATGAAAGCAGTGGAATAATAAGTTTGAGTTCACCACTACACATATTCCTAGATTCTGACTGATGTTCTTTCACATATCAATCAACACGAGCATTTAGTCCATGAGCCAAAGGGTTTACCGGTACCATTTTGAGGGGCAAATTTTGCTTGGTGCCACATTGTTCAGTAATAATATGGGGTGTTATTAATGCATGATAGCAGTTTAGATTGTACAGCTTAACGATTTTATAGATGGATTTGTCAACCACACTTTTTGAAAAAAATGTGCGTTTAGGGAGGGTTCGGCGCGTTTCTATGAACACACGTTGCAGTTTATTACTGTGTTTACTAGTAAATAATTTAGCAGACGACGTCTGACAAAGCGACAAAAACATGCCCTTTTAACGTAGGTCTAATGCTTAAGATGAGAAACATGTCGTGTAGTTTATAATATTTTATCTATTTAAGAAAATATTATATCACGAACTTTGAGAAACTGCCATTGGGGTTGGATTTTACACCATAATCGGGGACCCTGCCAGGATGTCTTCCCAAGACCCAGTTTCTTGAGTTGAGGTCACGGGAGTAGGCTAGACTTGGCCACAATAAACCCACTCCCATGCATGCATAGCATATCCCTTCATTCACGAAGTCTTATATATATATAATATGATGCCCGACAAAGGAAAAATATGTGTCCATCATACAATTCTCACGATAAGCAGTCCATTTATTGTTGTGATTGTCAGAAAACTGAAGCCTGGAGTTCAGTACTATACTGCAGTCATATGCGTTACAAAATATCGCGTCGTTGTTTTAGTGCCTGGTAATCCGATTGAATGTTGACAGTCTAACGAATTTTGTATGATATAAATTCGCTCCTTGGCAGGACCGCTGGCCAGGTAGAATGAAAGGCTGACATTTAATATAAATATTTATGGTAGATCTATAGGCCTACTCAAATTACTGAATATGCCACATCTGTTTTAAATCACATGTAATTATAGACGTAACCCTACCGTAGTGCCTTTTAGGCCTAATTGTCGTAGGCCTAATGCCCCTACACCAATAGGCTACCGGTAGCCTAGCCTCTTTAGCCTAGCTTACCCTAATAATTATTATTTCCTACGGACTTGAAGGGCGCTACGACCATATACGTCGGCCTATTTTAACCTTCGGGCCTGAAACCGTTTATTTAAATGGGGCAATGTATAGTATATATACCCTAGTAAATATAGTGTATAGAATCGCTGCAGGGTACAATCGTTAAATCTTTCCTCAGTCTGAGTAGGTAGGCCTACTCTCATCACTCCAAGTAGCTGACAGCTCCCGGCAGGGGCGGATCTAGCTTTTCAGTGAGAGGGGGTTTAAAAATTGAAAACAAATACTGCAAAGGGGTCGAGGGGCCCGCCCCCGGAATTTTTTTGATTTTCAAAGGTTTTCTCATGCAATCTAAGGCATATTGGGCACTGTTTCTCACTCAGTATATCACCAAATCATAAGGAAACCCCTAAATTAGGTAATTATTTTTTTCTGAGGGGGGGGGGGGGGGGTTAAACCGCCCAAACCCCTCCCCTCCCCTTGGATCCGCCACTGCTTGGTATCTTACCTATTGAAGAAAGTATTAAATATAGGCCTATGTCCGTAAGCCTGATGAAAAGGATATTTTTAGTGAATTCTCCAGTAGGCCTACGGAGTCTGTGCTCATTTTTTATGTCTAAATATTTATTAACCGGAAAGTACAGTAAAAGCAGACTACTTGACATGGGTCTATCACCCCTTCTCTCTGCACTCTGCTCGCGACCAAAAGGTGTCAGTGTCAGAATTTCAATATGCAGCAGATCATCACCATTCTATACGTTGATAGTTTACCGCACTGAGCTACCTAGCTTAAAGCTAGGAATCCATATGTACGTTATGCGTTACGCGCTATGCGTTATGCGTTTTGCGACAATTACTTAAATGTTCAAGAGTGAATCCATATGTACGTATGCGTATACGATTTTCAAACAGCTGCGCGTCCGAAAAATTGGATCGCTCCGTGTCGCGATTCATGCGTCATACGATTGAAAAAACGGACGGAGAATCCCAGGGAATGACGTCGCCAACGGGGTGTTTCCCAGACAAAGTATGTGTGTGTGTGTGTCGGGGGGGGGGGGGGGGAGGGGGCGATTACCCAGTATCCCGCCATAGCGACGTAAATTGCTCCCTATAGTAGTAGTAATGTAGTAATCGTTTATTATACTGATTTAATTGTGCTTCCATGTACATTTCACGTCACATAAATATATAATTTCCGTCTTTTAAGCACCCAACCCGACTTGGGGTTTATAAATCAGTTCAAACATAATTATACATATATACATAAAGTGTACAGGAATGAGATGGTTAGTCAGTAATAATGAAATGGGAATGAGATTGTTAGTTAGTAAGAAAGGGCATTCGCCCACCCCGGGCCAATATCTGGAACGTTGTCGGGCCGTTGCTAAACAAATGCCCCTCCTAACAGAATACCATTGCCTGATTGCAAAAGAATAAACACGAGACTCTAACCAAAAGTTGGGTCGACGTTGAACCACCGTCGTCGAGTCGAGTGTCGCCCCAAACAAAGTGCCTATAGTTGATCTGAAGTATTTCTGAAATATTTAACCATATAACTGCATTTCTTGGTTGTGGTATGCTCCCTGTTGAAAGCTCTTCTGCATTATTCTATGGACCCACCACCAGCAGTGTCTCCGTTTATTAGCCTACTTTTTATTCAACCGTGGTAACTTTAATGAGGCGGCAATGATAATCAAATTTTGTTGCTGTATATAACAGCGCCCCTATACAGACAAAGACAAGCACAAATCAGCCACAGAACGAAAGAAAAATGCAGTGCTGCTAGTCAAAAACGCATGATGTATACGCATAAAGCGTTCAGAATATACGTACATATGGATTCGCAAAAAACGCATGACGCATAACGCATTACGCGTAACGCATAGCGTACATACGGATTCCTAGCTTAAGGTTACACATAGACTATACCGCAGATAAATAGTTAGTATAAGCATATTTATTATAATTTCGAAGTAGCACATGTGTTTATACAAAGGATAAATAGTTACGATATCAATTTGTAGTAGGCCTAGGCCTAATTGTCATAAGTTTGAATAATGATGATGTGGTAGGAACTCACCGACTTAATTAACACTCCAAAGCTGTGGTAAAGTAACCATGTGGTGTGGCGAACTCACCTGATACCGTCCAATATCACAGGCGACGGCCGAGAAGGGTCCCTTAGCTTAAAACAATAAAACAAGCCCTAAACTTAAAAGAATAATCCCAAGTAAAATGACTTAGAATGATATTAAATATGGCATCTGGATTGCCTGATTGTTTCTAATCTCCAGCTTTATTATTTGTCTGCTCCAGAAGGACAATCTTTAAAAAGAGTCCCAGCTAGCAGGGTAGAAAGCATGAATGAATGTAGGTTTTTATACGGGTCCGGCCGCTTTAAAAGGGTCGATGTGGAGCAGGCACCCTTTTAAAAACACTTGTCTGAAACACGTCATGCATGAGTGATTCCAACAGAAATGTGTCTGTTTTATTTAAATACAAGTTTATAAAGTCACGCTTGGTTTTGAATAATCATCGTCAGTAATATAGACGTACAATAAAACAAAAATACATACATACTTTCAGCTATATGTGTGTAGCAAAATTGATTTGCACACCATCGTCATTATGCTCAGAAAAAAAACATGTTTTTTATAAAAAATATTTTTTTATTGATTTAATTCAATAATAAGATATTCAACTATGGCGTATTTAATTTTCTATTTCACCAAACTGATTGCGATGGTCAAAAGTGTTATATTTACAAAAAATAAACGATATTTTTTCATATTTTTATCATTTTAGATATTATTGCTACGACCGATGTCTTAATGATGCGGCTAAGTTTTAGATATAATTGTCCAGTTCCATTGAACACATATATATATGAATAAATTTTCTGCCGTGTCACTTTTGCCACATGACGAGCAGCTAAGGTGGGGGTCATAGCTAGAATATATTATTACATCACATTTTGATGAAGTGAAAATAAATGCGATCACTAAAAAGCGTAATATATTTTGTAATTCACTCTCAGTAATTATAGTCAGGGCCCATTTTCGAAATTTCTGACTTTGTAAGGCATTTTTTTAGTAGAATTTGGCATGCAGTTGTTCTTACACAATTTGGGAACGCTGATTCCAAATCTGCCCCATGCCAAGCTATATTTTGTGTTTTTCCCACTCAAAATTCAAAAACAAAATGGCCGCCAAAATTAGTGAAAATGTCACAACTTTACATCACGGCTTGGCTTACAATGAACATAAAAACATTATGTTGGTGTATTAAAACCCACCCGAGCAACAAACTTGATGTCCCCTAAATGTCACCTTGTGCGTTTGCCGCTAGAGGACAAAATCCAAATGGCCGCCACTTCAAGGCAATGTGCCATAACTTTGCTTCCAAATAACGTAGAGATGTGTTTTTGGTGTCTACATATAGGTTTCTCACACCCGGGAAACCAATTCAGAGCCGTGATAACATCTATTTTCAATATTTCACAAAGTTATAGGGAAAAAACAAATGTTGCGCCAGGAAAACGACACATCGTAGTCCAGAGTAATAATAACGATTTATTTAATAAAGTCCTTATTTCACATTTAGAAGCCGAGGGAAACAAACGTAATATCCGGCATGTTGTAAAAATGTTTAGACTATTGACAAAAAATATTTTAAGATTGTTGATCATTGTCCGGCACTAGATAACCTGTCGCTCACCATATATCCGTTCTAGGCATATTAGTATGTGGTCTATGTGATATTCACCTGCATCGTGTTTTTACAGTACCTTAAGGAAGAAAGCAATAATTAAAATGTGTGTTGGCCACGGGCACCCTCCTGCCCAAGCCCTGTACTAGGGTTAAGCAAAACATGAAGCTAATCCATCAAGGTGGTCTGCATAACCGTGGCAATAATGACACATATACATGTTCCATTCCTATTGAGGTAAGAAGTCGTTTAAATTTAACAATTTATGATTCTAGTTACTAGGTATATTGTGCTGGTTGAAACGTGCACATCACATACAAATTATGGTTCTCAATCGGATTGACAATTTACATAATCATGATCATAATATCATCCTATTTTTATTTTTTAATCAGAATAGATACAGTACAAAAGCCTGGTAATGCGCTGATAACACAGTTTTCAGACATAATTGAACGAATAAAGTCCCAACCGTCGGCTCAGAGATCCACACAAAGCCGTAATGTAGGCTACACATCTTTCCACTCCCCTAACTTGAATGAGATAGATGATATCACCATCAATAACTATGATAAAATACAGTTACACGATATCAGAAATCTGTAAGTGGGTGCAGAAGTTGACTTATATATGTTTTGGGCATAGGGTAATGTTGAAAATACTGACGATAAATTTATTTTATAAATATAGTATGAACATACACCATCTTCAGAAGATGTTAGTAACTAACCTAGTCTTGGCAGCTAAATGCTATAGGGCCTAGAGTGTCATGAACAAGACACCAAATATTATTGGGTACACTATTGCAACAAGATATGATGCAGCATATGTGGTAATTGGGGCAATGATACCGTTCGTAGCACGATCAGGATGTTTTTATGAAGACTAACATAAAATACAGACACTTTCTAGATGTGGTCGTGATATGGTAGAATGTATGAGGAATCAGTAGGTTCTGGTCATGCATGCTTCTAATCAGATATATAAGCTCTCACTCTCCCATAATATACAATAACCCAACAGGTTCAGTTGTGTCTTGAAGTGGTATGGGAGCGAACACCCTATTTTGCAGGAAGAGGTATCAATGTTAAAGACAATAAGTCTTACCATATATAAAGTGATGACTCATATGATGGACGTGAAGATATTTAGGTCCCTCCTCCAGACATAGTAGATTAACCCTTTTGGCCCTAACGATGCATTAAAGCATCATTTTACATCCATGAAAACGGACTTAATTTTCCTACAACCATGACAGCTAGGGGTTTTAGAATTAAAAATTCCATGAAACTGGTTTACCAATACATGGCAATTTTCTTTAATTTTTCACCCACTTTAAATCACCTTCATCCACTACAAGCCGAGAATTGTGACAGCAATTCGCGGCTTGTAGTGGATGAAGATGAGAATGGTAAACTCAGGCTTGAAAGGGTTAATTATCATTCATACAGAGTATTTATTACTTATCTATTATATTATTTTGTAATAAACATTGATCTAATAATACACATTTCCATGCACACTGCGATGTTACCTCAGATGAATATATAACATATAACGTACAGAATCAGGGAGGAGAGCAATACAGTTTCAGTTCAATGTTCAAATTCACCACTTTTGGCAAAGAACAGTGTTATTCAACTATTCAATGAACACTGGTATTTAAGTGTGAAAAATACTGAGGTACATGATGTGGTAGTCGTAGGAACTGATGTAAACTTGCTCATTCTGCTTTCGAAACGTTCTCATAATAGCAATGCCTAGCTGTGTAAACCTAGATCTGGTGATATTTAACGTACCATTCAACCGTCTCAATGGCACAACACCAGCACATCAATTGTAAAAGAAAGACATTTTAAATTAATTCATAAACATCCAGAACTAGAACTTAAGCCAATCGGAGTATTTCGGCCATTTTAGGCATTGCTCATTGAAATGGCAGCTTTTTAGAAAATGACCTCCAGATGACCTGAAGATGATAGGAAAATTCTCGCGTAATTACTTCTTACCCCCGGTAGGTTACGTCAGGCCGGTTACCCCATTTTATACAAAAAAGAGGTATCACACTTGTCCTTCAGCTTACTTAATTAGAATCACATTTGCAATCACTTCACCTTTAAATTGATTATCTAGTCAAAATCACACCAGAAACATATATTACACGTGTTGCTTTTTATGTTTGTTAAAACACATATTTTTACATTTTGACCTTAGAATTGACCTTTTGACCTTGAAAAAGACCTTGAAACATGAAATTAATACCACAAATGGATTCTCCTGTTAAAATCACATAAAAATGAGGTATTACACTTGTTCCTACCTTTCTTTGTTAAAAAATCAAATTTGACCTTGAAACTTCTTTCTGACAGAGGTCATCTTGGACGCCATCTTGGATTTTGTACTTTTCCGCTCTGCTAATTCCTTATGATTTTTAATATCACTATTAGTAGCACTTACCAAGTTCAAAACGGTTAATATACTTTCTGTTGCAATTTGTTCTTGGTTAAGTCCATATTTTGAGCTGATTGACTGGTGACCTATCATGTCTCTCTATCACCGTAATTTTGTTAAATTTAGATATAGGATGGTCCAATGTAAACCAATTTTTGAAAGGGAAAGCTGCCACCTCTATGTTGCTATCATATATCAATGGAAAGGGGAGATAATGTAGTTTTAGGAAATATGTGTGAAAATTTGCCCCATAAAATGGTACCAATCACTAAATTTTCAGCCTTTAGCTCATGGACTAATTGTCATCTTACAGAAAAAAGAAGAAAAAAAAGTGAAATAATAAATCTAAGGTCACGACTCCACATTGACCAATGTTCACTGATGTTTTTTCAAACGTATATAAAAACATCAACAAAGAAAGTTGACAAGGAAAGTAAGATAAAAAAGGCACAATAGCCCGTTTACAGTGATAGTTAAAGTGTACGCGATTGCGTGACAGAAAGTCAAAGCAAAGTCATAGTGATACTGATTTATATCAATCAGCCCGAACATTTATAAGGAAAAAACCCTATTATTTGACACATGCCCTACTACTTTCGTTTCTCTCTTTCTAGAAATGCCATACCACTTTCGTTTCTCCATTTCTAGAAATAATTCAGAGTAAAGTGACACTGATTAATATAAATAAAACTGAACACTTATTACGAAAATAGCATGGTTTTAGGTACGAGTTGAAATGTTTACGAGAAAATGTGATGCTGGTTGTAATAACAGCTGTGGTAATAAACGTCAAATTTAAATCTCGGTGATACTGACTTATATAAATCAACGCTCACACTCGTTGAGGATGAGCCTGTTTTCAGTGCGAGTTATTGTGAAATAGGTGGTAAAAACACCGATAACTGAGTAATATCATTTGATAGAGAGTCAAATTCATGAATTCGGGATGGAGATATGTGATTTTTTTTTTTTCTAATTGACATTACTATTTCCTACGCACAAACGACTGTATTTTCCTTAGGCTTAGCAACTCTATTAATCTATTCCAGATCTAAAGAAATAACCCTTATTTACGATAAACTCGACTTTTAAATGTCTAACCATTTTGGCATGCAATGAAATTATTTCTAGACAGTGCCAGACTTAGAAATTTTATAAAAAAATGGCGAAAATGGGTTTTAAAAAAGTATGTGAAATTAACGCGGAAATCGATGTTTTTATCCTTTCTGTGTGCATAAAGCCTAAAATTTAAAGGGAAGGGAATTAATTTTTTTGTGGATATAAAGCTGAAAGATTAAATTTTGTTGAGAAAAAAAATCAGTCCTGCTGATTGCAAAATCAATTTTGTTGTTCCATCAGACCTGATTTTAGCTAAACACTCGGCAGTATAATAGATATCGTGTATAGACGATCTCCGGTATACACTATTAGTCAACAGTTGTGATAGGCCTACACCACGCTCTATTAGAACCCATTAATTACCATTAGCCTAGGAACCTTATTGAATTTTGACAAAGTGTTGACGTAAAAATTCAAAATGACCGCCGTTTTAACCAAGGTCGAATATTAAATTGACATAATTTTCGATAGAATATACGCTGATTCATGATTTTGATATCTACCATATGCTTTTCAGGTATGACAGACATAATGGTGTGGCCAGAAATTATTTTGGTCATTGCATTGGTTAGTAAAATCCAAGATGGCCTCCCTTTCTGAAAGGTTAAGCTATTAGACCCTGGGCCCGACTGTAACCCCCTCCCCCTTGTCTACTTTTGTAGATCATATTTAAAAAAAAACTTATTATGTACCACGTTACTTTCAGGTGGTCTGCAGATTTTCTATGCATGGACAAGGTCACCAGAGGTCATCGAACATGGGTTGGTCGTGGGTTTCATAGGAGAGTTATCCCAAGGTCTTGATAGGGTCATGTCAAGGTCATAGCAAGGTCAAATCATCTCAAAATGCTTGAAACTACATTATTGGACAAGCACTTCCAATAAATCGGTCAAAACCCATCGGTCAAAAAGTACACATGATGACATCGGCTGGTGTTTGGTTCCATAGGGGAGTTACCCCAAGGTCATGTTGAGATCATCTCAAGGCCACAGCCAGGTGTAATCAGCTCAAAACAGCTGAAGATAGCAGATTTTGGTTGTTTTTGCTACCATTATGTTCACTTGTAATGTCTATCATGGCTTGAATCATACCTAGATCCCAACACAGACCTACATCAAAACACCCCTGAGAGGTTACAGGGATAACATAAGGGTTGGAGGGTTTTTCACCCCCTTGTCTTTCCTTCATCCTTGTGTCAATACTGTGTGATATGGAAAAAAAATGGTCCAAATAACACACTGATGTTATATTTTGACCGATGGCCAATAAACATTGATTACATCTGATAAGGCCCAACCTAAATAAACATGTTGCAGTGGGGTTGTATTTCACAGGGTTGGTACCCCAAAGTCATTGCAAGGTGATATCAAGGTCTAATCGGCTCAAAACAGCTGAAAATATCTTGTTTTTGATGATATTTCTACAATTTTGTTCACTTTAGTTGTCTATGATGTCTTGAAACATACCTAGACTCTAACACGGATTTATACGAAAACATCTCAAAACATTACAGGATAATAATAAAAGGGCCGGAGGGGTTATACCCCATCGACACTACTACGTGGTGACATGGGTGGGGGTTGGGCTTCATAGAGGAGTCAGCCCAAGGTTTTTGCGAAGCAGCAAAAACAAGCTATTATCACCAGTTTTTTGTAGATAATTTGACCTTGCTGTGACCTTGAGATGACCTTATAATCTGAAGTGAACGTGATTATAGAAAAACAGCAAAAACAAAATATTTCATCCCAAGGTCATGGCAATGTCAAATATAACATCAGTGTGCTATTTGATCTATTTATGCCATAACAGACAGTGTTGACATAAGGGTGATTTGAAGGGGGTTTGAAAAAACTCTCCAACCCTCATGCTATCCATGTAACCCCCCGGGGGTGATTTGGTGTAGGTCTGTGTTGGGATCTAGGTATGTTTCAAGCCATCATAAAAATTTCAATTGAACAAAATGTTAGCAAAAACAACAAAAATAGGTTATTTCCCCCCGTTTTGAGCTGATTTGACCTCGCTGTGACCTTTAAATGACCTTACCATGACCTTGGGATAACTCCCCTATGGTACCAAACACCAACCGATGTCACATATGTATTTGGGTTGGGTTTCGACCGAGTTATATGAAGTGCTAGTCCAACAATCTATTCTCAACCGTTTTGAGCTGATTTGACCTTGTTATGACCTTGAGACGACCTTACCAAGACCTTGGGATAACTCCCCTATGAAACCCACGACCAACCCATGTGTACTTGGCCTGAGTTTCGACCTAGCTATATGACACATTCTCATACAACCCTAAGGGTAAAGGGTACCATACTTCGATGGCCTCTGGTGACATTGTCCATGCATAGTAAATCTGCAGACCACCTGAAAGTAACTTGATACAAAGTAAGGTTAAAAAAAATATGGTCTACAAAAACACCCAAGGGGGGGGGGAGTTTTTCGACTTTCAGCCCATGGTCTATATGAGCGGGAGCCCTAGGGTAGTGGTTTGCACCGCTGCCTTTCACGCCAGAGTTCGGGGGTTCGGTTCCCGGTCTCAGCGGTTTAAAAAAAACAAAAATGTTTCTTTCCCATGCACGTGTAAAACTCAGTATTGTGGGGATCCTCCGTGACCGAGAGGTAGCGTGCTCGGCCTCTGACCGCCAGGGCTCGAATTTCGAATCCTGTGTCTGGAGGACAGTGTCATCTCATTCATCTCACCATCTTAGGAGGTTCTCCTGGCCCAGCTTAGCCTATATGTGCACAAAGGTGGCCTAAAGCCCGAATCATTTCATTTCCCATGGTCTATATATAAATTACCATCATTTTCGACAGAAAGTACAGAAAAGCATAATTTTGATGTCTACCATAATAGGGTTTTCGGGTATGCCCGACATAGTGTGTGGTTGAAAAGTACATTAGACATTGTATTAAAGGTGAAATCCAAAATGTAAAACAAAAATTAACATAATTGTCAACAGAAGGGATGCAGATTCGTGATTTTGGTAACAACCATCTAGGATTTTTATGTATACACCCCTGTGACTGGCAAACATAATTTTAGACAGTCTATGTACCAAGATGGGGGTCATTAGACAAACAAACGGCCACCAGAAGGTCATGACAGGGAAGCGGTATTATTACCAAAAGATAAAGATATGTGTTCTCCTGCCACGGCCATATGATCCATGTGGTACTCAATTCGGCTTCCTATGCCTCCTCCTCTGTTGCCGCTTTTGTTTGTCTAATGGCCTCCAGGTGATGTGTATAAACAAATCCTATGGTAGACACTAAAGTCATGAATTATATTCTGTCTGAAATTATAAAAAAAATGTTTGACACGAATTTTATTTGACTTTGTCAAATGGCGGCTGTCTTCAATTTTATCCACAATAAAATGTTGAACTACTCTCTGGTTGCTCAACTAGATCTTGCATACCTGGAAAACCGACGACATACATCGAAATCGTGAAACTCTTACTATTTTATCGAAATATATCCATTTATTGTTTTGATTTGGATCAAATAGCAGCCATTTTAGATTTTACTCGTAATGCAATAACTAAAGTACTTTCTGGCCACAGCCCTATTGTCAGACATGCTTTGAAACCGTATGGTACACACCAAAATTATGATTTTGCTTCTATTTTATACAATATTATACCAATTTACTGTTTCATCTTGCACAAATAGCTGCCATCTTGGATTTTAATAACAATCCAATGTCTAAAGTACTTTCCGACTACATCACTGTGTCAGGCATAACTTAAACACCAAGATCAAGAATCTGCATCAATTTTGTCAAAAATATTATTATTTTATTGTTTTATCTTGTACAAACGGAGGCCATATTACCTTGGATGTTGACATTTTTCGGCGTCTTAAGTAGAAAATAATGTTGGGCTTCTAGGCTAGCTTTAATCAGGATATGCCACTGAGCCTTAAAAAATGGGGCTTTTATCCGCCCAATAACGATAAGTCTAACATTTGATGCTAAGCTACCTGACTATAAGTACCTAAATAATTTATAATAAATATAGCATTCTTCAAAAATCAAAAGAGACATCTCCGAAATGCTGTTTTTAGTATTACACATGCATATATAACGACCCGGTGTTTGAAAGTAATCCTATTATATTAACGTTGACCCAGTGTTGGTTCACCGCCTACGCCTATGAGTACAGACATAGATATGCGTCCAGTCTCTTATGTACTAGGCCCTCATAATATATTACAGCGCCCCTTACTGTGATACTGTATACGGTACCAATTAAAATAAAAGTCAGGACGCATCATTATCAACTTCACGATCATGTAAACTATTACTAAAGTTGTTTTATAATATACATTTTATAATAGAATTGTCTCTGCTAATAGGAAGTGACAGTTACTACCCACTGAAGATGCAGTTACCAGTAACAGCTGGAATAGACACATGACAATTACCATTCTCATTGAACAAATTTAGTTCACTGATTACAAGTAATTATCGACAATTTGAAGCCAACATAATGTGCATTTTGTCCAGTTAAATAATATTAATCCACTTACTAATCGATGGAGCAAAGGAAAACGTTAAACTGCACAAACTAGATGAAAATGTAAACGAATCGGTAGCCGTGTCAGCCATTTATTGCTAATGGTAACTCCAGTTACCTCCACCGCTTAACCACAGTCTATATGTAACAGTTAAACACCCAACTATAATTAAAGCCGTTTTAATTGTGATTGATTGTACCATTTTTAATTGTATTCAAAATACGCAAGGTTGTGTATAAATTTAACATAGATGTTCAAGATATAAAATTGATTTTTAACAGCAATAAAAATTCGACACAAGACACAATATATTAAGATATTAATGTAAGATATTAGGATATCAATGTATGATATGGCGCGGCAACATATATTATAGGCATATCATCTTTTACACTAAAATTTAGGTGTAATTATCATGTATAGACATTTTATCTTGGATGTCAAGCGTGGTCTTGGTGCCGGTCAACTGTACTTGACATCCTAATGTACACATATATATGATTATGTATGTATATTGTTTTACGTCGCTTTCTGCACATTGAGGCGATATCGCGACAGAAGGAAGCCCGAAGCTGGGACTATGCCCTACTCTTATTTCGAATGAGATCAAGAGTTCTATATAGTGTACAGTACCATAGACAGCACTGTACACCCCATGCCTTTGAACAGTTTGGAGCACTGTATATGCACAACCACGATGCCAAATATCCGGCCCGACCGGAATTCAAACCTGGTACCTCCAGATTACAAGCCCCAGTCGATACGAATCAGCCATTGGGGCCAGCCCTAATGTACACAACTTTATTTACAATTCCATAGTACTTTGTACAATGATTGTATATATTTGTGTATATAACCATGATAAAGCCTAATAAATACAGTGCTTGGAAATGTTAGATACCATTTTTTTTTGTTATACGGTGAATAGCCCATCATATATGCCTAACATAACACGAGGCAGCCAAAGAAGTGAACATGGGGCATTGATATAATGTTGATTCAATGTTGGGATAGTCTTGCAGAAGCTGGCCCAACAATAAGCCAACATTGGATCAATGTCTCGTGTTTGTTGAATATCTGACCACATAATCTATCACGTTATGGATGTCGCTTTATGTAAAACATGGTAAATACTCGCATATCATAGTCACCTTGGTCTTAAAGGGTGTATCTGCCACTTTATAAAGTGGCAGATACACCCTTTAATACCAAGGTGACGATATACAGTGAATGGAGAGATACGCGAGTGAATAGACAGATACGCATAATGTCACTTTATGGCTAAGATCACAGCTGAATGGGATAGGGTCAGCATGCTCATTGGTCAGTAGAAGCATGGAGATAGTAAAGGCATGGCAGTGACTGTCACCGCATAGACACCTCCCAATTTCCAGTGGCTAAGATTAGATCAGCTCTGTATCCTGTTGTAATTCTTTCAGTGCGGGGACCGTCTTTATGCGTCAGAATCTGACGTCTGCAGACGTCAGATTCTGACGTATAAAGACGGAACTAACACATACGTTTTATTGATGATTTCAAATTGAAAAAAAACCCTTTGGTCTCCATGGTTTATACACAAATGTTTTAGCGTTGTAACTTGTGAGGGTTAACAGACAGCTGTGTCCTGGGCTCATCATGTTTGCGACCGTTTTATTTTTGTGCTTTATAACGTTTCGTCCTCTTTGATATGAAAGGGCGTATCTGCCACTTTACAAAGTGACAGATACATCATTTCATATCCATATTGTCGTTTTATGTATTTCCAGTAAACACGTGGCGTTGAATTAGGGTTGTTTTAATGTTGGGTCAACGTTGCAGACGCTGGCCCAACGTTGAGAAAAAACACTAGAGGTTACGTCTCTTGTTTTTTGTAGGGGGGGGGGGGTAGGCCTATATTACGACCTGGTGACAAAAAAAATGAAATACATTGTACTGGTAGAGAATATGTTATTCATGGTTCCAAGATTCACATAGAAAGTGGGTAAATTTTACTCACTTTGGAACTGAGGGTGAAACGATTGCGACGTTTCCATCTGCCTCCAGCAGATATTGATCACGCAATGATCAGGGTGGGTGATCATTCCGCGACCATCACCACCTGAGCCGAATCACCCACCCTGATCATTGCGTGATCAAGATCTGCTGGAAGCAGATCGAAACATCGCAATCGTTTCACCCTCAGTTCCAAAGTGAGTAAAATTTAACCACTTTCTACATTGTACTGCCATCTCATGGAATGATTCATATGGCATACAATATAATTACATAAATTTGACTTTATAGGTGCATAAGAACCCATATAATATAGGTCAACAGAATATCATCAAGAATATATAATAACTGTTATTATATATTCTTAATATCATGCATATTTTCAAAATAACCTATTAGGCCCTATTTTACAAAACTAGCCTTCTTTTACTGTCCTAACTCTTTGCATACACGATGTATTGTTTCTTCCTGGGTTTTTCCATTATGTAACTTTGTATTTGATATTGTCTGCAGTGAAGTTTACTGGAGTTAATGAAAAAAACGATAAAAGTATCTAGATTAATCTTTGATCCAGCTCTTGGCAATAGCTGTGCGGCATGATGCCGGTATCTTTACATCCAATAGCTGGCTGGAGGAGATGGCGGTATCTTTATGTCCACGTGAATGAAAGAGGCCATAAAACTGGGATGTTTTGTGAGTTTTACGTGGTTAGTGTGACAGATATGGCTTTTATACTGCTCACCCGGGGTATATGTACTCAACACTGACCAGGGACATGGTTATAGTTATAGTGTTCAGAACAAAACCTAGTACATGAAGACTATAAACATGTCAACGCAGTTCTAGTTTAAGTATCTGGAGAAAGTAGTACATTAAAACCTCCGGGGAACGGGGAGCGCACAAAAGATGACCTGATCAACACAAATAGTAATGGCAAGAATATATATAACGCTATATATTCTTGGTAATATATCTCGACCAATCAGAAGCCTACGATATATCGTAACTTTTACGAGAATGTGGGCTGATAGACATATTTTTAATGATTTTTTCGATGCGTCATTACAATCAGCATTCGAATAGTTTTTATTCTCTTTTATTAGGATATCACATGCATAGTATAATAATGGTTCTTGAGGATGACATTTATATTCATTCATAAGAATAATACCAAATGTTTGAGAAAAAATTCAACAATGATTTTTAAGCTGCGGGCACAACTTCATTGGATGCAAACGCAACATGAACGACCAATAGTGGACCACCTTCTAAGACATCAGCCCTCTCACGACTACAGTTCGTTTTCAATCTATTTTACCAGCCGATTACGCCACTGATATTGGGAACGAAATGTGTTTTTAAACATTAACACATTAAGATTTGCAAATGTTTAGTCTGAAATTGGACAAATTTTCACCCACTTAAATTTGTATGTCGCGCGGTAACGTATCTAGTTCGCTGGCATCAATATTATTAATGGCATTGGTAAAACACAAGAAAGTTCAACTCCAGAGTTAGAAAGAACACCCTAACTCTATGGTAAAACCTTGCAGTAAATCCAGTTCTGCGTTTTATCTGTGGTTTCTTCATGTTGACTTTTTTAGTAAATATTATTAATTATTGGTAAATCTAATTTAGCAGTGAATTCAGACATGCGTTTGCTCGGTGGTTTCTTCATACAGTCTTAGTAAATTTGATTGATTATCTCTATATTACACACAGTACGCTTTGGGATTTGAAACACGTGCATCCTCAGTCAACCCATCATTTGTACATCATTCTCTAACATACAACCAGACTAAACAGATGGCTATAATTTCCCCGTGAGGTGATTATTGCGGCCATCACTGTAGAAATGGCCGCCACCATCTCATTGGGTCGAGTCACCTGGTTATTTGTCATTTGGTGTGAGAGGGGCCGCGGTGGTGGTGTGCAAAGCCAAAAGGCAGTAACTGCTTACTTGAAAAGTAAACAGTTACTGCCTTTTGGCTTTGTTATTTGTCATTTGGTGAGAGGGGCCACAATGGTGCTCTGCAGAGTCAAAAGGAAGTATCTGTTTACTTGAAAAGTAAGCAGATACAGCCTTCTGGCTTAGCACTGCACCATGCTCTCAGCTGCTGGTAACGTTATGGTCCTGTAAGGACACCCATTACCTACAACCCTCACCTATAATTTCCCAGGGGCAACCAACCCCGCTCTTTGAACCCTGCAGGAAAACAACCAATCCTTCTCTAGTAGTTAGATGATTAACTCTTTAAGTGCTGTACTCTGCATTGCACTTTTTCATTCATTTACAGCTCAAATTGCTGCCGCAGGTTAATGACAGGAAACAGGTTTAAAATTAAAATAACCTAGAAATTTTACAAGTAGAATCTAGTGCCATACATATAAATGTTATATATTTTAGATTTCTTATTGACCGTTGAGCTTTGATGTATCAGTTACTTATTACTATATTATATTATTGATTTGCCATGGTGATTTATAGGTTATTTTTGCGAAGTTTTTCTTTAAATCTTATGTTTTTGAGCAGTTCGGGTCATAATATATATGTGTGCACCAATGTAAGAAGTTCGGGTACATCAGCTTTCAAACCCAGTACCCCAGTCAACCATGCTACCAATGAGTTGAGTTATCCTGCCGCCCCAGATAATCATAGAGAGCTACCCATTCTACATGTTCTACATAGCCCACATACTGCACTATACACGATGGTCATATCTATGGCTGATTGTCACACTTGGCATGTTTATCTGTTTATTGTAACATAAGGTGGTGTCATATGGCCATCACACACCAGACCTTGGCCAAACCCAGTAAACACAAAACATTTGTATGACTTTATGCAATGTTGGACCAACGTCGAAGACGTTGGGCCGACGTTGTATAAATGTTATACAAATGTCTTGTGTTTGCTGGGAAGTGGGATAACCGTAGGGCCAGCGTCGCATACGATGGCACAACGGTTATCTCACTAATGGTCAACGTGAATTGGGTCAAAGTTATAACCCCTTTGTTTACTGTATGAACGCGTATGTAACACGCAACAGACACGCGATGTCATCATATATGAAATAATAATAAAATATCTGAATCTATTTTGTAGCAACAAAATACACAGTACGTGTAACTACTGTGGTATAAATATTAGACCATACCACTACCCACCCCGATAGAAGGGGACGTGGTGCAATGGCTAGAGTGCCCGACTGCCTCGCCAGTCATGCATGCGTCCCGGTTTCGTACCCCGCTATTCCCGTGTGCGGTTTTAAGAGAAACCATTCAGAGAAACAGCATTGTTTCTCCCTTCTCAATGCCGATCACGTTAATGGCGGCGGCGTCGCGTCAAGGTTCAGACCAGTGTATCGACGTTAATTTCGCGCAGGGCCCCGCGCTGCGCGCTCCTCACATCCACCCCGAACTACCAATTTCTGTGAAACGCATTGACGTCACCGTCACCCTTTGAACATGTTTAATGGATACTCGGTGAAGGCAATGTTATATAATTCCCCCTTCCCCATGCTTCATTGTTTAGACTGCTCGGTGAAAACAGTGCAGGTCAAGGCTATTG
The DNA here is from genome assembly GCA_964017125.1 of Flabesymbios commensalis. NCBI lineage: Eukaryota > Metazoa > Annelida > Polychaeta > Terebellida > Flabelligeridae > Flabesymbios > Flabesymbios commensalis. The sequence goes on from OZ024908.1 coordinate 14,773,006, forward strand.
AGTTTCACAGAATACATTCTGTTTTGACATTGTGTAGTAGAAACATACTGTTTTTAGTGCTTTTAGCAGTAGACCTCTAGTAAGATCAAACGATCTATTTAACCAACTTCAACCTCTGAAAATATAAAAAAAAATAATCTAATTCCACTCCAAAATATGTTTATTTTTAAATGCATTTATATTACATAGACTGAATTATACATCATTATTTCACCAGCGGTTGTAGCGACTGAAAACATAGCAGTGACATTGAGAATGTTAATGAGGTCATATTGGTGAGAGGTCATGTCACATACAGCAGGCATTATATCATGTTTAGTGCACGTGTCCTGTTTTTATGACACAGGAGCAACATTAAACCGGTGTCGTCTGGGAACCCAAGTGTCACAGCTGTAACGTTAACATGTAGCTGAGAAAACCCATTAATTCCCAGAGGACCATTTGAAAAACAATATTATATTATTACTTGCACATACATATTTAAAATGAGAAGAATCAGAGTCAGATTTATTCCAATATACCCCTCTCATAACTGAATGAATGTTGATATCACCACAATTTGAAATGTTTAAACATGTTAATTGCCCAATATATCTTATCTTACACTTTCCATTTTACACTAGGACAATATACACATGCAAATCAGGCTATTAGAAATGAACCTCAAATTCCACTATTTTAATATATTTATTTTCGACAGTCAGTTCATGATAACCATTACATGATAACTGACACACGATAACCAATGATACTATAGTGTAGTAGTATCCTTGCAATAACTAAAGTTCTTGCAATAACTAATGAAAACAGAACCGCATTCTATTTCCCTTGCTATCATCAATCAAATAATTATATCGCTGTCCCATATTGATATCAATAAGCATATTCCTACTCATAGCGAAAAATGTTTTTTCCAATATTGTTACTATTTTTATATATGGTTGCACGTGGAATGCGCAACTGTTTTTTCATGACTTTATTTATTACGTATATACAAGTATGTATGTATTCTATTATGCAGTTATAATGGATATCTACAGTATACACGATACAGACGTACTAACACGATACTTTGACCCAATGTTGGGCCAGCGTCGCAGGCGGTGGACCAACATTGAACCAATGCTGGTCAGTCTTGTGTTTGCTGCGGTCGTCCACAAAATAACTGCCGCAAACACGAGACGTGGAAACAATAATGGTTCAATGCTTGTCCAGCGTCGCAGACCAACATTAAAACAACATTGACCCAAAGCCCCTTGTTCCCTGAGTGATTGTTATCGATTCAGATAACACGATATGTTTATCCAATAATGAGGCAATGTTGGTCCACCGTCTACGACGCTGGCCCAACATTGCACCACTATTGGGTCAACATCGCGACACGTCCGGCATATCGGTACACAATCCGTGGTAAGCTATGTGTCCTGTTATGTAAACCCGTGCACTGCTAGGTCCACATGATCAAGTTTAGGATATTTTCTATGTTACAAATAAAATACCACCGAAATGGTAAAGTAAATGACTGTAAACTCTCAGTTAATCCAAGGATAATACAATGTGTGTAATATACTTAGTTGATCCAAAGATTTGGCTGAAATCACCAAATTATAGTGCTATCGATTCGTCAAATTAAGTCAATTTTCACATTTAGTTTTGTATAGGCCTACATGTGTCTAGAGGGCAGTGTCATCCCATTTATCTCACCATCATCAGGAGGTGCTCCTGGCCCAGTTTAGCCTACATGTGCACAAAGATGGCCTAAAACCCCATTTCATTTCCATTGCCAACGTCGTTGTCTTTAAAGTGCCCTGAGTGACAGGGTCTAAGACGGTGGGTATTTGTAGTACAAAGTGTTGTGTAAGACACAGTTTGTTACATAGTAGTATATAAAAGAAGTACACTTCTTCCAAAATACGTTTATCTATGTCAGCTCCAGTTCTTTCTTCCTCATCCCCATCGACTTGCTACATATAAACAATGACATAACACTCCATGGATTCAGGGGGGGGGGGGCTATCTTATGCCAAATTCTTTGAAAAGTCCAGTAATCCCCCCCCCCTTTCCTCAGATCCTGGATCCGCCAGTGTAGTCTGAGTTATGTTCTTCTTGGTGAACTTTACCAGGTGTTTACATCTGATTGCTTTGGTCTGTGTCCTTTTCCGCATGACTAGCTGATGTCCATCTCGACTGGCACGTATTGTCTGGCTTGTACACCCTCAGGCCTGTGAGACATTCCGGGAGCCGAGCTGATTGGCAAGGTCATGCTGGCTAGTCTGCCGTAAAACGTTCACAAACAAATCATATGCTAATTCACCACGAGTTCTAATAATGCGTAGAAATTCATTGTTCCTGGCAGTGTCGGTTCGGCACACCATTATGAGATCCACTTCCTGATCAGTCAAGATTCGACGCTGCACAAAATTAGCTATAAACTCCCCGTCAATACGTAGATATTTCAATAAATTCACTTTGCATTGTCTTAGCCTCATTTCGTATTCCTCCATGGTGTAGTGAGCTACATTCACTGTTAGTCAGTCTACTGTCATATCTCTAACCCCATGAACCAAATACACCAAATACGCGCTTTCACAGATAAAGCCGTCTAGTCGCTATGTATTTCATTAACGTGTCTTGGATTCCAGTTATACCACTAATTATACTCTGATTATAACACAACCGTATCTAATGTTGCCTCGGATGAGAATTCACGTTAGATAGTCATACCAATATTATATGGGTAACCGACGTGGTTATACACACTGACTCAGCTTCCTTATTGTGGTGATGTGTATTATGTACAGTGTGAACGTACACAAGACATCCCAACAATATGTGGTTATACACATGGTTAAATACATCCTATACGTAAGTACTTATAGAACTAACGTTACACAGATTATTAGGTGACGTCGGATTACGCTTGTATCAATATATGAAACAGTCATTTGATATTATTCATTACATGTCACAGCCATTACAGAAATATGGCTGAATTAACTAAAAAACTTTAAAAATCATTTAAAAAATCAAAAGCACATAAAATGATAAGCTAGTTTTATTTTCAGGTCGTACATTGCCATGTAAACTGAACTGTCTGCATTATACAACACTTTATACAACAACTACCTAACGTCTCAGATGGTGAGATCGAAGTCTACTTCACGAGGCCATCGGTAATTGGTGTGCGAAACTGAAGGATAGTGGAGTCCCCTGCAGCACCGATTGTCTGCCCAACGCTGGGCCGACGGCATGAACATGTGGCCCAATGCTGTGCTAACATTCAACCATCCTTTATGTGTACAAATAGTTTGTTTGGGTTTTCTCTGGATTTCTTTAAAATTATTGTTGATAAAAAAATGTTTTTAAAAATCTGAAAATTAAAACAAAAATCTTTGTCATGATTTGCGGGATGCAATTCAGTGCTTCATACATTTTTTCCAAAATTGTTGTCAACCCGCGGAGTACCTTTGACTATTGCAACAGTGATATTCGTAGGTATTTTAATTTCAGAAATCCAAGTAATTTTTGGTTAGACCTCTACTTGAAGTTGTGAATTGCGGTAGCAAGACACAGCTTCAGGTAAATGCCTTTTTTTCACAGCTCAGAGCCACAGGTATAAAAGTTGTTACAACATTCAGCCAACGTTAGAGCGATGTCATAAGCGCCGGGTTGGGTAAATGCCCAGTTTTAGTTTTATAATTTTCCTTTTAGAAATGACCATGTTGGCCTGCATTGAGTTGATGTATACAGATCTCATTATTCTTGGGCACTATATAAACAAAAATTCAAACTGATTTATAAACAAGTCGGGTTGAGTGCTTAAATGGTAAAGGGACCCCGTCGGATGAGAATTTTCAATTTTATCAATTTTGAAAAAATAATTCATATGAAGCTATATATGGTGTCTTAAAATCTGGACATGGAGGGATGCATCTGCAGCACTGATTGTCTGCCCAACGCTGGACCGATGGCATCAACATGTGGAATAAAGCTGTGGGAATATTCAACATTCAAATTGAAAAACATAAAACCATGATCTGTGGAATACAATACTTCATTACAAAATTGAAAACGAAATTTGATGTCATCCCACAGAGTCTCTTTAAAATTCTGTAGTTATACAAAATGAATTCACATGTATCATGTATCATAGTAGTTTATTATACCTATCTGTGCATACTATGCGGTATGCACAGATCAGTATAATAACGATTACCATAGCGGGCCAGCGCGTTGATCCAATACCAGTTTAACGCTGTTTCATAGTCTGCGACGCTGGACTAACGTTAAACCAGCATCTTGTGTTAACTGGGTATCTATATGTGCTATATATAAAACTCGCTGTATTGTGTGTAGGATCTATAGCGTAATAAATACTACACAATCTGTATGACAGATAGGCGAACACTTATCAAACGTGACACCCGAGATAGAATGATTGTGGGGTAAATTAGTCAATCCTCACCACCCACCCCCTCAATCGGAGAATATTATTATTGAATAGCATGGTATTCAATACATTTTATTTAATGTGATACTATTCCCAGATTATTTTTTAATGTAATGCCACGACTGATATATTTGAAAATTAGTTATGTGCTTGTAATCTAATTAATTATCGTGTCGTATATTATCACTAGACAACAAGGAGTTAAATACATTTTATTCAAAACAACAAGGCATTTCAATGTAATGTTCATTAACTTTATGTTAGAATGATATTTATTCTTTCGTACTCAATCATTACATAGATATCGATACGGCATGCGACCAATTCCCATAAGTATTTAATCGCCAATTATGATCAGAATTGTTTTTAAAACCTTTTTATTGACCCACTTTTGGGTGAAATATGTCCCCGAATGGCAAGATTGGCAACTGATTTGCCTAACATTTGACAAATCTAAGTAATTGTCACCTACTGTTGTGAATCGCGCCGCGAGAAACAACTTTAATTTCGAATAAAAACATTGCGTCGGCTTCCATGTTGTTTTAATGCTGGGCAAACGTCGTAGACGGTCAGTCAGCATTAAAACAACATTGGGCCAAAGTTTTGTGCTTGGGAATGTTCTCTCACACACAGCCGGGCGGGGGAGGGGGTGGGGGCTGGTGCAGTGGTTAAAACTACCTGCTTGGAAAGTCGGAGATCGCGGTTTCGAGCCCCGCTCTGGCATTCAATTTTCAAAGAAACAAAATGTTTCTTCCCCGCTCACTCGTAAATATTCAATATTTGTGGGAGCCTCCGTGACCGAGAAGTAGCGTGCTCGGCCTCAGACCGCCAGGGCTCGAATTCTGTGTCTGGAGGGCAGTGTCATCTCATTCATCTCACCCTCCTCGGTTCGCCTCGCCCAGTTTAGCCTACATGTGGCCTAGAACTCCATTCATTCTTTTTATTTCTCACACAGAGCCGTGGTATTTCAAGTGTTTTGTATAGTAGTATACTAGTTGGCTCAGAGTATATAATCTAGATAATAGATGCCACCTAAATACGTATACCGAGAGAGTAGGTGTATCTAATGGCGGTATTAATCTCCTATAAATAGACTATATCCGCACTCAGTACTTGATCCTAGCCAAGCTAGGTCCGTAGCTCTATATATATACAAAGTTGAAATCGTGAAATCTTACTCTATATAAACAGGATAAAGTTTTCGGTTTAACCCAACAACCGTCCAATTTCAGTATCAGGTTGGGGATTTGGTCGGCACAATTTAAACCAGACTATTTTCTGAGGCAGCGTTTAAAACCATACAGAGACCATTGTAGACTCAATGGTGGTTCGGAGGGAATTCCGATCGGAAATGATTTATTGCTAAATACAGATTTTTATCCCACTGTGGTGTTGGCCCTAATATGTTTAAAGGCTTGTGTTCACCACCGGTTCTTTTGTCCGCTGGAAATAACTGGCTACTCGTAGGAGTTTCGACAAACTTGTTTAAAATTTGAGGCATACTGGCTTGTATGTATATGGTTTCCTTATAACGAAACATATCGTTAGGGACAAGCTTAAATTTTAAAGGATGTTTATATTTACCAGCCTTTAACTGACAGTCTAGTATGGTGCTTAATTATTTTGATTAAACCCCTAAGGGAGCCACCATTTAATTTCCGGGGGGGGGGGGAGTAATAAATAATTTCGGTCTGGACTCTGCGTGAAGTAATAATTTACATTAATGACTGTTCTATATAAACATGTAATACAAATTAAAATTATCAGCACGCCGCCGAGCCGGGTTGAAATAAATATTTTTTCCGTGACGAAAATTCTACCCCCCCTCCCCCCCCCCTGGAGATAGAATGGTGGCCCCCTACCTCAGTCATTGCTAATTTGTTGTTGTTTGACATAATTGCATACGGTTATTGAGTGATTCTAATAGTTTATTTCTATCATATTATTATGACTGTATATTGATTCAAAGCTGATACAAGGCAGGTACCCAGCAAACACGATACATTAAAGAGACTGGCCCAGGCTAAAATCATCAAAAAATCAGTGATTTTATTTTGGCTTCTTAATATGACCATATGATGTAAACATGTCCATAGACTAGAACTGCAAAAGTTTTTTAATTTGTCTGCTGCGCATTCACCAGTTAGGCTAGATATAGATACGAAATTCCCGTATTTCCTATTTTTGACATGGTTGTCAATAATTAGAAATCGGAGATTTCGTCTCTATATCTAGTCTTACTGGTGAATGCGCGGCACAAAAAATTAAAAAAACTTGTGCAGTTCTAGTCTATGGACATGTTTACATCATATGGTCATATTAAAAAGCCAAAATAAAATCACCGATTTTTTAATGATTTTAGCCTGGGCCAGTCCCTTTACCCAATGCTGGGTTAATGTTGGCCCGCCGTCTCCGACGTCGGCCCAACATTAACCCAGCATTGAATCAATGTATCGTGTTTGCTGGGTATGTTCTGTCATTGTGTTGTATAAATCAGACAAACATGTATCAATACACACCTAACCCTTTAACCGCCAAATTATTCAATTTGAATTTTCACCCACGTGAAGTTGTGACTCGCTGAAGCGATCGACAACTTCAAGTAAGTGAAAATGATTCAGATTCGACAAAATGGACGTGGACTTTTTTCAAATTTTGCTGATTAATGTCACTATTTATCTTCAATATGTTTGAAAGCTGGTATGGTACGTGCTAATAAAAAATGTAAAAAACGAATATAAGCGGCACCGGCGGTTAAAGGGTTGACATGCTCAACTAGCGGCGCGGCTATATATATGACACCACACAATGCCTCCCAGCAAAACACAAAACATTTGTATAACATTTGTACAATGTTGGTGCGACGTCGAAGACGTTGGGGCGACGTTGTCCAAATGCTATACAAATGTTTTGTGTTTTCTGGGTTTGCAGTTATATCCTGGCATAGAATCAATCTTACTATCACGGTAAATAGCTGACACATCAGTCTAATAACAATGGTATATCTGAGCATTTACTTATACTTAGTGACTCGCTCACTACATATTTGATCCAATGTTGACCTATAGTTTTATATAAAGCTAACGTCGCATACGGAGGGCCGACCTTTTAATCCAACATCAGGGCAAAATCACTTGCTCGTTGTTATGTGAAAATGTAGGAGTACCAACCTAGACAAAAGACAAATATATATTAAATATTATCAGTCCACATGTGGGTGAAACTATTAGTGGCTACTGTGAAGGTTAAAGGGTTTCAGACACTCTATTTTTTGTATTCCGTGGAGGTCTCTGAAGTGCGCATGAAACCCGTGAAGTGGACCCAATATGTAACTTTATATAAAGTTCTTGGTTTCACATTGACAGACCCTGTGTGGATTGCGGGTCTGGATCATTACTGGTAAGAGTGAGTGAGTGAGTGAGTGAGTGAGTGAGTGAGTGAGTGAGTGAGTGAGTGAGTGAGTGAGTGAGTGAGTGAGTGAGTGAGTGAGTGAGTGAGTGAGCGAGCCAGCGAGCGAGCGAGTGAGTGAGCGAGCGAGCGAGTGAATTAGTTCCTAATTGTGTATTTTATCCAGACATTTCCATTTACTTTCAGTATACATTACATGTCGTAATTCCCATGACAAAGTAAATGAACAATGGTGAATGGACATGATAATAAATAGCTGTGTATTTGGAGGCTTAACTAGATATGCGTGTTCAGATTCCAATGATGCTGTGCTATTTTGGTTGAAAACAGCTGTGATCTGAAGAGTGGCTTTCTCAAAGCCGTAAAAGATGAAGACGAAGGAGACGAAATCCTCTCCGGAAAAAGGCGCCCGGAAATCGTCTTGCTGACAAATTGCGCCTGACAAAACTCAGCCGTTGTTCCTCTCTGTCTGCAGGATGTAGGATTTGACGAGACTAACTGGCCACGGATGACAGAGCTCTCCTGGACGTGCCTGACTGCTGGGTCGTCAACTAAAATGTTAAAACACTCTGTTATTTGGCAATCAACCACTTTATATATGTTTTCAATGCCACTTAAATTGTAGCTGGAAATTGCGTTAGCAGTTCAGCAACAGAAGAGTTATAAGCTGGTTTTCTGTAGATATAAATATATATATTTCAGCTTTATTTCCACCTCAAGTATTATGTCACAATATAACACAACATCCCACCATAAAACTCGACCCAACGCAGCACAACACGAAAAAAACCTTTGCAACATAACTCACAACAAAAACATGAAACAACACATTGCAGCACAACATTAAACTTGATCTCAAGATTAGCGTATTGCACATGACGTGGTTACCTAATGACGGATCTAAGGCAATGCGTTATACAGTTATCGCGCTTGCAAACCTGGTGATCTTGAAATGAGATCCAGGTCCCTAAGCCGTAAGAAATGCGTTATGAATTTACTGCGCTGACAAGCCGATTTTTTTTTGCGACCTTGAAATTTGTTCGAGGTCACTGAATATCGAGCTTGATTTTAAGATTAGCCTGGTGTAAATGTTGCTACAAATTGAAGGCCCTATGGGAAGTCGTTAAAAGCATGTTGAGAGCAGAGTTGGGGTCAATTCCTTTTTTTTTAATTCCAAATTCAATTCCAATTCCTTTGGTTTAAAAAGAATATTATCTTGTAAACATATATCAACATATTAAAACGTTAACCTTTGATCCTAAACTTGGATATTAAAGGGACTGCACATGTTGAATTTGAGAAATAAATGTATGTGAAGTTATATAGCTTACTGATCTTAAAGTGGCCCCGTGAGATGACATCAAATCTGGTATTTAGTTTCGTACGAAGTAGTGTATCCCACAGATCATGATTTCAATTTTTCATATTAAAAAAAAACATTTAAAAGCCAATTTTGTTTCCGTTTCAGTGACATTGAAATTAAGTCGACGTCACAGAATATTAAACTCAATGTTACCCCTTAAATTGGAACGGTACGGGACGGAACACGACACAATACAGAAGACAAAATAACATGACAGAACAGATCAGATCAGATCAGATCAGATCAGATCAGATCAGATCAGATCAGAACAGAACAGAACAGAACAGAACAGAACAGAACAGAACAGAACAGAACAGAACAGAACAGAACAGAACGGAACACAACAAAACACAACACAACACAACACAACACAACACAACAAAACACAGCACAACACAACATAACATAACATAACACAACAGGAAATAACTAAACACAATAGGACGCAACACAATACACATCTCGCCCCCCCCCCGCAACTCGTGTTTTCTGGCTGTGAAGGGCGTCCTACACACCTGTCACCTTGTGTGAGGGGAAAGCCCCTAACTGCTCTGTCCTTCCCCCTGTCTGCAAGATAAAGAAAACCTGCGTCTCTGACGACATGGCATGCAGATGTAGGTGCAATAATAAACCAACATCTCTGACACACGCCCATCATTGAACCGACGCCTGGCCAGTATTGCTCTAGGGCTGATATAGCTTGGCCACCGCTTTGCCCATTTTTCCACTCAACTCTCTCTGCAATCACCATTCATTGTTTTAATGTTTGTCCACTGTCTACGATGCTGGACCAACATAAAACCAACATTGTTTTAATTTATGGTGTTTGTTGGACTGGTCTACGTCTCCCCACATTGTCAACCTCTTGTCCATTGTGCAAGATGCAACTTTTCATCTCAACATCCCCCTGCTGTTGTCGCTGCTGCTTTCGTTTTTCTTGTTGGTGCTGCTGCTACTGCTGTTGTAATTATGTATGTCGGGGTTTGTTGTTGTTGAGATGCTGCTGTTGTTGTTGCTGACGTTTGAATGTTTTTTCAAATGTTGCCGCTTTTAGAGCTTCTGCTTGGACTGTTGCTGCTGTTGCTGTCGTTGCTGTTATTGGTGTTACCGCTAGAGCTACTGCTAAAACTGGCTGTTGCTGCGACCACAGCTTACTTTTCAAGTATTTACTGCCTTTATAATTAGGCTTTGCGCGGCAGTATTAACTGATATTACTTTCATATACTACTGTTGTTATTTCTTACCACATATACTATCTATGATGCCGCCATGGACTGGTGTATCCGGTGTTCTGGTCGTTTTACGGTCGTTTCTGTTGTTGTTTTCCCGACTATTACTGACTGTTGCAGCTGGTCGTATTTTTTTCTGTCAGCTGTATCTTATCTTAACCCGTTGTTGCATGTTCGTTACTGATACAGTGACCAATTGTGCTTAAACCTTGACATTCAAATACATTATTAGTCACTGTAGCTGTGACGATTGTAGCACACTGCACCAAGTGTGGCTAAAAATATTCCTTCTCTGAATTGTCTCTTCAATTACCCAGGTGATGGATATTGAATTTGGGTATTTTTGTTTTATTATTTCCGTTCTGTATATTCATAATACGCTTAGTCCTGTCGTCATTTCTAATGAGCAAATTGTTTTAGTCCTTTGTAGGGAAACACATGCATCAAGGCAGCTTTACGTTTAAAACGCCTTATTAACCCTTATAAGCCCCCACGATGCATTAAAGCATCATTTTGCATCCCTGAAAAAATACTTAATTTCTCTACAACTAAGGATTTTAGAACGGAAATTTCCATGAAACTGGCTTACGAATACATGGTGATTTTCTTTAATTTTTAGACCACATCAAATCATCTTCATCCACTACAAGTCGAGAATTGCGGCAACAATTCGCGGCTTGTAATGGAGGAAGATGACAATGGTAAACTCAGGCTTGAAATGGTTAAGTCATACATTATTTGTACTCATTTAAAGTATTGCTACTGCAACTTCAGCTTCACATGAATAAACATTACTTATACATCATGTACAATTTGAATAAAAAAGCGGACGAAATAACTATATTAATTCAATTTGACAACCAGACATTGTCCTTCTCACTAATTAGCCATAAATGGACATATAAAATTGTTACTTGCTATTCAAATATTAATAATTACAAACTACAGTCTTGATTGGCAATCAAAGGGTTAACATTGTATCCAGTTTGATCTGCCAGTAAATATATCACACAACAATTCAGTTAACCCCTTCAGCACGGGGACCGTCTTTATACGTCAGAATCTAACGTCTGTACACAACAGATTCTGACGTATGAAGTAAATAGCATTTATGGTGATTTGAAAATTGAAAAAAACCCTTTGATCTCCATGGTTTATACAAAGTAATTCAGCGCTGTAAGGTTACTAAATGGAATAGAGCTTCACCTGCTAAACGTTAATTTATGTATTACATCTGGTGTAAATAAACCATTTACATCGTCCCCTTGGATATGAAAGGGTGTACATGTATCTACCACTTTTTAAAGTGACAAATTAACCCTTTCATGTCCAAGGTGACAATATGTGAAGTATCTAAGTTATTAGTTGTATACCCTCTAAGGATCCATGTCATTACACAGGTACAGACATAATTATTTTCCAGCTTCCACTGCCAGTGACTGGGTACATTAGATGCCCTGTCTGATGTGTTGTCCGATTACATAGTCTGGTCCATCCCTCAGCCTGTAGCTGTCTGCAACCATCAATAAACCATTAGTAAGCATAACAAGCCACATCCTTACATCCATAATATATCAAACCCAGGCAACGCAGGGATAAATCCTCGACAGAAACAGCAATGTAGTCTGAGATATTGCTATGCATTGTACTGAATCAATTCATCACAATTGCAGTCTGAGATATTACGGCTAATAAATGCTATGCAATATACTGCCTCAAATCATCAAAACACATTCTCAATGTCTTTATCAATGCACTAAAATCGTGTATAATGTATTCTCTACAGCAAAAAGTCCGGGGAGCTCTACATAGCCATGGAAAAGGCCGAGGCAAAATGTATAGCTCCGAGGGTTTTAGCTGACTTACAACACACCTGACCCTAATAAGTATCCCTCATAATCAACAGCTCGGTTCACCTGACTGATTATAGCACCATAGGCCAACCATGATTATTGGTCTGTACTTGATCAACAATGATTCTCCATTCCCGGCTTAGAATGTAGTGGTCGGACAAAGCAAGTAATGTAGTGGTGTGTTTTAAAACATTTTGAGACTCAGTAGATGTAAATAATCTCACACCGTAATAATTGCATGATTAGGTTCGACTCATTCCACTTATAGCATGTCACTTCTCGGATCCAAACAAACACAAGATGTCGATTCGATGTTGCACTAATGTTGGACAAACATCGCATCATTATCTGCGGTTTGCTGATACATACATCTGGTCATATGAGAGTCATTCATGTAAATACAAGCCTCTAGGCATTTCTAATTATTATACTCCGACCTGGCATTGACCACAGACCTATTATCATGTGCACGTGTGTGTGGTCACGTACAGGCTATGGTCATTCATTCATTTATTCATTCATTCATTCATTCATTCATTCATTCATTCATTCATTCATTCATTCATTCATTCATTCATTCATTCATTCATTCATTTATTTATTTATTCATTCATTCATTCATTCATTCATTCATTCATTCATTCATTTATTCATTCATACATTCATTTATTCATTCATTCATTCATTCATTCATTCATTCATTGATGTAATTATTCATTCATTTATTCATTTACTCATTTACTCATTTATTCATTTATTCATTTACTCATTTATTCATTTATTCATTTATTCATTTATTCATTTATTCATTTATTTATACATTCATTCATTCATTCATTCATTCATTCATTCATTCATTCATTCATTCATTCATTCATTCATTCATTCATTCATTCATTCATTCATTCATTCATTCATCCATTCATTCATTCATTCATTCATTCATTCATTCATTCATTCATTCATCAATACACATTCATTCATAAACTGCGTGGAATATTACTCCAGACAGAAACTCAAATCAAAAAATATATATCCCTAGTCTAAACAGCACAGTGTAAAACACTCGTTTACTCACTCACTCACTGGCCGCCATACAGTCAGCCTGTGATCTGACATTACGTGAAGGCTGATTGATGAATAACCAAGAGGAACACGGAGGACTGGGGAATGGATTACAGGTCGGATAAACGGTGGTTTCAAAGCTGGATCAACGTCAAAGACGTTGATCCAGCTTTAAACCACAGTTCGGCTAGATCTGCTGTCCATTGGATCCCGTGATGGATTAGAGGTTGGGAGACACTGGTTAAGTCACGGTCAAACTACACAAGGTGAAGGTCATCACCAAGTAATGGGGCACCTTTTCACATCCTCCTTCTTTTTGTGAATGAGGTTACATAAGCTTGTTGGTCTCTAAAGACGTCAGAATCTGACGTCTAAAGTCGATCCCCGCACTGAAAGAATTAAAAACATTATAATGGTCGTAAACCTGTAACATAGGTATTAAAATAAAGCAGAAAGAGCTGACTAAGACATTCAATTATGATGATTTCAAATTGAAAAAACCCTTTCGTCTCCATGGTTTATACAAAATTATTTCAGCGTTGTAAGGGTTAAGCTGGGGAGCCTCCGTTACCGAGAGTTCGAATCCTGTGTGTGGAGGGCAGTGTCATCTGATTCATCCCACCATCCTCAAGTGGGTAGAAATTACTCAGATTCGTTTAATTGGAAACCAAACCTTTGCAAATGTTGATGATTAAACATACATTTCGTTCCCAATAACGGCTATTAAAACAGGTTAAAAACGACTGTAGTCGCTCTTAGTGATTTAAGAGTTAAACCAACATAAATAAAATCCTGGTTTCGTCCCCTTGGAGTTATAAGGTGCTAAACTGCCACTTTACAAAGTGGCAGTTTAGCACCTTCTAACTTCAAGTGGACAGTTTAATGTGCCAGCAGACGTTTAACCCATACACATGTTAACGCGCTAAATTTTTGTATAGACCTATATAAACCATAAAGACCAAAGTTTTTTTTTAAATTTGAAATCATCATCAATGTCTTAGTTAGCTCTTTCTCATTCATTTGAATACCTATGGTATGGGTCTACGACCATTATAAATATGTTTACTCTTACAGTGCGGGGATCGACTTTAGATGACAGATTCGTCTACAGACGTCAGATTCTGACGACTAAAGTCGATCCCCACACTGTAAGAGTTCAGTTCCGTTTTGATGCTTTAGAAAGCAAAGAGTTAATGGCCCTCTACTGTATGAGGTCATTTCCGTCAGTGGAGGGGGTCATCTGAACAGCCCAGGAGCAGGGAGAGGTGAAGGGGCTACATCTGGTATTACGCCCCTTCACCCTTCAGGTACGGGGTCTGTACAGCATACTGTATGTAAAATTAAAATGGATTTTTGTACTGCAAAGTACTGTGGATCTGGTAATTTTCGCGTGTTTAAATTTTCTCGAATTTCTGATTTTGTGACTTTTCACGAAGTATATTAACAATGGGTATGTAGAGAGTATATATGCACTATAATACTGCCGCGCATATGTAATATATAAATATATATACTTATCCCATTATCCTATTTTAGAACAGATATTAAGCGGCAAGCCACACATTTGTATAACATTTGTACAATGTTGGACCAACGTCGAAGACGTTGGGCCGACATTGTACAAATGTTATACTCTAAAAAGTTTTTACCCCTCGAGCCATGGAATACAGCCATATATATCCTAATACAGCTTATATTCATATTTACCCTTTTTTCGGTCTCTAAATATAGCTGACTATATTAGACTACTGATTCTATCCTAGAAAAATACATTTTCTTTATTCTATCAAGGATACTACAATCCCTATCCTTGGTTCTAGCGAAGAGTTTGTAAACTTCAATTTTTTATCGATTTTTTATCGATATAGACTGAAGAAATCCGAAATGAATCATCAATTTACTCAAGGAAAATATAATATGATTCTATTTTCTTTGATTTACCCCATGGCTAAGAATAATAATTCTGTCACAATAATTAATGAATAGTATTTTGACGATAAATGAACTAATTACCACCCGCCACCCCTTTGTAGGTTTATTTACCACCCGCCACCCCTTTGTAAGTTTATTTACCACCCGCCACCCGTTTGTAGGTTTATTTACCACCCGCCACCCCTTTGTAAGTTTATTTACCACCCGCCACCCCTTTGTAGGTTTATTTACCACCCGCCACCCTTTTGTAAGTTTATTTACCACCCGCCACCCCTTTGTAGGTTTATTTATCACCCGCCACCCCTTTATAGGTTTATTTACCACCATCACCCCTTTGTAGGTTTATTTACCACCATCACCCCTTTATAGGTTTATTTACCACCATCACCCCTTTGTAGGATTATTTACCACCATCACCCCTTTGTAGGATTATTTACCACCATCACCCCTTTGTAGGATTATTTACCACCATCACCCCTTTATAGGTTTATTTATCACCCGTCACCCCTTTGTAGGTTTATTTACCACCATCACCCCTTTGTAGGTTTATTTATCACCCGTCACCCCTTTGTAGGATTATTTACCACCATCACCCCTTTGTAGGATTATTTACCACCATCACCCCTTTATAGATTCATTTACCACCATCACCCCTTTGTAGGTTTATTTATCACCCGTCACCCCTTTGTAGGTTTATTCACCAGCATCACCCCTTTATAGGTTTATTTACCACCATCGCCCCTTTGTAGGTTTATTTACAACCATCACCCCTTTGTAGATTTATTTACCACCATCACCCCTTTGTAGGATTATTTACCACCATCACCCCTTTGTAGGTTTATTTACCACCATCACCTCTATGTAGGTTTATTTATCACCCGTCACCCCTTTGTAGGTTTATCTACCACCATCACCCCTTTATAGGTTTATTTACCACCATCACCCCTTTGTAGGTTTATTTACCACCATCACCCCTTTATAGGTTTATTTACCACCATCACCCATGTGTAGGTTTATTTACCACCATCACCCCTTTGTAGGATTATTTACCACCATCACCCCTTTGTAGGTTTATTTACCACCATCACCTCTATGTAGGTTTATTTATCACCCGTCACCCCTTTGTAGGTTTATCTACCACCATCACCCCTTTATAGGTTTATTTACCACCATCACCCCTTTGTAGGTTTATTTACCACCATCACCCCTTTATAGGTTTATTTACCACCATCACCCATGTGTAGGTTTATTTACCACCATCACCCCTTTGTAGGTTTATTTATCACCCGTCACCCCTTTGTAGGTTTATTTACCACCATCACCCCTTTATAGGTTTATTTACCACCATCACCCCTTTGTAGGTTTATTTATCACCCGTCACCCCTTTGTCGGATTATTTACCACCCGCCACCCCTTTGTAGGTTTATTTATCACCCGTCACCCCTTTATAGGTTTATTTACCACCATTACCCCTTTGTAGGTTTATTTACCACCATCACCCCTTTGTAGGTTTATTTACCACCATCACCCCTTTGTAGGATTATTTACCACCATCACCCCGTTTGTAGGTTTATTTACCACCATCACCTCTTTGTAGGTTTATTTACCACCCATACCTATGTAGCATTCGCAAGAGTCGTCCTTTGTTAGCGTGAAGCATCGAAGTGTTAACCCTTTCGGCGCGGAGACCTATAGACGTCAGAATCTGACGTCTATAGTCAATTTGTGACGTCTAAAACATCTCCTCGCGCTGAAAAGGTATACTATTCATAATGACCGCTGACCCATATATGTATGCAAATGAAGCGGAAATAGCTAACTAAGGCATTTGTGATGATTTCAAATTAAAACCTTTGGTGTCTGGGTTTATATAAAAATGTTTCAGCGTTGTAAGCTTCCTCGTCACATAACTACACCACATCCCATATTTCCAATAAAATTCAATTCATAAAAATTGACACAATCCGTCATAATAAGATCGTTCTCAGCTTTGATTTGAGATGTTATTCTTGAGTGTTTTAAAATATCATGACATTTTTAGTTACATTTTTATTCACCTGAATAAAATGAGAGAAAATACCTGTGTACCAGGATGTTTAATACGCAGGGGGTATTAGAAGAATTGTAGAGCTGGTTGACACAAAGGCTGGGGTAATAAACCCCACAATCAGCCCATACAGGGGTGAACTGCCCCCCAGGGGTGTGAGACCTAACCCGCCAACCCGGCATACCTACTGAACACTTCACCACCAAATAATCTGAACTAATTGTGCTATCGTTTCAAGCTAAGAATGGGCTAATGTGCTCAATTTGAATGGCATACTAGCCATTCATTCAGCCCCTCTGCTGATGGGATGTAGACGTTTTTCAAGAATAATTCAGTCCACATTAACCCTTTAGGCGCTATATTAATCTATAATATAATCGTTATTAATATGTTTTATTACCCAATTAAAATTAGATCACAGTTATTGGTAAAGACATGAGTGTTTCAACATTTCGCTTTCCAAATATTTGGTCTAAAAAATCAACAGATGTGAGTATTTCTCACCACTTGAGGTTTTGGAACGAGGTAGCGAGACACAACTTCAAGTGGGAGAAAATGTAAATACAAATGAGGATAAAGGGTTAAATGTCACTGAAATTCATAAAATTGCTTGTGATAAATGCTAAGTTAATCGAATGAAGCACCATGGGATATTACTAGTTTTCATGAATATCTCTCTCATTATTAAAAGCTATATTGCATTAGCTATTCCAGCTTTGAATAATGAGAGATAGACGCAAACTATTGATATGACAGGACTGCGCAGTCATAGACAAAGTTATCTCTTTTTAATAGTATATTCAAAGGATATGATCCTCTGGGACAACAAAGGTCGTATGTCTCACTCATATTAGTGACACGCTAGCTTCAAGAGACCGTATATATCATATCGCATTCAGTTTAATTATTATTAAATCTAGCGTCACTTCACTGGTGTTAAGTGATGTCACGTTTTTACTGGGGTAGCTGTATGTATGGTACAAAGAGGTGAGAAGAGGTCGAGGGTCAAACAATGTCGTCATCAATGACGTCACTTCCGGATACACTATCCCGCTCCCTTACTGTTTAAAGCATGTAACTGCCCCTTTGTAAATGGCAGTTAACCCTTTTAGCTTTATATCTATATGGGGGGGGGGGGTATTTGACACGCTAGCTAACTTTTAAATGTCCACCCCCTTGAAGTTGTGAATCACGAGTAGCGAGACAAAACCAACCAACCAACCAACCAACCAACCAACCAACCAACCAACCAACCAACCAACCAACCAACCAACCAACCAACCAACCAACCGCAAAAATAACCATCCATCCATCAAACCAACTAACCATTCATCCATCCAGTCAGACCCTTTAGGGTATGATGAGAGTACGGTTGACAGGTCGATACCGGGTTTTATGGGGAACAAGGTACTGGAACCCTTACCCGACCTTAACCATTGACCCTATCAAACAAACAAACAAACAAACAAACAAACAAACAAACAAACAAACAAACAAACAAACAAACAAACAAACAAACAAACAAACAAACAAACAAACAAACAAACAAACAAACAAACAAACAAACAAACAAACAAACAAACAAACAAACAAACAAACAAACAAACAAACAAACAAACAAACAAACAAACAAACAAACAAACAAACAAACAAACAAACAAACAAACAAACAAACAAACAAACAAACAAACAAACAAACAAACAAACAAACAAACAAACAAACAAACAAACAAACAAACAAACAAACAAACAAACAAACAAACAAACAAACAAACAAACAAACAAACAAACAAACAAACAAACAAACAAACAAACAAACAAACAAACAAACAAACAAACAAACAAACAAACAAACAAACAAACAAACAAAACAAACAAACAAACAAACAAACAAATAAACAAACAAGAAATATACAATCAATCAATCTATCAATTAACCAATCAATAAATCAAGACTATCCAGTCAAGTTTTGTATTATTATGATATTTATAATTTTTTCACAAATTTTTATATTATGTGTAAATTCAAGTAATATGTATGTGGTTTTAGATCTCATTTGGGTTCTTGAAGCAAAGTATAATATAGGTTAATATGAGAAAGAGTTATTTATAGAACATTATAAAATATAGCAGTAATTTTTTTAGAGCTGTTTTCAGATATAGTAGGGTGGCCTCCAGAAACAACATATCACTTCAAAACAACATATTGTGACTCTAGCAGTCAGGGAGATATGAATATGTGTATGTACTGCGTGATATGTGTATGTACTGGGTGACCTCAATGCTCATATTATCCTCCCTAAGTTATTATCAACACCTCTTTTTCATTGTTTCAAATGGATTTATCTCGCACCAGAGCCAGTGAGCTATATTCCACGCTGAATTACTAGATGTCCACCAGTTTACCCATTAATTACTGATATAAAAAGCCATGAAAGTCATTCTAACATAGACTTTAGTTTAATGAATTCCTCTAGAGATATCTTGGAATAGAGAGATAGAAATAAGTTACCTGACTTGAAGCTTGACCCCTTCTTAATAAACATGAGACGACGAGCCAATGCCAGCTTAATGCTCGTCCACAAGTCAATGTACAACTCTGGCCCATCACCAACCCAAAATTGTACTAACGTCTCGTGTTTCATATTGTTAAAACCAGTCAATACCGTTCAAAAAAATATCACTCAAAGGATATTAATAATTAAGAAAATATAAATAATAATTATGTTAAAAAAATATATTATCCAAATCCACATTCTTTCTAACATAGATCAAATTTTAATTTTGTTGACGCTGGCCAAGCATTAGCAAAAAAATGCTCAATATATCTTGTCTGCTGGGGGGAGGGGGAAGTGAATGAATTTACCAGGCACAAAGGGCTGAGACGACAATAAACAGATAGCAGATATCTGGCTTTGTCGGAGTGACACCACAGAAGGGTTCGCCACTGGCAATCAGCTTTATCAGCGGCTACATATCAATGTTTTTCTCGATATTACAGCAACCTAACCTAACTCATCTCAGAGGGGGGCGTGGCGCGTTGGTAGAGCGACTGGGTTTGAACCCCACTAATCCTTCGCAGAGAAATATCCCTGTTTCTCAATGTGACTAGGCGATCATCCCCGATGACGTTAATGGTTTGAGACCAGTGTATCAACATAAATTTCGCGCAGGGCCACGCGCTGCGCGCTCCTTCCTCATCCCCGTCCTTCCCGCTGAAGTTTTAACTCGGCATATAACACAATACGTTAACTTATACAATAGATTAACTCAGTATATAACACAATATATTAACCCGGCACTCAACACAATAGATCAACTCGGCATATACCACGATACAATATTTTTTATTGGGTTTGAACATGTTTTTGTACACGGCCAGGGTTAATTGTTTACGTTGTATTGGAATGCATACAATATCAGGTCAATCAACAAAGACTACGTAACGTCACATAAAATATAATATTTCGTATTACAGTGTGGTGATGAGCACAGGATTCGAAACTCGGGCCCTGGTCGTTTGAGACGAGCATGCTTCTTTTCGGCCACTGAGCCTCCCTATAACAAACAAACCTGAGAGGTTGACCCTGCTGGTAGAGCTACTTATCAAACACACTCTGTCCTTGCCGACCTGGTGTCTTATCACAACAAGCGTGTCACTATGACTAATACCATGGTAATCAAATAACTTATCATCCGACAAAACGCCCTGCCACTATGACTAATACCACAATAATCAAATAACTTATCATCCTGCAGTTGTGTAAACACAATATATTAACATTTCAGCTCCGAGAGATCTAAATGATGAAAACTAGTTTCCAATAAATATGATAGATTTTACATTGTTCGCATAACTATGATGTATTCTAACATGTCTAAGTTTGATGTAATCTACAATAGCAATTTGTTTTTATAATTTGGGGAATCCAATGCAACACAATGCAATGTGCAATGTGCGATGTAATGCAATGCGATGTAATGCAATGCAATGCAATGCAATGCAATGCAATGCAATGCAATGCAATGCAATGCAATGCAATGCAATGCAATGCATTTCAATTCAATTCAATTCAATTCAATTCAATTCAATGCAATGCACCATGCCATGCCATGCCATGCCATGCCATGCCATGCCATGCCATGCCATGCCATGCCATGCCCATGCCATGCCATGCCAAAAAGCTTAGGAAGCAACTTTGAAGCATTGCATCACTTTTATTTTTTATTAAGTAAAGCTTAAAACGATGTGCAGTGCAGTGCAGAGCAGTACAGTGCAGTGCAGTGCAGTGCAGTGCAGTGCAGTGCAGTGCAGTGCAGTGCAGTGCAGTGTAGTGCAGTGCAGTGCATTGCATTGCATTGCATTGCATTGCATTGCATTGCATCGCGTTGCATTGCATTGCTTTGCATTGCATTGCATTGCATTGCATTGCATTGCATTGCATTGCATTGCATTGCATTGTATTGTATTGTATTGCATTGCATTGCATTGCATTGCATTGCATTGCATTGCATTGCATTGCATTGCATTGCATTGCATTGCAGTACAATGCAATGCAATGCAATGCAATGCAATGCAATCCAATGCAATGCAGTGCAATGAAATACAATGCAATGCAATGCAATGATAATAATATAGAGCACAGAATGGTGTATTTTGCTAAATTTTGCAGCAAACACTAAACGCTGATCAATAATAATATTGTCTGACCAAGGAAATTCAATATCTCTAATGAATTCCCTTGGTCTTTTAGTTCCGCCAGCGTTTAAGTACATATGGTTGTACAACTGTTCCGCCGTGCAAAGCAATAACTCCTTTTTTTAGCAAGCAGATACTGTCTTTTGGCTTTACAGAGCCGAACACTAGAGTAATATTGCTAAACGTGTACTTATTGCGACAACCCAACCAGATCGGAAGCTGAATGTGATCACGTGGTAAGCCCAGCAAACAGTTCATCCCCTGGTGTAATGACCAGTGATCATAGAGCTACGACCCAGCAAACGCTGGACTTTCATCCAATGCTGTTTTAATGTTGGTCCACCGTCTTCGACGCTGGCCCAACATTAAACTAACATTGGATAATGCCCCGTGTTTGCTGGGGAGAATCAATCAGTGTGGCAAAGTGGATAGGACTAAGGGCGAGGGGACGGGGAATCCCTGTATCACCGGGGTCTACCAACATCCTGATGAGTGAGGGGGCAGGGAATCCCTGTATCACTGGGGACTACCAGCACCCTGAGGAGTGAGGGGGGCAGGGAATCCCTGTATCACTGAGGACTACCAGCACCCTGAGGAGTGAGGTGGGCAGGGAATCCCTGTATCACTGAGGACTACCAGCACCATGAGGAGTGAGGGGGGCAGGGAATCCCTGTATCACTGATGACTACCAGCACCCTGAGGAGTGAGGGGGGCAGGGAATCCCTGTATCACTGATGACTACCAGCACCATGAGGGGTGAGGTGGGCAGAGAATCCCTGTATCACTGAGGTCTACCAGCACCCTGAAGAGTGAGGGGGGCAGGGAATCCCTGTATCACTGAGGTCTACCAGCACCCTGAGGAGTGAGGGGGGCAGGGAATCCCTGCATCACTGAGGACTACCAGCACCATGAGGAGTGAGGGGGGCAGGGAATCCCTGCATCACTGAGGACTACCAGCACCATGAGGAGTGAGAGGGGGGCAGGGAATCCCTGTATCACCGAGGACTACCAGCACCATGAGGAGTGAGGGGGGCAGGGAATCCCTGTATCACTGGGGGAGTGAGAGGGGGCAGGGAATCCCTGTATCACCGAGGACTACCAGCACCCTGAGGAGTGAGGGGGGCAGGGAATCCCTGTATCACTGAGGACTACCAGCACCATGAGGAGTGAGGGGGGCAGGGAATCCCTGTATCACTGATGACTACCAGCACCCTGAGGAGTGAGGTGGGCAGAGAATCCCTGTATCACTGAGGTCTACCAGCACCATGAGGAGTGAGGGGGGCAGGGAATCCCTGTATCACTGATGACTACCAGCACCCTGAGGAGTGAGGGGGGCAGGGAATCCCAGTATCACTGAGGTCTACCAGCACCATGAGGAGTGAGGGGGGCAGGGAATCCCTGTATCACTGATGACTACCAGCACCCTGAGGAGTGAGGGGGGCAGGGAATCCCTGTATCACTGAGGTCTACCAGCACCATGAGGAGTGAGGGGGGCAGGGAATCCCTGTATCACTGATGACTACCAGCACCCTGAGGAGTGAGGGGGGCAGGGAATCTCTGTATCACTGAGGACTACCAGCACCATGAGGAGTGAGGGGGGCAGGAAATCCCTGTATCACTGATGACTACCAGCACCCTGAGGAGTGAGGTGGGCAGAGAATCCCTGTATCACTGAGGTCTACCAGCACCATGAGGAGTGAGGGGGGCAGGGAATCCCTGTATCACTGATGACTACCAGCACCCTGAGTAGTGAGGGGGGCAGGGAATCCCTGTATCACTGAGGTCTACCAGCACCATGAGGAGTGAGGGGGGCAGAGGATCCCTGTATCACTGATGACTACCAGCACCCTGAGGAGTGAGGGGGGCAGGGATTCCCTGTATCACTGAGGTCTACCAGCACCATGAGGAGTGAGGGGGGCAGGGAATCCCTGTATCACTGATGACTACCAGCACCCTGAGGAGTGAGGGGGCAGGGAATCCCTGTATCACTGATGACTACCAGCACCCTGAGGAGTGAGGGGGGCAGGGAATCCCTGTATCACTGATGACTACCAGCACCATGAGGAGTGAGGGGGGCAGGGAATCCCTGTATCACTGGGGACTACCAGCACCATGAGGAGTGAGAGGGGGGCAGGAAGCCCTGTTTCACTGAGGACTACCAGCACCCTGAGGAGTGAGGGGGGCAGGGGATCCCTGTATCACTGGGGACTACCAGCACCATGAGGAGTGAGAGGGGGGCAGGAAGCCCTGTTTCACTGAGGACTACCAGCACCCTGAGGAGTGAGGGGGGCAGGGAATCCCTGTATCACTGAGGACTACCAGCACCCTGAGGAGTGAGGGGGGCAGGGAATCCCTGTATCACCGAGGACTACCAGCACCCTGAGGAGTGAGGGGGGGGGGCAGGAAATCCCTGTATCACTGAGGACTACCAGCACCATGAGGAGTGAGGGGGGCAGGGAATCCCTATATCACTGATGACTACCAGCACCCTGAGGAGTGAGGGGGGCAGGGAATCCCTGTATCACTGATGACTACCAGCACCCTGAGGAGTGAGGGAGGGCAGGGAATCCCTGTATCACTGGGGACTACCAGCACCCTGAGGAGTGAGGTGGGCAGAGAATCCCTGTATCACTGAGGTCTACCAGCACCATGAGGAGTGAGGGGGGCAGGGAATCCCTGTATCACTGATGACTACCAGCACCCTGAGTAGTGAGGGGGGCAGGGAATCCCTGTATCACTGAGGTCTACCAGCACCATGAGGAGTGAGGGGGGCAGAGGATCCCTGTATCACTGATGACTACCAGCACCCTGAGGAGTGAGGGGGGCAGGGATTCCCTGTATCACTGAGGTCTACCAGCACCATGAGGAGTGAGGGGGGCAGGGAATCCCTGTATCACTGATGACTACCAGCACCCTGAGGAGTGAGGGGGCAGGGAATCCCTGTATCACTGATGACTACCAGCACCCTGAGGAGTGAGGGGGGCAGGGAATCCCTGTATCACTGATGACTACCAGCACCATGAGGAGTGAGGGGGGCAGGGAATCCCTGTATCACTGGGGACTACCAGCACCATGAGGAGTGAGAGGGGGGCAGGAAGCCCTGTTTCACTGAGGACTACCAGCACCCTGAGGAGTGAGGGGGGCAGGGGATCCCTGTATCACTGGGGACTACCAGCACCATGAGGAGTGAGAGGGGGGCAGGAAGCCCTGTTTCACTGAGGACTACCAGCACCCTGAGGAGTGAGGGGGGGGGCAGGAAATCCCTGTATCACTGAGGACTACCAGCACCATGAGGAGTGAGGGGGGCAGGGAATCCCTATATCACTGATGACTACCAGCACCCTGAGGAGTGAGGGGGGCAGGGAATCCCTGTATCACTGATGACTACCAGCACCCTGAGGAGTGAGGGAGGGCAGGGAATCCCTGTATCACTGGGGACTACCAGCACCCTGAGGAGTGAGGTGGGCAGGGAATCCCTGCATCACTGAGGACTACCAGCACCCTGAGGAGTGAGGGGGGAATCCCTGTATCACTGAGGACTACCAGCACTCTGAGGAGTGAGGGGGGGGGCAGGGAATCCCTGTATCACTGATGACTACCAGCACCCTGAGGAGTGAGGGGGGCAGGGAATCCCTGTATCACTGAGGACTACCAGCACCATGAGGAGTGAGGGGGCAGGGAATCCCTATATCACTGATGACTACCAGCACCCTGAGGAGTGAGGGGGGGGGCAGGGATTCCCTGTATCACTGAGGACTACCAGCACCCTGAGGAGTGAGGGGGGCAGGGAATCCCTATATCACTGATGACTACCAGCACCCCGAGGAGTGAGGGGGGCAGGGAATCCCTGTATCACTGAGGACTACCAGCACCATGAGGAGTGAGGGGGGCAGGGAATCCCTGTATCACTGATGACTACCAGCACCATGAGGAGTGAGGGGGGCAGGGAATCCCTGTATCACTGAGGACTACCAGCACCCTGAGGAGTGAGAGGGGGGCAGGAAGCCCTGTTTCACTGATGACTACCAGCACCCTGAGGAGTGAGGGGGACAGGGAATCCCTGTCACACTGGGGACTACCAGCACCATGAGGAGTGAGGGGGGCAGGGAATCCCTGTATCACTGAGGACTACCAGCACCCTGAGGAGTGAGGGGGGCAGGGAATCCCTGTATCACTGATGACTACCAGCACCCTGAGGAGTGAGGGGGGCAGGGAATCCCTGTATCACTGAGGACTACCAGCACCATGAGGAGTGAGGGGGGCAGGGAATCCCTGTATCACTGATGACTACCAGCACCATGAGGAGTGAGGGGGGCAGGGAATCCCTGTATCACTGAGGACTACCAGCACCCTGAGGAGTGAGGGGGGCAGGGAATCCCTGTATCACTGATGACTACCAGCACCCTGAGGAGTGAGGGGGGCAGGGAATCCCTGTATCACTGAGGACTACCAGCACCCTGAGGAGTGAGGGGGGCAGGGAATCCCTGTATCACTGAGGACTACCAGCACCCTGAGGAGTGAGGGGGGCAGGGAATCCCTGTATCACTGAGGACTACCAGCACCCTGAGAAGTGAGAGGGGGGCAGGAAGCCCTGTTTCACTGATGACTACCAGCACCCTGAGGAGTGAGGGGGGCAGGGAATCCCTGTATCACTGAGGACTACCAGCACCCTGAGAAGTGAGAGGGGGGCAGGAAGCCCTGTTTCACTGATGACTACCAGCACCATGAGGAGTGAGGGGGGCAGGGAATCCCTGTCACACTGGGGACTACCAGCACTGAAAGAGTAAAATATTTTTATTGGCAGTAGACTCATAACATAGGTATTCAAATGAAGCGGAAAGAGCTAACTAAGGCATTTATGATTATTTCAAATTGAGAAAACCCCTTTGGTTTCTTGGTTTATATAAAACATTTGAGCGCTTGAAGGGCGAGCAAACACTAAATAAAAAATGGATCAGCCACCTCCTGGATCATCAATGTTGGTGGTTTACTCCAGAAGCAGAATGTGTCTGTCTCCCCGCTTGTTTGTGCATCGTCTGCCAGCGAGTCTCTCCGTTACCATGTAAATATTCAGCGTGAACGAGAGCCGACTAAATCCAGTGTTTTTCCATCTGATGTACTACAATGCCGACAAAAAACGGTCGCTCTGGATAAATGGGATTACTCTATCACGTTTTACATGTTTTATGTTTGCACGAATAACAGTAAATACAGAGTAATCATTGAAAACTGGGAGCAATAAAAAAGATTGAGGACATCGATCCTAAACTTCGCCTCTTCCAGAGATAGCTATGCGGCGTAGGCTTCTATATAATGAAGTTAAAAAAACGGTGTCGGTAGCACGCAGCTCGTTCATAATCATACCAATCTTAAACTTAAAGGGACCCCGAGGGCTGAGACATTTTCAATTTTGTCAATTTTGAAAATTTAATTTATGTGAAGCTATATAGCCTACTGGTCTTAACTAAAAACATAAAAAAAGAAAAAAATAATTTTGAAGCTCCAAAAAAGAGTGAAATAGTTATATTTCTAGGTCGTATATTGCCATGTAAACAAAGCAAGTCAGTAATATACAGCACTTTACACCACATATTCCCACGTCTTGGACGATGAGATCAAAGCAATCACCGATAATTGGTGTCTTATAGTCAGGACAAGGGGGGATACACCTGCAACACTGATTGTCTGCCCAACGCTGGGCCGACGCCATCACCATGTGGCCCAATGCTGCAGAAACATTCAACCGTCCTTTAGCAAGTGTTTAGGTGTACAGAAAGTTTGTTTGGGTTTTAAGCGGATTCTTAGAAATGTTGATAAGAAAATATTTTAAAAATCTAAAAAAATAAAATCATGATCTGGGGGATAGTCTATTTCATTACAAAACTAAAAACTAAAAAATTGATGTCATCCCAAGAAGCTGCTTTAATACCCTGAGGCGCAGTTTGTACGTTACCCCAGCATCGATCCAGCAATTTCGCTCGTGATTGCGTTGGTGTGTTTTGCTCTTTATGTGTTTTGCAGAGAGTGACATACAATGTATATAGGATATGTTATTCAGTTGAGATTTGGGCGAGAATGTTACGGCCACATACCCTTCTAGCCAGAATAGTGGTCGTCAGTGGTTAGGATTTCAAATTCATGTGTCATGTGATCATATATCACATGGATGGTGGACCGTAGAAAACAATCTGAATAATATTGTCAACATAAGAGCACTCAAAGTATCAACACAGTTGAAGTAAATTTAATTAAAAAAAAAAATTTAGATTGATTTTAAAACACAGGACATCATTGCATCTACATCATGTTTAGAACGTCGAAATGACCCCGTGGGATGAGACATTTTCAATGTTGTCAATTTTAAAAATTTAATTTATATGAAGCTATATAAACTACTGATCTTAACCGAAAAAACAAAAAAGTAAAAAAAAAATTTCAGAGCATCGAAAAAGAGTGAAATAGCTATATTTCCAGGTCGTATATTGACATGTAAATAAAACAAGTCAGCAATATACAGAATTTACACCACATATTCCCACGTCTTGGACGGTAAGATCAAAGCAATCGCCGCTAATTGGTGTCTTATAGTGAGGACACGGGGGGACACACCTGCAGCACTGATGGTCTGCTCAAAGCTGGGCCCGCGGCATCAACTTGTGGCCCAATGCTGTGCTAGCATTCAACCATCTTTTAAGATAACTCATTGTATGTTTGGGTTTTGTCCGGATTCTTTTAAATATTGTTGGAAAATGTTTCTAAAATTCGAAATTTCTGAAAAACATTAAAGAATGCTCTCTGAGATACACTACTTCATTACAACATTAAAAACGAAAATTGATATCATCATACAGAGTCGCTTTAAAACCCCTGATAAGAAGCAGTCAGTCCCTGCATTGATTTGAAAGATGTCTCAAATGTTTAGTATGACCATATAACCCCCTCCCCCGCTAAATTGTAATCATGCGATTTTTATTGTTTATAGATGGTAATTATATATATTTTCAACCACTGCAGCCTCGTATAAATAATACAGTATATGTACTGTATACATGTTTGTTTCTGAAGGCCAAGCCAGCAATAAAAAAATGTTTTGATGGCATAAAGATAAATCATATTACAACACAAACAACACAACATTATTGTTATTATTAGCTCTAAAACATGCATAAAATACTAAACATGTCAGTTATTGGTCATGTTGATAATTAATAGGATTATCAGGTTTAGTATAAGACAAACAATTGCATTCCACTGACACTAAATTGTCAAGTAAATCGAAAAGCCGGAAAAGAAATCGGACACGGCAGAAGCAGTCAAAGAAAAACTCATTTACAGGAACCAGCCGATAAGATATAGAAGAATTCCTGTGAGGAAACATCAATTTACCGGACAGCTCTCCTGCGAAGTAAATCTCTCTGTGTGAAACCATTGTTGATTTTATGTCGGCCCAACGTCTGCGATGCTGGCCCAAAATTAGGACAACATTGGGAGAACATTAATTTACGGATACCTCTGCTGCGTATTAAATCTATCTGTCGTTTCCATGGTGATAAGTCAAACATTAACCGTCTGCAAATTCAGCCTAGATACAGAAAATATAGCCCTACATAGCCCTACTGTATGTTATCATCGTTTTTGACCAATCTAATAATGATTATCTATTATTTATTTTGACAAAAGCAAAAGCATTTTGCATCTCTTACTTCATTAGTGAAGATGGATGATACAAACGAGTTTTCTGTATTGCAGAGTGCTGTAGACACGCTGACACTCGAATCGAACCTTATATATGGTGTGGTATGTTATCGTTTATTTGATTGACATGTACAGTAATCACACATGACATTTAATCAAGAAAATACAAAAATACCCAGCCTTATGGCTTATAAGTCAGTTTAAATTATCATGATTACTCTCCAAATAAAACAAATCCTGACGTGTCTTCCATGCCTTTTATAAATAAACTGCACTAAATTGTGTGCTCATAATATTTTCAACTTTATTTTGTACATCAAGATCGGGGGTGAAGTTACGCTGGGAGTATAAAACAGTTTTTAAAAAATCTGCATATCTGACACATTCACATACAAATTGAAATATATTTTCTACAACATTATTATATAATTACAATTTTTACCCACTTGAAGTTTTGTCTCGCTACCTCGAGACACAACTTCAAGTGGGTGAAAACTACTCATTTACTATTTATTGGGTGTATTGAAAATGAATGGCTTTCAGGGGGTTAAAGATATACATATCGTCCCCTTAGAACTAAAAGGGTGTTTCTGCCACGTTACCGAAGAGACACCCTTCCATCTCTAAAGGGGCGATTGATTTATGTTTTCCATGCAAGACACGTCAAATTTTCCTGGCTGATCTGTTCATACTTAGACCGCTAAATTAAATAATTTAATTTTTCACCAACTTCAAGTTGTGTCTCTCTACCGCGACACACAGCTTCAAGTGGGTGAAAATAATTCATATTTGTTTAATTCTAAACATAAGCAGTCACTTTAAGACAAAACATTTGCAAATATTGATGCTTAAACTTACATTTCTTTCCTAGTAACAACGCTGAAATATATGTGTATAAACCACGGGAACCGAAGGGTTTTTTCAATTTGAAATCATCCTAAATGTCTCTTTCAGCTTCATTTGAATACTTATAGTATGGGTCTATTTCCATTATGAAAGTTTTAATTTTATCAGTGCGGGACAGTCTTTAAACGTCAGAATTTGACGTCTACAGACATGACGTCTAAAGTCGATCCCGCATTGAACGAGTTAGCGTGTTATAGGTCATCACGGCAGCTGACCAGCCACCCGGTCGAGTAGGCATCTCATTCACACAGGAGGGGGCCCTAGCATTGAGAGGGTCGGTCACTTCCTGAAATTGGAAATGTCAATCCCGGTCAGACAGAGGCCGTCGGCGGGATCTTAAAAAACATTGCTGGCTCAATGCTGGCCCAGCGTCGTAGACGGTGGGCCAGCATCGAGCCAGCAATGTCTTGTGTGTAGGGCAGAGCCGGCCAGACAGAGGGCACTCGACGTGATCTCGCCAAACACGTTCATCGTCCTAATGTGTGCTCAATGCTGGGCCAGCGTCGTAGACTGTGGTCCAGCATTGAGCCAGCAGTGGTTTGATATCCTTTCTAGGTGGGTAGGCTGACTGGCTGGGCATATCGCAGCATTTGGGGATTCATCTGGCTTTATCAGATCCATGGCCCTGTCCACACATAGAACCCGTGACATGTCACAATGGAAAACATACATCAGTATGGATATGTCTGGATTGACGCATATAAATAAGCAGCATGTCTAGATAAAAGTGAAAAGAGAGAGGCACTATAAGGTTTATACCAGAACTAGTGCATAATCTCGCGTCAGCCCTCGCGCTGCGCGCTCCTCTATCTAGCTAGATAATCAACATTTATCACATGTGACATTAGCTAATTGCGCTTCATTTGAATACCTATGATATGGGTCTACTGACATTATACATATTTCAATTCTTTCAGTGCGGGGACCGTTTTTATACTTTTTATCAGGACAGAAATGTTGATAAAAAATTGTTATAAAAATCTAAAAATTCTGAAAAAATAAAACCATGATCTGTGGGATACACTACTTTTACCAAATTAAAAACAAAAAATGATGTCATCATATGGAGTCTTTTTAACAATATGTATATTCCTAACAAATATATCATGCAGTGACCACTGAAACGTAAATGCTTTGTGTTTTGCAGTTGTGTTAATGCTAACTGTCACACCAGACTTTTTTATTTTTTACCACTACTGTCAGAAATGTACAAGAGAGAATGCACTTCTGGTACTGTATTATTAATTTATGAATAATTGTTCCATACCCCATAAAAGGTGTCATGTAAGTTTTTACATCTGTTGTTTGTACACCCTTTTGAAGCTTGAATTGCTAGCACGATTAAAACTTACGAATCTAGCAATGCAATGTTAACAAGCTGTAAATAACCGCCATTTACGTGATCGCCCATTCACATTGAGACGGGAGAAAGAATGATATTTCTCTGAAAACCACACAAAAGATCTCTACCATTGCGTCACGTCCCCCTCTCTTGTTTAATTATTTCAGTGCTGGTACTCTCTTTATACGTCCGAATCTGACATCTGTAGACGTCAGATTCAGACGCACAAGGCGATCCCTGCACTGTAAGAGTAAACATATTTATAATGGCCGTAGACCCATAACATGGGTATCAAATGAATCGGAAAGAGCTAACTAAGACCTTTATGATGATTTCGAATTGAAAAATCCCTTTGGTCTTTATGGTTTATACAAAAATAATCCAGTGTTTTAAGGGTTATTCTGTTCAAAGGAATAACAAATACACTTATGTCTATCTATTATGACATACTTATCATGCTTATAGCTTAGTATGCAGTAAATTGTCAGTTATCATAGTATACTATTTGAAGCTGTCATTGTAATTAGAAATGCTGGACCAGCGTCACAAACGGTGGGCCAACATTAAACCCACATTGATTCAGCATCATGTATTTGCTGCAAATGTAGTGGTGCTTGAGCCACGTGCAGACGATTTGATTCCTTTCACAGCCACTATTATGACAAGAGAGACGAATATGTATGACCACAGCAGACATAAGTCGTGGACAAATGCGGAGTCAATGATGGAACTTCACACAAATTGGTAGACAGTGGTGGCCCAGCATTAGCCCAGAATATAGTGTTTCACAGGCAATGTGCAGACTATTTTACTCCCGTCACAAACACTATCATTATGGGATGGAGAATATGACCCTGCAAGCGTAAGTGCACAGAGTCTATGATGGGACAGCTTGACATCAATATTGGTACAATGGTGGCCCAGTATTGGCCCATAATATATAATGCTATCCTCTGCATAGACAACACATTGACCCATTGTTGGTTCAATGATGGTCAACTGTCTCGTTTGATGTGTTTGGGCTATGTGCAGACTATTTTATTCTGGCCCAGTTTAGCCTATATGTGCACAAAGATGTCCTGAAACCCCATTCATTTAATTTCATTCTACTATTTTTCCTTTCACAGCCACTAAATGAAATGAATGGAGTTTTAGGCCACCTTTGTGCACATATAGGCTAAACTGGGCCAGGGGAACATACTGAGGATGGTGAGATGAATGAGATGATACTTCCCTCCAGACACAGGATTCGAAATTCGAGTCCTAGCGGTCTGAGGTCGAGCACGCTACCTCTCGGTCACAGAGGCTCCCCACAATATTTAATCATCACGATTGACCGTGGAAAGAACATTTTGTTTCTTTTAAGCTTGAAGGCCAGAGTGGGGTTCGAGCCCGCGACTTTCCAAGCAGGTAGCTTTAACCACTTCACCAGGGCCCCTAATATGTAGGCGGAGACGACTGTTTATAATCTGCCTCAGGAGCCTCCAGAGAGAGGGAGAGGCAGCCAGGATGCTTTATTGATCTAGACGGGGATGCTGAAAACTGTGACTGTCACCCGCATTACTTTACCGGGATTTCTGTCATGAATGGACCTCCTTACACCAAATGATCCTGTTAAGTACGGCATCAGCCTGCTATGGTCGACTACATTATAGGCCGTCTCCAGATGAAGTGTCGCAGCAGTGGGTGCTTCTCATGCAAGAGAAGATGTGATTCTTTTCAATAAATAAAACAAGCGGTTCTTTACTGTTTGCTAACCCTTAACGCGCTGAATGTTTTATATAAACCATGGAGACTAAAGGATTTTATTCAATTTGAAATCGTCATAAATGTCTAAGCTAGCTTTTTCTGATTCATTGGAATATCTATGTTATGGTTCTGTTACAGTGCCCGGATAGACTTCAGATGTCAGAATCTGACGTCTACAGACGTCAGATTCTGACGTCTAAAGTCGATCCCCGTGCTGTAAGGTTTAAACCGCTATGTTTAAAAAAATTAAACTGTACCCACTTGAAGTTGTATCTCGCTACCGCGATCCGTAACTTCAAGTGGGTGAAAATTAATCATACTTGTTTTATTTTGTTACTTAATATTTGCAAATCTTGATGTGAAACTCACATTTCGTTCCCAATAACAGTGATTTAATCGGCGAATAAAACAGATTTAAAACATAGCCCTTAAAAGGTCAACCCTTGTCCTGCTAGACATGTTGTTGCCATTATTGGGCCACTGCTGGACCAACGTATTATAGGCCTATGTGAAATTGCCATTTGGCCCATCATTGTATCTGCATTTTTCCACGTATTGTGTTTAGGCTACAGTTGGCATTTTCTGCTTGTGGCACTCAGTGGCTCCCCTACCTCACAGTCCGGAAAATGTGGAGAAAATGGCAAATGTACCGTTTTTTGTCGGCTAGGATAATTTCTCTGCCATGTACTTTCAGTCGACCCCATTGCCTTTCCCCAGGAGCCCCTGAGGGAAGTCAATGGGGTCGACTGAAGATGTGACCACAACAGATAGGTTTGCTTGACCCGCGTGAAGAAACTGTGTCTGTAAACTTGTTAACTAGCCAACGCATGACGTTGGCCCAATGCTTAATTAAAGTTGGACAGGAGTCGTAGACGGTGGTCAAACTCAACTATGAACAGACTGACTATTACGTGTCGTATGGCTCAAACAAGGACAATTTAATATTTTGTCCTTGGCTCAAATAATAATTATTTAGAAAAAGTGATATTCACATGGTCCAAAGCAAGAACCCCTCATGTCTTGACCTCGTGCCAACGAGTCTTGGCACCTTGTTGAAGCACTTACAAGATTATTTGATTACAAGGGCTCCAAATATTGGCTGCGTTGAGTGATTTAGCCTCTGGCTTCAGACTTTGTTTTTTTTGTTTCCCATGGCAATACACATGTCAGTTGATCTAGCTGGGCACACGTTGCCATTTGTACACCATTTGACATGTGTGCACGACTTGATCAACCAGATGTCTCCCAGTGGACCAGCCATGTTATTACAATGGTGGGCGACTGCTGGGCCGACGTCTACGACGTCGTCCCAGCAGTCACCCACCATCGGGCACGGCCTTTTCCCTCGTAGCTGGATAAACCCGCTTCCACCCACCGCCGCCGATCCGGTTATTGAAATGCCACCAACCGAAACAAATCGTCCCCTGTAAGATTGATGTGGTAATCACTGCAGCGCTTATAAAATCCCACCCCACGCAACCAACCTGCCTCATTGTGAAGCCGCGCCAGCCCCGCACTGCCCGATTGATCACCGCAATAATAAAAGGGGGGTGTACCCCAGGGGGTGACGGAGTGTATGCAAAGACAGATTCCAGCGGGTGAAAGGTTCGACCCTAGGGATGTATTGTGGTCCTTCTTCCCTTGCGTGAATTGAATAAAAATAAAAATATATTTTAATGCCTATTATATTTACTATAAATCATTCAACATAGCCTTGATGAAAACGTGTTTTAATGGAACAGCAGATGTTTGTCTTACATCCATATAAGCGGTGAATTACCGTGGCTATTCTATTCTAAACTAATAGAAAATACATGTGAAATACAGTTTCACATAGGCCTATCCGCATGTTATTTACATGGAAATTATTTAGCACTCCCTCGATTCAGTGGATCAACCCTTTAAGCGTCCTCAATTATGCAACGCATGGCTTATTTTAAATTAAATTCATTGAATCAAAAATGACATAATCCATGACGACAATGCCACTCAGAGCTTTAATTTGAGATACATATTATATTTGTAGTGGTTGGAAATAACATGAAGTGGGTAACAAAAAAGATAGAAAATAAAGAAGATTGTCATATATTGTTTCATGAAGTTTCAAAAAAATGCCGTTCTAAAAACATTAGAATAAGAAATAAGGTCAGTTTTTTTCAGGGATGCAAAGTGGATTGACGCATCATGGGTGTTTAAAGGGTTAAAATGGACTGTGGAGCTTCAAGGGTGTGGTGGCATCAATTCACATCTAAAAGTGACAGATAATGAGTGAATAGCTGTGTGTTAGGAAGGCTTAAACGGACTGTGGGGTGTAAAGTGTGTCGTGGCACACGACCTCTCATCGCCCCGGTCCACAGAAGACACTGCCATCGACTGGCATGCCATTCTGTGGACCAGAGTTAAGGCTGGCTGTAGAGCGAAAAGGGTGCGGTGGCACACGACCTCTCACCGCCCCGGCCAACAGAAGACACCGCCATCGACTGGCATGCCAGAGTTAATTCTTTCAGCGCGGGGACCGTCTAAATACGTCAGAATCTGACGTCTGTAGACGTCAGATTCTGATGTATAAAAACGGTCCCCGCTCTGAAAGAATTTAAATATTTATAATGGCCGTAGACCCATAACATAGGTATTCAAATAAACCGGAAGGAGGTAACTAAGACATTTAATATGATGATCTCAAATTAAAATAAACCCTTTAGTCTTTATGATTTAGACAAAATTAATTCAGCGTTGTAACGGTTAAGACTGTAGAGCGTGAGGGGTGCGTTGGCACACGACCTCTCATCGCCCCGGCCACAGAAGACACCGCCATCGACTGGCATGCCATCCTGGAGACACTGACAGAAGACACCGCCATCGACTGGCATGCCATCCTGCGGACCAGAGTTAAGGCTGGCTGTAGAGAGTGAAGGGTGCGGTGGCACACGACCTATCATCGCCCCAGCCACAGAAGACACCGCCATCGACTGGCATGCCATCCTGGAGACAACGGTGTCCTTACACCACAGCTTAGCCCTGTTTGATCCCCAGCCTCCGACCTTCTGTGCTCTGTCACCAGCCGAGCCCGAGCAACCAAGGCTGGCTCAATGCTGGGCCGACGTCGTAGACGGCGGGCCAACATTGAGCCAGCCTTGGTACAATGTCTGGCACTTGCTGTTATCGGCAGAGCAGACTGAGCCTTTACGAGGGTCTCTCACAGAGTGCGTGACATTTGATGACAAATCACTCTGACTATTTTGTCATCATCAGCGTAACGGGCTAGTCGATACGTTAGACTCTCCAGACGGTGGGGGACCTTGTTAGATGTTACATTGTATATATGAGCTTCAATCACTGTCCTGCTGTATACTGCCGTGCAAAGTCAAAAGGCAGTATCTGCTTACTTTACAAGTTAGCAGATACTGCCTTTTGGCTTTGCAGAGCAGTCATTGTCAGACAGTATTTTCATTATTTTGAAGCTGTAATTGCTGTCGGATTTTGCAGCATAAAATGACGACAAAACATACATATATTTATAACAATATACACTTTATAAAATTATTTGACTGGAAACGAGTCTGTATAGCAGTAGAAGAGGTCAAGTGACCATGTTTTCCCCAATACTGTGCTTCATGTTATTCAACAGTTTGTGGGGATTGCGCTTCTGTATTAGAAAAGATAATTATGTATTTTGTTCATTTTTGTGTGATTTGAAGAGAGCAGAACATTATGTGTATTACAATACAGTGTGTGGTATTTTGTCTATTTCTCTATTTTCTTCAAGGCATTCACTAAATGCAAGGCATAGATTCGACTTCGGGCTTCTTTTTGTCGCGATATCGCCACAATTTGCAGAAAGCTGATTGTGGAACATGATACCCTATTCCCGGGCCGGGATGACCCAGTACGGCTGCGCATATTATCGGATTGTACGTCCTAATTCCCACCCTGGATCCCTCAGAGTCAGATCGATAAACCAGTCAGGACTGGTACGTAACACTCTAATCTGGTTTATGCGTGTCACCCGACCTTCCTAATTTCAGGGATATTTTGTTTTCCACCCAGCAAACAAACACGGGGCAGTCACCCAATGCTATTTCAATGTTGGTCCAGCGTCGAAGACGGTGGGTCAACATTGAAACAGCATTGGGTGAATGCCCCGTGCTTTCTGGGCACTTTCTTTAGCGCACCACAGCTCACTAGGTCGCCCAATGTTTGAGCAAGGAAATGCAATCTCTATTGAATTTCCTTGGTCTGAGCAATATCTTTGCCCAACATCTTCTTCCATGAACCAAAGTTGACAGGCATATTTTATTCAAAGTTCCATACTGAGTGGGCTAGACATCCTCCTGGTGAAGTGTCAATTGTATTTTTCGTAATTTAAAGCTGGAATTGCTAACGCAATTTCCAGTTTCAAATTACGAAAAATATATATATTTATGAAGCATAGACATCTCTCAAATGTAATAACTTGGTTAACTAAGTATCTACATATAGGCCTACCACACACTAATTATTCTCATTAATTTTCTGTTATTTGGTTTGAAATGATCTAGAATTATAATGATGATCTGATCTGATATATTTAATATGATAAAGCCACACAATGCCAATTGCATTGAAAATATCACCACTAATCTGGTTTATGTTTCATTTTTGTTGTTGTTGTACAAATCAAGGAGATAGTGAGATGAATCATCAGGGGTATCTCTATACCATTAATATACAGACATTACTATAGATAGGCCTTATTCAGCAATTGACAGCACTGTTTTTCACAAATACAAACATAATGCTTTATATATAGTACTTTATTTGTGTGTTACGTTTCCCATATTCAGACATAATGTTTTATATATTGTACTTCATTTGTGTGCTACGTTTTATATAAATCGATATAATGGATGTTGAAATGCATTGTTATATAATTATCTCATTTCATTCCGTATATTGCCTAGCTGTACGTTGGTAGACAGTTAGAGTACATATACAAATATGCATATGTCAATGCAGGTTTAATGTTGGTCCACCGTCTGCGACGCTAGGCCAACATTAAACCAGCATTGGGCCAATGTCTCGTGTTTAGTGGGATGTATTACGTGTTGGCCAGTAATCTGATCACGTGGATCGAAATCAACACAGGTTATTTGAAATCACACTGCGGTATCCCATGATGCACCTCTCCACCTGAACTCATGTATAATCATTCGCCTGACTGACCAATCAGACGGTTTGGCGGTAAGTCTCATCAGTGAGGTCAAAGGTCAACTTGCCTTTTCACATAGAAATCACCCTGTATTTGTTTGGAGTGTCATTTGTCACGCCCATTATGTCAATCACAGAAGGTAGTCACAACGCCAACTGAAAGCCATGTCAGAGGTCTTTACATAGTTATTTATATATGGCCAGTATTTTGATATATATGAATATTGCTCTACGTCGATTTCTGCACAATCATGGCAATATCGAGACAGAAGAAAGCCAGAAATCGGGACTATGCCCTACTCTTATTTTTAATGATTTCAAGGGATCTTTATAGTGCACAGTACCATAGGCGACACTGTACACTCCAGGAGTTTGTATAATTTGGAGTACTGTAGATGCACAACCACTATCATAAATGACCGGCCCGACCGGGATTAGAACCTGGGGCCCATCCCACTAACTATCCTAAAATTAGGATTATCTTAAAGGGGCCCCTTGGGATGAGACATTTTCAATGTTGTCAATTTTTAAAATTTAACTTATATGAAGCTATATAGCCTACTGATCTTAACTAAAAATACAAAAAGTCAAAAAACTATTTAAAACACAGAAAAAGAGTGAAATAGTTAAATTTCCAGGTCGTATATTGCCATGTAAACAAAACAAGTCAGCAATATACAAAACTTTACACCACATATTCCCACGTCTTGGACGAGCAGATCAAAGCAATCGCCGCTAATTGGTGTCTGATTAGTGTCATAATCATAATCTTGGGGATACACTACTTCATTACAAAACTAAAAACGAAAATTGATGTCATCCCAAGGGGCTGCTTTAACTTTATCTTATTTACATTAGAAAAGTTAAGATCATCTTAACTTTTCTAATGTAAATAAGAGAAAGTTAAGATAATCTTAATTTTAGGATGGTTAGTGG
This sequence comes from Flabesymbios commensalis, assembly GCA_964017125.1. Lineage (NCBI taxonomy): Eukaryota > Metazoa > Annelida > Polychaeta > Terebellida > Flabelligeridae > Flabesymbios > Flabesymbios commensalis. The sequence goes on from OZ024908.1 coordinate 14,812,867, forward strand.
GATGGGCCCCAGGTACCTCCAGGTTACAAGCCAAGCCGGCCAACCAATATTATGATAAGTCACTATAAAAATATTCTAGTAGGCCTATGTATTATATATTTCCTTGCCACGCTGAAATATGTTTGTATGAACGATGGGAACCAAAGGGTTATTTTCAAATTAAAATCATCATGAATGTCTTTATTTGAAGCCTGCAATGTATTGCGTTAGTAATTTCAGCTTCAAATAAGTGAAAATTATTAACTAACAATTATTTTTTCAGTGTACAATGGTTAACCCTTTTCCCTCTAAGTTATCTTATTTGAATTTTCATCTACTTGAGGTTGGGTCTCGCTACCGCGATCCACAACTTCAAGTGGTGAAAATGACTCTTAATTGTTTAACTTAAAATCAAATATTTGTAAATTTGAAAATACATTTCATTCCCAATAACAGTGATTTGCTCCGCTAATTAGACGACGGATTCAACACGACCTTTGGCGTGATTAGCGGGGAAAGAGTTAACATTTGGAGTACTGATATACCGGATCCAAGATCATAGCACTCAGCCATATCTACAAGAAACCTCATGGTTATATTTTAAATTGACACAATTGATTTTTTTTAATTACAATTATGTTTGAAATGCAGACGGCCGTGCTCAGACAAATCTTTACAGCGAGGGGATCGACTTAATTTAGACGTCAGAATTTGACGAATTTGAGAGAGCTATAACTAAGATAATTATGATGATTTCAAATTGAAAAAACCTTTTGGTCTCCATGGTTTATGCGAAAGCAACTCAGCGCTTTAAGGGTTAAGAAAGTACGGGGTTATAGACACTGTTATGAAGTGTTACAATATTATTCTATAGAAAAACATGATGTTGTTTTCAAAATACGATTTTGCAATGAAAGCACGTCATATTCGTTATGATAATACTTTGTTATCTTATGTAACCATCTGTTTTTTTACCATAGAAATAACACACTGAGTTATAAATAACACGTTTCTATAATTATCACCTACAAAATCATGTGTCGTGAGAATACATGATTGCACTATTAACAGCAAATGGTTGTGTCATGCAAAAACGGTGTCATTCAAAACCAAGCCGAAGAAAATCTTGCTTTGTGGTGCCAGAAATAGCTTGCATGTCTTTAAATAACATCTGTTTTTGAAGGCATAATTATATATATTATGAAATAGGTAACTTTGTAATCTAGCCGTCGTGTTATTTTGGTATGAAAGCCTCTATTCCCCCCTGAAACAAGGCGTCGCGAGACGACAATAATAGTGATAATTGAGATTGGACAAGCGTGCATTAGAGGTTATTAAGGCTCGTTGCTCTGGGCGACGCCCTCGGCGCTGGACAACTGATAAATCACCTTATTTGCATTTCGCCTCGCACCATCTCCTAATTAGCAGTGACTGGTCTGGGCAATTAGCAACACTAACCATCGGTGGCCAAGCCCAGCAAGCACCATATATTGACCCACTGTTGTTTAATGTTGGTCCATCGTCTGCGACGCTGAACCAACACTGAAACAACATTGGATCAATGCCTCGTGTGTGTACAGGGGGCATCAGTCATCTACTATGTAGTTAATTATTGTACAATTTGTAGTAGATTTACTTAACTCCATATAATTACGTGTAATAACAAAAATGGAAGAATTTAATCAATCCGTTTTAGACAGGCTCATTACAGCATGGTTTGTATCATTCTTTCGAATGTTATTATATCAAAATAAATAGTATATATTTATTTAGTACTTTTGTAACATTTACCCATCTTCCTGTCAGCAAGGCTCGTTGCTCCCGAGGTCGCAGACCTCGGGAGCAACGAGCCTTGTGTGGGAAGATGCATTTACCTATTATGTGGTAGTGTCCAGCAAGTATTGCTTAGCCGCAATCCTTATGACAGGTATATTTTAATCTTGCTGCTGAAGTCGTTTTAATACTCTATTTATACTGTTATTTTACAACTGAAATATTTCTATGTATGTATTGTTCTCTTCTTTGGGTGGCTGAATAAAAATTATATATATTATATATTACTATATTATAGTAATTTCGGTCACTTGAGGTTGCGAATCGCGGTAGCGAGACGCAAATTTAAGTGACAGAATATTTGATATGATGGCTTCAATGTGTAATGGTCATAGTTGGACAAACTAAAGGATGAGTAATAATACATATATATGATCACAATCACTGCGAGCTGACACAATCAAGTCACGGAGACGGCTGTGGAACTCGTGTATGTAAACATCCTCATTGGACTAGTCAGTACTAGTATGGTGCAGTGACATGCAATTTTCTATACGTATGATACTCCATTGTGTAAGATTGATAACCTTATGGGATTGGAACATAGCAATTAAAAAAATCATTTTAAAGCATTTGCAGACACAACTTCAAATGAATGATAATATCAAATATCGAATATTGGGCTTTAAAATGGGGATGGGGTGGAGGTCTTGATCCCCTTTTTGAAACGCACATTACCTAAACTATAGGCTAAACTATAGGCTATCCCAAACTTAAGGTTCATTGTATGAAGCTAATCTAAACTCTTCAGAAATCAACTAATTGGAGGCCATTGAATGATATTGGTTGGTGACACATTTAGCAGTGACGAAATAAAAAATGAAATGAATCGGGCTTTAGGCCACCTTTGTGCACATATAGGCTAAACTGGGCCAGGAGAACCTCCTGAGGATGGTGAGATGATTGAGATGACACTGTCCTCCAGACACAGGATTCGAAATTCGAGCCCTGGCGGTCTGAGGACGAGCACGCTACCTCTCGGTCACGGAGGCTCCCCACAATACTGACTTTCACACGTGGACAGTGAGTCAGCAGTGACGACGAAATATGTAAAATACCCCCTCTCCCCATTTAAGCGGTTTACCACGGATTCATACAATGGAACAGTTGGATTTAATCCTTCCAGCGCGGGGATCGTCTTTAGACGTCAGATTCTAACATCTAAAGTCGATCCACTGAAAGAGTTACAAATTTATAATAGCCATAGACCCATAACATAGGTATTCAAAGGAAGCAGAAAGAGGAAACTAAGACATTTATGATGACTTCAAATTGCAAAAGGTTAAAATAAATCATAATACAACCTATATTATTTCTTTTTTGTTTCTCTCTACCATTGCATTATGGTGTACTGTTTGCAATGCTGTTGATTTGATTTTGATGGCGGTCAGTATATATGACATAGTGATCTTACGACTTACGACTTAAAGAACATCGTGCTATTTGCCTCTGACAGGACCATCTTTCTGCTCTTTGTTTGAAGCACCGCAATGACAACATGTCAACCCCCGACTGCCTCATCCGAATCCAGCTGTTTCCTGTGACCTTCCTGTGACCTTCCTGTGACCTTGGCGTCCTGACCTCACAGATCTGAGGACAGGATAGGTGTCGCCGCCTGCAGGTGATGAGCTGAAACCTTATCCGTGTTTTCAAATAGAGCCCCAGCAAAAACAAACACGTTAACCCAATGCTGGTTTAATGTTGGGCCACCGTCTGCGACGCTAGGCCAACATTAAACCAACATTGTGTCAACATCTCGTGTTTTTGCTAGATCTGGGGCATATGTTAACCCCCTCTGTGTTAAGGCATCAATTCATGTGAGATAAATCCTACAATGGTGTGAGTGAGTGAGTGAGTGAGTGAGTGAGTGAGTGAGTGAGTGAGTGAGTGAGTGAGTGAGTGAGTGAGTGAGTGAGTGAGTGAGTGAGTGAGTGAGTGAGTGAGTGAGTGAGTGAGTGAGTGAGTGAGTGAGTGAGTGAGTGAGTGAGTGAGTGAGTGAGTGAGTGAGTGAGTGAGTGAGTGAGGTTTATATTAATATAATGAGGGTCCCTTGATTTGTATTTGAATCTATTCAAATTAATAAGTTCTGTTGAATCAAATAAATTTAATCTTGATACGTCTAGATACTGTAGCCTACTATAAGAGCACATGGGAGTAGAACAGTACAAAGGAAACAATAATGTAGATAAACAGTGCATTATCCACCTGTGTGCACATGATGTACGTTACCATGACAACGATACAGGACGTAGTGATAAGACTGATACCAACAAAAACGAGACGTTCGCCCAGTGTTGTTTCAAGGCAGGGACAACGTTGAAATAGCACTGGGCCAACGTCTGGTGTGTAGATTGATACAGTATAGTATTCAGGTCCTAGAGATAACATGTGTTTGCCATGTTTGAACCTCTGGGTCAATGTTTACACAAAGAATCCTGGCATAATAACCCTTATCACGCTGAAAATTTTTTGTATAAACCATGGTAAGCAAATATATTTTTTCTGCTTCTTCATAATCGTATTCGTTAGCTTTTGGCGATTTATTTGAATACCTATGCTATGGGTCCACATTATAAATGTTTTATTTCTTTCAGCGTGGGGACCGTCTTTATACGTCAGAATCTGACGTCTAGAGACGTCAGAATCTGACGTATAAAGACGGTTCCCGCGCTGAAAGGGTTAACCTTTTCTTGTTGGGATCGTGTGATATCAAGGAGGTTATATATAACCTCCTTCAGTAGGTGATATCAAACTAGTTCAATACAGATATAATGTTACTGAGATTTTTTTTCATCTTATTTTTCTTAGATGGTTAGTTAAACAAATAATCAAATTTGGGTGTTATCTATTTTTAGCGAGTAGAAATATGCTCTAAATTAAAACTGAAAATGGCGTCAGCAATTCCAGCTTGAAATTAATGAAAAAGAGGAACAAACCATTGCAGGTTTGCAAGGAAAATAGAATCAGATTCCATTTTCCTTTTTGGTTTTGAATAGTGAATAATAATACACTTAACCCTTTCTTGCTTAACCCTTAAAGCGCTAAGCGCGACTATAGTCGTTGTTTGTATATTTTAATCTTTTTTTATCAGAAAGGTAAATCACAAACGAATGTTCAACCATCAAGATTTGCCAATGTTTGGTCTCAAATTAAACACATAGTAATTTTCACCCACTTGAAGTTGTGGGTCGCGGTAGCGAGACACAATTTCAAGTGGGTTGAAATATAAATTAGCCTTTTTAATTTAGCGCTTTCAAGGTAAAGACTACGTAGCCAGGAAAATTATAACGTTGGCCCAGCATTAAAACAACATTGATTCCCAGTCTAGTGTTTACTCAGTGAACACGGATCCTGAATCCTGATTTGCCTTTTCTCTGCGCTGCCTCGATTTGACCGCGGTAAACAGATCGTCCCCTTGGCGACCTGGTTGCCATAACAACCGCACTGTATCCTTGGTAATGAAATTACCCGCGCAATCCCTGGCAGCTCGGCGCTGGTGATCCTCCTGGCCTCCGCGAGGCGGCGCTGTGGCGGCCTGGCTGATATAAATAAATGATCCCTTCATTAGTTAATGGTATTATCACTGGCTGGTGTGATCAACCAGGACGACAACTGAGAGGGCGGATTCAGAACGAGGGCGAAAACCAACAGGGGCGCAGCTAGAATTTAACAAGAGGACTGAAGTCCTATATCAGCCCGCCATAAATTAGGTTAGATTTTTTGCGGTCACAAATATTTAAAAAGTCGACTTGTGGTGGCCATTTTAAATTTCAATAGGATCACCTGCTGCACATTGCCAGATCGTGGGTAAAGTGATTGTAAAACAATTTTTTTAGTTCTTGCGCTCACAAAAATATATGAAGTTCATCCATGGCGGCCATTTTGAATTTCAGTAAAACTTAAAAAATCATCTGCACATCTTCATATCGTGGGGAATGTGATTGTGAAATTTGAATAATTTCTGACGTTACGTTTTAGAGGTTTTGCGCCCACATAAAATTTAGGGTGGACATCTGGCGGCCATTTTGCATTTTTGGTAGCATCTTTAAAAAATCACTTGCACATCCCCTTGTTGCTAGGAATGTGATGTTCAAGCAGCCCCTTGGGATGACATCAATTTTCGTTTTTAGTCTTGTAATGAAGTTTTGCTGGGGTAGTGCCTCAAGTCTACCCCAGCAAATTACGAGTGTCAAATACCGATATTTTGGAAATTTGTATTGATGCTTAGTTTTGGACAATAGGTGGCCAGGACCTGGATCCGCCCCTGACCAGCGAACACAAGGTGCTTACCAATGTTGACCTGATGCTCAGTCGGCGTCGTATACGATGGATCAACATCAAACTCACATTTGAAGGGTTTCTTTACCGTTTACAGGCAAGTCTTGTCAGTCTTGCTATTTGGCAATTTTTATGTTTTTTATATATATTTTGTATGTGTCGTTAATTGGATATTTTTTGCAGTTGTCCCTTGTGGGCGGGGGTCCTGAAATGATGGTTTCTGGGCTAACATAGGCACATTGCCTTTTCTCAGTTCATCTGCAAGATTGTACTGTTTCTTCATTGAACCTAATGAATTCACATGTATTTTGTATGGCAAATAAGTAAATGGGGCTATAGATTCCTCCCATTGAGTGGTAGGGCGGATTATGGGTCGAACCGTGACCGGCTGGACAAAAGTATGAAATTTGGCACAGTTACTCCTGCGACATTACTGAACATTTTCAGAAGGGTAGCCCAAAAATCGGAATACATTTTCTTAGTAAGAATTGCATTTTACGTAACCATGGCAACACGAAAAACTTGAATCAATAATATCGGTGGTTTAATGCGTAATAAATAAATAAACCCTTTAAAAAACTGATATACACGGAAAACACATCATCATCTTACTACAGTCGCAGTAAAACCTTTGTATTGTTAGAAATTTCTGGTTACCATAGCAACCAGGTATTCATTATTACAGAAATTCATTTTGACTTGTCATTATTCTTTAAATGAACGGATTATAGCGTTACAGAGAGTTATAATAAAAACAACAGCGCTTCTTTAAAACATTATAGACAATCTCAGATAACAGTGATAGCATAAACAAGTGAGTATATACAGTAATTATCATGTCGCCATGGCTACCGACGAAATATCCTCTGATACATTTCTTCACAAATGTATACATATACATTACATAGATGCTTTAAATGAACCACCAGTTCAGTATTTAAAAAATAACTTAATCCCCCTATGTTTGCCTCAACTCGACATCGAAAATTTTATGACGTCATCATTTTATGACGTCACACCGTGCTCATTATCGCTGATTACTCAAATTGGACAAACTTTTGACTTTCACTCTATAATTAATAATGTATTTCATTGTAAACGACTGAATATCATGCATGGTCTGTTAGATTATTGTCTTATTTGACCCATATTGGAAGGATTTTTTTATGGCAAATAGACACAGCCGGTTGTAAAAGGTCGACAAATGGAATTCTTATCTACAAATGTTTCGGAACACAACGTAGGGGGTTCTACCTCGGGAACAAGCTGCTGAAAATGTGTGAGAAGCCAAAATTTAAAATGGCCGCCGGTGGCCAATTTTGGATCTGATTAATTTCTAACTTTTGGAATACAAATCAAATCTTATTATGCAATATGTCATTTTCCAATAAATTAATGATGCAATATTTTAATGGTTACTGTAGGTCAGCTAAGGATGAAATCCATTTGGGATCTATGACATGTTGTTTTTAACCGTGAAATAAAAACTCCATCTTCCATGTAACACACCTTTTCGACCAAATCAATGACGACAAACTCAATAACAAAAGGTTTTATGTTTGAAGATCCACTACGGGTTATCAAATCCAAGAGGGCGGCCATGTTTTAATCCAGTTTATTCATTACATCTCTAATACAAATTCTATCGTAAATAAGCTGCCTAATTTTTTTGTAAACCTTTGAAAATAACCCATTAGTGTGACGAAAATTTTCATTTTTTTTATTTCACTCATTTTGATTTTTTTGTTTCTCACACGTTTTCAGTAGCTTGTTCACGCGGGAGTCCATCTAGGTTATGATCCTGGGCACAATCATGTAGATATGATTTTTAGAATCAAACCTTTCACAACCGATCGTGTCTGTTAAGCCAGCCTAGCCCCTGGGTAAAAGGTAGCCCAACAATTCGAGTAACTGTACTTGTTTTTTTTAGTGATTCCGTAATCATAACAACAACGGTGAACAATTAATACTTATATAAATAACATATAGGAAATAATGATTTATTTATTGACTAAAATATATGTTTACATCGATGGTATAAAAAGAAAAAACATTTTATTTTTAATACACATAAATTTATACCATGCGAGGTATGGTTACCATGACAACCCGTAATCAACTGATTGATATGTTCTGAAGCAAACACATGTGTTCAAATGTTCCATGAGCCATTAAATTCACCAATAATCACTGTAATAATCTTTTCATTCGGGCGCGTGTAATATTTCCACATACCATACTATAATGTTATTTATCATGTTTATAGCATGATACTGATGTTTGTAAGCAAGACAACGAAGTATTTCTGATATTCATAGTGGCCAGGGAATATTTTCGTGGGAGAAAAATCATCTATGTCTTCACCACGACATTGACTTGCTATGTAATGTCGTCCAAAGAGATTGCGGTTATTTTTGGGTTCACAATCACATTATTTTCGTCAGATTTTGCACTGGAATTGCTTGTTTTAACATACAGAGACTAATTGTTTAATTTATATTTTACTAACCACCTCAGGAATACAATATAATAATAGTCGTGAATACAATAAAAATTGTCAGTAAGGGCCACAGAGTCACAATAGTTTTTGGGGGATTCGTTGTTTTTGGTCCTGTTGCAGGCATTAAAATTTATTGTGCGACTTAGGCATGCAGCCAGCAGTGTTGAAATTATTTTCTGAATTCTAGTAAGAGTGTTTTCATGTCTAATATGTATCGGATACCAGCTTTCATAGTCCACATAGTCCAATGCACAAAAAACATAGACCAAACATAGGCCTCTAGTGATGCCATAAGTACGGAAGTGCATTTAGGACAGAAATATTTTTTCTGATCCGTTAAAACGGTCTACTAATCCCTTATAACGTCAACTATGCCGTTATAACAGTCTGCTATTCCGTTATAACGTCTACTAATACGTTATAACGGTCTCCTAATCCTTTATAACGGTTTACTATTCCGTTATAAAGGTCGAGTATTTCGTTTTAGCGGTACAGTATTCCGTTATAACGGTGTAGTATTTTGTTATAACGGTCTACTAATTGATTATAACGGTCTTCCGCCAGGCTACTAATTAGTTATAACGTTCTCTTAATCCGTTATAACGAAATAGTAGACAGTTAGAGCGAAATACTAGACCGTTATAAGCATGATAAAGGGTTAGTAGACCGCTGTAACGAAACATTAGACCGCTATGGCGGAATAGTAGACCGTTATAGCGAAATAATAGACCCCTATAACGGAATAGTACACCGTTATAACGAAATACAAGACCGTTGAAACGGAATAGTAGACCGTTATAGCCGGTTAGTAGGCCGTTATAACGGAATAATAGACTGTTATAACTGAATAGTGAACCGCTATAACGGATTAGTAGACAGTTAGAATGAAATACTTGACCGTTATAACGAAATACCTGAGCGTTGTAGCGGATTTGTAGATCATTATAACAAAATAGTAGACCGTTATAATGAAATAATATACCGTTATAACAGAATAGTAGACCGTCATAACGGACTAGTAAACCGCTATTACGAAGTAGGATCCCGTTACAACGAAATATTAGACTTATAACAGAATAGTAGATTATTAAAGGGGAACATAAACCGTTATAATGAATTAGTAAACCGTTATAACGGATTAGTACACCGTTATAACGGATTAGTAGACCGTTATAACGGATTAAAAAAAAAAACATCTCTATGTCCTAAATGTAATTCCGTTAAAAAGGCAAAATAATAATGTGCTCAAATAAAAAAAACCATATCCCAAAATTGAGATGTCGGATTTACTTTTACCAATACAGGGCTACTAACTGCCCAACCAGACTGATCAAGAAAATTGCCCTTTGTTTGCAGAGAGCCTTATGCAAAAGCAAAC
>OZ024908.1:14823034-14848613 GCA_964017125.1 Flabesymbios commensalis
TCCCATTGAGACAGCATTAGGTGACAACCTGTTTGAGGTACATCCCCGCAAACACAATGCCTTGACTCAATGTTGTTTTAATATTGGGCCAGCGTTGTAGTCGGAGGACCAACAATAAAACCACATTGGGTCAATATAGCGTGTTTAGGTCTTGGTTTAAGCCCATCATTGAACAAACAATACCGCATCGGTTCCGGTTAGTTTAAAGGTGATTCGCCAGGGGCCGTGTGATTTCAGAGTGAATGTGGCAGATGGTGGGCGGGGCATGGCGCACGCTCATTACGTCACAATATGACCACCGGAAGTGCATCCCCGGGGATAATGTAAGGAGGAATTAGCTCCCTACTGGTCTCACGCATCTTCCCCCACAATACGACGGCGGGAGGAGTGGGCCTTGCGGGGGAAGATGGTCTCACCTCACTACCCAGCAAACACGAGACGTCCTCCAAAGACTTATGCTTTGATGCAGCATGAGGGGAGCGCCTATTTTTTTTATGAAAACCTTGGAGGCCAAAGGGTTTTCTCAATTTGAAAACATCATAAATGTCTCAGTTAGCTCTTCATTTGAATACCTGTGTTACGGGTCTACGGCCATTATAAATATTTTTACTCTTACAGCGCGGGGATCGACTTTAGACGTCAGAATATGACGTCTACAGACGTCATATTCTGACGTCTAAAGTTGATCCCCGCGCTGTAAGGGTTAACCTCTCACGATGCATCAAAACCTTATTTTGCACCTCTGAAAACTTACCTAATTGGAACGAACAATTTTTTTAAATCTATTTGAACACTAAATTATTTATATTATATTTTATTGCATTTATTTCTCAACTATTCCAAGTTGCGACAGCAATTCGCAGTTTGTAGTGGATGAAGATTGCAATAATGCAGGCTTGAGAGTGTTAACCCTTGCACTGCTAGGATCATATAAATGCCACTGGAATTGATCAAATTCTTCTCTGAAAGAAGCCCTTTAGGTTGAAGAATTTACACAATTTTGAAAATGTCTATTATTCATAGAAATAAATATTTTTCGTCATTTGAAGCTGGAAATTGCGTCAGCAATTCCAGCTTCAAATGAATGAAAGCGGTCAATGCAGCATTGTGTGAACATTGAATGAATGTGTCGTGTTTTGTGGGAGTTTCCGGGAAGCGGGGGTGGGTGTCCGGGAAGCGGGGGCAGTGTAATATCAGACAGATTTAATCTTCCCCTAACCTGAGCGGCGAGAGAAATTAATTGAGATGATTCGCCTGAACCACATTATTTCCCGGTAGTCACCTGACTCCTCACGTGACCAGTTACGTCACAACAATCACGTGATTTGACACCACGCGTGACGTCACAATGGCCAGAACGTTCTGAAAGGTTATAATGATATCTAATGTAATGATATCTATTTTAATAATTGTTAAAGGGATTGCATATGTTGAAATGTATTTTTTTAAAATGAATTCATATGAATTCATATAGCCTACTTATCTTGATTATATTTGTTTAAATCATTAAAAAAAATCAAAAACACTGACAAAGACTATGTGGCCCAGTGCTGTGCTAACATTCAGCCATCGTTTAGGTGTACAAATAGTTTGTTTGGGTTATATCTGGATTTTTAGAAATGTTTATGTATTTATTTTTAATCTAAAAATGAGGAACAAATTGACATCATGATCTGCGGGATTCGCTGCTTCAAGTTTATACAAAATAAAATACAAAAATTGCTGTTTTCCCACGGAGTCCTTATATAATAATTGGGAAGTTTGTGTTATGTGTTTGGTGTAGGCCTAACATAAAACTTTAAATGTTGTCATTTGAAACCGATATTAGTTATTATACAAATATGTGAACTATAAAAGACGAAATGAATGTCACTTACATTACAGCAATGAGCTGTACATCTCGCATGGGATTTAGATTGCTTGGGTCTACCTATATCAAGGAGGTTGGCTAGATTGTCTCGTGCATTTTTTCATTCTGATTTTCGCCACGTCCCTTTCTCTCACCATATGACCTACTATAATATATGTCTATTGTACAATCGACTCCGTTTTGATGGAGTAGCCACATAGAGAGTGATAAATGGGCTGTTTGATAAATGACTAAACATAGCCGATCCTCTGCGACTCTGGCTCACAATTAAAACAACGTTGATTCAACCTCTTATGGCGAGAAACTCCTCTGCTCCAGGCTATCTATTGTGAAAACCAGTGTTGTCTTGAAGTTGGTCCACTGTCTGCAACGCTGGCCCAGCATTAAAACCCTTACAGCACGGGGATCGACTTTAGTCTACATAATCTGACGTCAGATTCTGACGACTAAAGTCGATCCCTGCACTGTAAGAGTGAAAATATTTCTAATGGCCGTAGACCCATAATATAGGTATTCAAATGAATCGGGAAGAGCTAACTGAGACGTAAATGATGATTTCAATTAGAAAAAAACCTTTGGTCTTCATGGTTCATACACAAATATTTCAGCGCTTTAACCCTTTAGCCGCCAAATTATTCAATCTGAATTTTTACCCACTTGAAGTTGTGTCTCGCTGACGCGATCCACAACTTCAAGTGAGTGAAAATTATTCCGATTTGACAAAATGGAGGTCAACTGTTTTCGAATATTGCTGATTGATGTCACATTTTATCTTAAACATGTTTAAAAGGTGGTACTTAATGTGATAATAAAAATAAAAACCCGAATATATGCGGCACCGGCGGTTGAATGGTTAATGTGTTTTGCTGCAGGTTATCCATGTTGACAGTGATGTAGTGGGGACAGCAGTATCTGGTGAACACAAACCAGGATTTGTCATCAGGCCTAGCATTGCCCTGTCATGTTTCTGACTGATGTCACGAGCCAGGATCCCGTGGGGGGGGGGGGGGTGGGTGAGGTTTAGAGCGCGTCCTGGGTCCGTGTTCAGTATTATGGGGAGTTGCCGTGACCGTCAGGACACGAATTTGGAATCCTGCATCTGGAGGGCAGTGTCATCTCATACATCTCATCAATCCTCAGGAGCTTCTCCTGTTCCAGTTTAGCCTATATGTACACAAAGGCTGCCTAAACCTCCAGTCACTTTTTTTTCGGGCTCAAATATCGTAACTTGTACGACAATACGGGCCATGCATTAATATCAAAATGAGTGAAGATTGCCATACGTTGTTTTCTGGCAATATAAAGACAGAAAGAAGCCCATTCACCCAAATGCTGGCTTAATGTTGGGACACCGTCTTCAACGCTGACCCAGCATTAAGCCAGAATTGGCTCAAAGTCTGGTATTTGCTGGGTTGCTGCCCGTAAGTAATCAGATATCCAGACGTATTCATCACGACGTCATAATAACGCGTGTGTCTGGTCCTGAGATTACGTAATGTAATCATCCCGATGATTAAGCTGCTCTGTCATCGTGTAATCAGTGGACACGAGACATGGAACCAATGCTGGTTCTATGTTGGGCCAATGTCGTAGACGATGGGCCAACATTGAATTAGCATTGGGTCAATGTCTAGTGCTTGCTAGGCAATCAGTGGACAATTCCTGATCCATATAACATGTAGTCCACACTTGGTACTCGATACAGGATCTGTAAATGTTCTCATCCAAATATCTAAGGGGGAGCGATATATCATATATGCTTACATGAATACATGCATATTGCATCGTTGGGTAGGCGAGATGGGCTCATCTCAGCACAAGTCACCACATCAAGCCCGAGCCTTCAGGCCAATCTCGCCGTACCCAACGATGCAGTATGTATTTTCTCGTACGAATCTATCTGAAACCGGAAAATCAAACTGAGCAATGAAGCGAAAGGGAGAGTGCGAGATGAGATAATCTCACCATACGTCTCGTAGTGAAAGCCAACAGCATGAGTGTGAGAATGACAGATATGCATCCTATTGGAATTATGCCTTGACATGGAGATTTAGCCCACAGTCTTTATAGGGATATAGGGATACTGAGAAGAGTCGTTTGGTGTGTCATGTCCTATAAGATCATCCGGGAAGAGTATGTCATAAGCAATGATCTCATTATCATTGCATTGCAATTGTGGGCGACAGCACGGCAGACACGGATTGATGGCTAAAGATGACGGTTCAATGACGGTTCAATGATAGTGGCTCAAATGCTCAAGGTCAAGCAGAGCATATCCCAACGTGGTCAGTCCTTGTCCCTCTCCTCTGGCGGCCGGCACCTTCGAAGTCGATCTCAGAGTTGATCAGACCCCTTGGACTGTTGTCGCCCTGACAAATGACGTTGTGCCTTCATTTATGTACAGTCTAATGCACCAACCTCAGCAGGTGATAACAAGTAGGGAACTATAACAGTTTGATACCAGAACTAGAGCATATCTCGCGTCAGCCACGCGGTACGCGCTCTCAGTCAATAGGGGAATCATCAAACTACTTTACTCAGCTCTCATAGCAAAGCATGTGATTGCAGCTGACTCGTAATGTAATATTTACAACGTGGTGGAAAGCACTGATCAATTCATATCACATCTCATAAACTCAGGCATTCCCTTCAATGAGTCGGAGCTTATAGCCCTAGATCCTGCTATAAGTCCTCATATAAAAACGGTTTCAAGCGTGCGTCAAACCAAATAAAACGTCACTGACAATTGTTTGTGATAGATGTTCAGCTCATCAAATAATAACTCAATTTGTGATGGCTTTATCACATGAAAAATAGTGATTGAGTTTCATTCATCATCATTCATTAATATATGATTATCATTCATTCAATCAATCATTCTTTCATTCGCTATTACATGAAAGTATTGCATTTTTCCTAATTTTTTTGAGCCTCTCGTGGCTCATTTGGCCCGATGTGGTTCGATGCACGGGTACTGGGTTCGAATCCCGGCCCCTGGCGGATGTTTGCCATCGTTGTGCACATACAGTGCTTCAAACTGTTCAAGTGTATGGATTGTGCAGTGTTGTCTGTGATACTGTACACTACATGTATTAAAAACTCTTTAATTCATTCGACAAGAGTAGACGATCTACCAGCATTATAACAACGTGTGTTGAGCCTCGGCGTGTCGTGTTTGCTGGGAGTGTCTGTTCTGCCTTGGTGTCATCATGTCAGCTGGTTCCCTTTTAACTGTTGAGTGCGTGACATTAGCACAGGAGACAGCAAGGTGACAGAAGGTCAAGGTAAATTGTTTGTCATTGAGCCGATGATTACCTGTGACCTAGCCTGACCCAGAAGGTCACGCGTGCGCAGTGACAGTCGCAGCGAGGAGGTGAGCTCTTCTGTCAGCTCCCCTCCGTACATGTGGCTGTTCTTTTAGCCCCCCTCCCGATTAACGTCGTAACGAGCATTGTAAGAATCGTGTGACGAGAACAAAGAGAACATTATGTGTCACGAGACGTTGAAACAATGGTAATTTAATGCAGGCCCAGCGCCGCAGACGATGGGCCAACATTAAATTAACGCTGGTTCAATATCTCATTGTTGTCCTCCAAGAAAATACTAGAAAACCATTGTTGATATATTGTTGGGCCAACGGGAGTCAACATTGCGTCAATGTCTCATTTCACAGAAATTACGATACGTTTTCTGTCGATTTATCCAACGATATAGCATTTTTGTGTGTATACTCTTGGCTTTCAAAATAAGTTAAGATCACCTGAGCTATTAAACTAAAATGAGTTAAGATCACATGATTTTTAATTCGTAACATGAGTTATTAAGTGAGTTAATAAAATTTGAACTTTTAACATGAGTTAAGATATTCTAAACCCCCTAATATGACTTGAAAATATCTTCACAATAATATGAGTTAAGGTCATAGTGACTCTTAATTGAGACAATTTAAATGTTAATCATTTAAATGTAATATAAATACTTTAATCTAGCTCACAGACTCGAACACAGGCTGCGATACTGAGGGTTTATTAAATATCAAAAGTAATATTTTACATAATGTGACATCAAATAACAGTCATTGCAAAATGATGATTAACAATGGTTAATAAAGTCTTCTAAAGCATAATTGATGTAAAGGTATTGCATAATGTATTATATAACAATATCAGCCACAACGTGTACAATGTATATCTTCATCCAAGCTAGCGAGAAATCTAAATTTAGAGTCTTTGATATTAGCAAAATCAGGCACTAATTGCAATCATTATTAATGGCTTAATATTGATAATTACTTCAAATGTCAACTGCTTAATTGTGGTCTAGTTCTGTGAAATATCATCTCAGAACACGGTTATGTATGAATGAATGAATGAATGAATGAATGAATGAATGAATGAATGAATGAATGAATGAATGAATGAATGAATGAATGAATGAATGAATGAATGAATGAATGATAAATGAATGAGAAGTAGGTTGCATATTATAAAAGCGATTGAGAACTATGTAACAGAAAAGACAGTTGTCACTACTTCTGCCACAGAACAATTAATGTATTTAGGCTATACCCACAGATTACAACACCCGGTATTCTGGTGGCCTTTAATGTTACGTTTTGGACCAATAAAACGACACTGACTGACCGACTGCTTGGCCGAATATTTATTGACAGATCACCCAGAAATGTGTGGTAGACACGTCCCGGTGAGACCATAGTTGTCACCAGATGGCGCCGGTCACTGGGGTCACCTTGATCGCCATGCTGCGGCTGACCAATGTCACCTCTGTCCACTCCTGGTCAGTGGACAATTATCTAATGCTGGCTTGATGTTGGCTCGACGTCACAAATAGTGGCCCAGCATTGAAACACAATTGGGTCAATATATAGTTTATATTGGTACTTAACAATGCTGGTTTAATGTTGGGCCAGCGTCACATACGCTGTCCCAGCATTAAAACAACATTGAAATAACCCAACATTGTATCGTGTTTCTGTACAGTGCTCCAAACTGTTCAAAGGCATGGAGTGTACTGTGCACTGTGTACTATACTATAAAGAACCCTTGAAGTCATTCGAAATAAGAGTAGGGCATAGTCCCGGCTTCGCGATATTGCCTCAATGTAAAGAAAGCCACGTACAACAATATTCATATATATGGTATTTCTGACCTGTGTCCACCCATGATCAGCACTGCCCAGCAAACACGACCCAATGTTGTTTCAATGCTGGTCTGGCGTCGCAGACGGTGGACCAATATTAAAACAGCATTTTCTCTCACCTGGAAGTGTCAACAACGGGATCAAGTAGCCTACCTAATTATCTGTTAACCTTTTCACTACCATACATGACGGAAATTTCCGTCGTCATTCGTCAATGAACGTAACAATAAAATGACACAAATTTTCGTCAAATATATACTACATTTATGTATTTTTCGTCATTTGAAGCTGGAAATTGCGTTAGCAATTCCAGCTTCAAATGACGAAAAATAGAACTCCTACACCAGTATATCTGGATCCTGGCATGCACCCCGGCCTGGAAGTCAAAGGGTTAATAGCATTCAGACATTTTGGCCGAGACGGTTCCTTGACGCTTTGAGGCCTGAATTTACCATTGTCATCATCATCCACTACAAGCCGCGAATTGCTGTCGCAATTCTCAACTTGTAGTGAATGATGATGATTTGATGTGGTTTAAAAATTAAAGAAAATTGTCATGTATTTGTAAACTGGTTTCATGAAAATTTTCGTTCTAAAACCCTTGGTTATGGGAAAATTAAGTGTGTTTTCAGGGATGTGAAATGATGCTTTAATGCATCGTGAGGGCTTGAGGGGTTAACGCAATAAAGTAAAAACTAATTGTTGCTTTTTTATTCAATTCAATTTATTCCCATCTTCCCTAAAGCAAGGCTTGACTACGCCAGGCCTGACAATGCAGTGCATCGTGTTGGTATACACAAAAAACAATATTATATATATATATATAATATAATACATAGCATACATGGCATATATAAACATGCCATAATAATTCATGATTTGGCTGACGTGTATGCTTATACACAAAGCAATACTGACAAAAAATAAAGAGAAAATGGTACGTTCTAGAATGTTGTTTTAATGTTAGGCCAGCGTCGTAGACGGTGGACCAGCATTAAAACAACACTGGGTGGATGTCTGGTGGTCAGTGGTCGTCCTCAGGTAGTCCTCAGTCAGGTCAGGATAACGAATCTGTCTGGCCAGTCTGGACCCCCCGCGACCCGGCCCCGGGGACAGGGGTGGTCACTTCCCTCGCGGGCTGATGGGGGTCACTGACCTGGGCGGCTCTGCCAGGTCACCCTCTGACCTCTGTCATGACCTGTGACATGACCCGTGACCCCAGACCGTGTGGCAACCAAGTGGATCACCATGCACAGACGGGTGCTGTTACAGTGTGCCTCTATTTTTACCGCCTTTATTTTGGCTGCTTTTATTTCGCTTAGCTTCCGCGAGCTGTAAGCTGAAACTGGCTTCCTTGGTTGTATCAATATTTTTTATCAAATCAAATCAAAATCAAATCAAATCAAATTTATTTGCACAACAATTAACATTTTATCGGCAAAATCACATACATTTACATCTACTGAAACATATTATAGATAGATATAGGTAGATATTTATTGACGATGGTAAGTCCAAGAACGTTCTATACGTAGAACGTCCTTGGTAAGTCTATGCAGACTTATGCGTCATTAAAATGAACATGTACATGCCTATATACAATATGATTAGTTCGGTAAAATCGGTAAAATATGCATGCTAAGTTAACTTAAAATCAATCGACATTATATACTAAAACAAGCACAGATTAAATAAAATATGCATCAGAACTATTTAAAATAACCTATAGTTAAACAGCATCGTCGTGATATTTTAAAGTTTCTCGCACTAAAACCAGAGAAAAAATAGCTTATGTATAAAGAAAAAAACCCTCTGAAAATAATAGTCATATTACAAATATATGGTTTATAGAATGGCTGTGTTCATAGTTTGGGTTGGCATAATAATGTTGGTATTTTTTTGTATTTAAATTGTAGGTCTGTGTGTTATGAATAGTTATTCATCATTCATTGGTGTTATAAATTATTCCTTGCTATCGCGGGCTGATCTTTGTAAGGTTGTATATATATGGTTGTAATATCCTTGGTTGTATCAAAGAAACTGGCTTCTTTGGTTGCATCATTATTTGTTATAGGATGGCTGTATTTATAGTTTAAGTTGGCATAATAATGTTGGTATTTTTTTGTATTTATTTGTAGGTCTGTGTGTTATGTATAGTTATTCATCACTCATTGGTGTTAACAGTTATTACAAATTGAACCGCATTTACAAAAAATGGTTATAAATTATTACAAATTGGACGTATTTACAATGCATTTGCGATTCAATTTGTGATCATTTATCACAAATTCGGATCTTATAACAAATTGGAACGCAAAATGTCCTCCCTCCTGAAGCCAATTAATCTGGATCAGTGTGTTTCTATTCTAAGTTCATCCATTGATCCTCCCCTCCACAGCTCCATGACTCGTTAACCCTCTTCCTTCTGAACTGTATGATCTACTAGCCTAGCAAGACAAGGGTTAATTAGCAAGTACAACATGCTGATTAGAGGTTGATGTGGCCCTCGCTATAGTGGTTATTTTTCTTAACTTAGCGAGAGTTTCCCAGCAACGTAATTTGGTGAAATATGCATTTTCTGTCTTTCTGTACAACTTGTACTTATTTGATCAATTAACAGCATTTATTTTGTTTGAAACGTATAAAATATATATTATATACTTCTTTCAGTTACCTTGAAGCCAAATAAATACCGGTCGGTCAATTACTTAGATGCTCAGCTACTGTTGTCAAATAATTCCATCCAGGAGATATCTATTTTTTATCAATAGACATTAAAAAAAAAGACATAATTTTCTCCATTTGAAGCTGGAATTGCCAACGCAATTTCCAGCTTTAAATGGCGAAAAATAAATACAAAATTCAGGAGATTTAAGATAATAGAACTTGACAAATGAGACGAGCAGAGAGAACAGAAAGATTATTGGCAAATAAATCATATAGTCAAATACAATTTATACCACGAAGTGGATGTAAAGGTTATCCGTGTCATCACAAACCAATCTATCAGTGAGTGCATAATTGTAGTGTGGAATATTCACCCACCCAGAGCATCCAATTACAAAATTACATCTGTACATAAAAATATTGATGAACGGGTGAGAAACCTGCTGCTGATTTTCAATTCACTATTTAAGCCTTGAATAATTTAAATTTTCAACCACTTTTCAACCACCGCGATCCATAACCTCAAGTGGTTGACAATTACTCATATTTGCTTAATTCGAGACACAACATTTACAAATTTTATTCCCAATAACAGTGAAATATTCGGCTAATGAAACGGATTAAAAACGACTATAGTCGTGAATACCAGGCAAAGGCTTAATACGATTGTAATCTGGTAATCTGGTAATCTGGTTCAAGAGGTTCAATGGTTCACTTATGGTGAAATTGTCTCGATAATCCGAGTCAGTATGTCTTCCAAAAACCATCCTGACCTAACATACCCCAAAGAAATATTTCAAACACCAGTACCGTAAAAAAAACTGCCTTTTTCGCGATTTGCTTAATCCGGCATATTCTGTTAAAAATGAATTATAGCCCACTTTAAATCTCTGCAAGTGGAAGAAAGCCTAGTTGTAGCAAGAATATAAAACGTTTATGTATTTTGTATAACACAACACTGATAAAACGAAATAAATCTGGGACTATGGACTATGATATTTATTTTGATATTTATATTATTTTGCAGTGGTATCTGCCGCCATCTCTCGGCTTCGCTGTGAAAGTTAAAAACATAATAACGTGCTGAATGCAAAGCTATCACAATCGTCAGTAAAATGACACACAATTTGCAAAACACATGGTGTTGCGTGAGTATAGTACAAGACAACTTTATATTAATATATAGATATGTTGTGTTCTAAATGTCAGCAAATTGTATGAGCAAGAAGTAGGCTAAGATATGTAACAATTTCCTCTTAAATAACTTGTCAGTTTATTGACATTCTTTAGACCATTATTATTTGTGATAACTCACTTTTTCAATATAGTTTCTCATTGGCTTTAATCAGATTGACTATACATCATATCTGACGTGACACCTCAGCTAAGCATACATTGTAGTAAAGAAGGATTGTTTCTATTTGATTTTCATATGCTCCAATCACTAGTGCAGAGAATGGATTATGTATTAAACATAAGTATTCAGGCCTACATACACAGTTAACATAAACACTTTATCCGTTTTGTAATATGAATACAACATTGCTATTCATAGAATGAGATAATCTCATTTAAAATAAAGATCGAGTCAATATTAATTTTATTATTTTTCTTTATATTTATATTTTTAATTTTTTTTATTTCGATGATGCACTATAAGACATTAGAGTTTATTTGCCATAGTGTACTTAGACACTCATATATTTATATCCAATGCTACATTAAAAGCAATGCTTCCAAGCCCACATAGATATTGTAGAATGAAATAGTTGTTGCATGTATGACAACTCTCAAAACACATTCATCAATACATTTTCCACAACTTATAAACTATGCTCACAAACATGAGCTGTTTATCCAATGTTGATTCTAATCTATGTAAGCGATGCAGATAGGGGCTCAACTGTAAAGAAACATTGGCTGCACCGATCGTATTCACTCAGCATGCTCTATATTCAAATATTGACATTTTGTATTAATATCATTTAGCTTTATGTCCAAGTTTCATGACAACTACCGTTTGTTTTTACAACAAAAGAAGTGCAAGTCGATTAACATCAGCTAAATAAATGTCATACCATGTAATATTCAAATCTAACATTATTGCATCGCCCTTAGACCTGCGGTCCTCGGGCGATACAAGAACCATGATCCTCTGGAGAATACAACTAAAGGTCGGGCTGATAATCTATAATTATTGAGTCATACTTTCGCTTTTCAGACATTCAGCTGACGCACTCCCTTATAGGTTTAATGGTTTGGGACGCGTTTCTCTAGGGTGTAAAGGGTTTGGGAATGGGTAAATGCTGACCAGGACTTGACAGTCTGTCCCTAGTCTGTCCCTGGTCTGTTCCCACATTCATTCCCTGAGCAGGTCTGTCCCCGGCACAGACAGACAGGCTGTTATGCCAAGCACGCTCACTCCCTCAGATTCAATTCCTCGCTGTAAATATTAGCCCAGCAGACAGCATCGGTTCCTGAGAGACATCCAGAATGCCGGGCCGATGTGTGAAGCAGTGGGCCAACATTGAGCCAGCATTGACAAAACAACACCCCAGCAAGCACGGGAGGTTGTCTTAATGTTGTACCAGTGTCTGCGACGTTGGCCCAACAATAATCCTCTCAGTGTGGAGATTGACTTTAGACGTCATAATCTGACGTCTACAGACGGCATCCATGTCTTAAAGCACAAGTCACTGAAATAGCTAAAATAGTGTTAGCTAATGTTTTACATTGTATACATACGCTTGCGACCTTGCAGATTCTGACGTCCAAAGTCGATCCCCGCACTGAAGGAGTAAAATATTTATAATGGCCGTAGACCCATAACACAGGTATTCAAATGAAGCGGAAAGAGCTAACTAAGATATTTATGATGATTTCAAATTGAAAAAATATTATTCTCTTGGTTAATATAAAAGTATTTTAGCGCTTTAAGGTTTAACCAAGGATTCCTTGGTTAAACCTTACCTTTCAAGCCTACATTTACCATTGTCATCTTCATCCACTACAAGCCGCGAATTGCTGTCGCAATTCTCGACTTGTGGTGAATAAAGATGACTTGAAGTGGATGACAAATTAGAGAAAATGGCATGTATTGTTTCGTGTACATTTTTAAACCCCTAGTCGTAAAAAATAGGTAAGTTTTAAGGGATGTAAAATGATGCTTTTATGCATTGTGAGGGTTTAAAGGGTTAAGCCAACATGCCGTGTTTGTCGGGACGAGGCAGCTGGACTAGAAGCATTGTGTTGTCTCCCCCTGAGGTGGGGAGGAGGGGAGGAGGGGGTGATGGCGCTGTTCTAACTCACCGGGATCCTTATGATCCAGTGAGATGTCAGATTGATGTAACACGTGAAACCTGGCTGTCACAATCACCACTCATCCCCCCTCCCACGTCATTCTAATGCTGTTGATCCACGCCGAGTGGATGCGTGCGCAGCTTTTGTGCACAGGCGCACTCCAACGACAAACCACTTCCGGGATCAATTGAACCGAGCATAATGGCATCCCGGATCATTTTCATCAGCACGCAGTACAATCATGCTCCTCTCGGTGGTGTAACCTACAATTTAAAATTTAAATGTGGAATCCGTTTTATTTCTATTAGCACGGTTACCCAACAGACATAGTTCTTTGCTCGTTTTTACTGTGAGACGTATAGTAGGCCTATATCGGTATCAGCCCATATCGCACTTGTGATGTGGTTTGTACCACAAATTATGGCATGTCATGTGTGACTTCATCGTGTGAGATAATACTAACGTTGTTCAATATGTAAAATACAGCACTCGTTCAATGAATAAGGTGCTCTCCTAAAGGCTCACACCTTATTCATTGAACGAGTGCTGTATTTTCCTATATCACATTCAAGAGAACATCGTTGCCACGTCATACAGTATTTACCACCATTAATGGGATTGTATTTGTTGACATGAATTTATATGAAGTGATATAGCCCAATGCTCTTAACTGAGAATTAAAAAAAAATCATTAAAAAATGCAAAAGTACTGAATAAAATGTTGTATTCCCAAGTTGTATACTGCCATATGAACAAAACTGTTTACAGTATACAACATTTTATACCACAAATACCAATCGACTCAGACTGATGAACCTAGGGTACTTCACAAGGCACCGACGTTAATTGGTGTGTGAAATTGAGAGATTGGGTACTCGCACCGATTGTCTGCCCAACGCTAGGCCGCAGCTTAAACACGAGGCCCAATGCTGTGCTACCATTAAACCATCCTCTAGGTGTACGTATAATTTGTTCGGGTTATCTCTAGATTCTTAGAAATGTTGATAAGAGATGTTTTTTGAAAATCTAAAAATTTTGAAAAAAATGACGATCTGCGGGATACATTGCTACACACAAAACAAAATACCAATATTGATGTCATCCCACGGAGTCCCTTCAAGGGGTTTGACGTACAGCTATGTTGGTCTAAAGCTGACCTATCGTTTCCGATGTTGGCCCATCATTGAACCAGCAGTGGGAGAACATCTTGTGTTTGCTGACTTCAGACGTTAAAAAACATTGTTGCAAAGCCTTGTGTTTGCTGGGTATATAACTATAAGGTCACTTATAGGGCCGGGTGTATTTTTTTCTATTGTATACTGAAAATGTTGTAAAAATATGTACACATGTGACTAATAAATGATACTACTACTACTATAGCATGCTGGAGTTAGGATGCCTTGATGTGTAAAACCAAGGAAACTAGGCCTAGATTAGTTTTCTCGGTAATATTGATAAATCATTAACTCCCATGCATCATGATACCATACATATATTAATTGACCCACACACGTTATAGATATTTATTGACGACATGAAATCTATTCAGATTTATGCGCTAAAAAAAATTACATAATAATATATTCGTTCACAGTATATAACATTATAAAAATGGATAATGATATATGTACAATTTATCAACTTGCTAGAGATTGCATGAATTATCATAATAATATATGAAGACAAGATAATATTACATACAAATCTAATTACACGTTTACCTGTTTACTGATCAACAAAGATAAAACAACAGCATGAAAATAGACATGGTAATAGTACATGTATGTTAGGGTTCTCTTTGGATTCTTACAACTACTGATACATTTTTTTTTAATCTGAAAATTATGAACAAAAATTATGAACAAAATGGAATCATGATGTGTGGGATACACTGCTCCATACAAAAAAACAGATTGGTGTCATCCGAAGGAGTTACATTATGCATGTTTCCCGTGACTAAACCAGAGATAAAATAACTATATATATATATAATTACATACATATATAAACCACGTTTCTATCGAACACGACAGGTGGATTCAATGCTGGCTTGATGTTGGATGCAGTGTCCTAGACGATGGCCCAACATTACACCAGCAATGGTTAATCGTCTCATGCTTTCTGTGGTGGGTCTAATCCAGTATATAGCCGTTTTTACCACCAGGTGTCGCTATTGAGTGGATGGATCCATTTAGACACCTTGTTGAAACAGTCAAGTCTATAGTCAAATTTATTTGTTTCACAAATTAATGAAAGTGTAAGCCGCATATTTATTAGCCGGTGTCCTTAATCAAAAATCCATTTACCACCAAGATGCATACACATCATACTACTATTATAGGGCCGTGTCTACCATTTTGCAAAGTGGCAGATACGGTCCTTTGATACCGAAATGCCTCCATGTAGTTAACGTGTCTGGCATTGGATCGCCTCATGCATCATTGATAGAGACACGATCTTGTTGTTTGACAATACCGCCCGCTCCCTGACTATTGTAGTCACGACAGAACACGAAAACACGTTTTGCTAAATAAATTCTCACGTTTTCCTAAATAAATTGTCAGCGACCGAAGCTTTTTGTCCTGTAAAATTCTAAATTGGAATAAATCCTTGGAACAAATTGAATCGTGACTCACTGCAAATTGCGGCACGAAAAATGTATGGATTTTCTAGAGGATAAATCCATATTTATGTTGCACGATAATCGGGAGTGGATTGTTATTATATTTATAAAGAATACGGGTGCTTTAACGTCTGCACCCAGCAAACACAAAACATCGGCCCAACGTCTTTGGCCCAACATTGTATAAATGTTATACAAATGTTTTGTGTTTGTTGAGTGGGGTAATGTATAACCCACTAATTCATATATGAATATTTGCTGAAGCTTATCAGTACGGGTGGTGGTGATGCTATGACCCTTTGGATATGAAAAGGTGTATCTGCCACTTCGTAAGCTGACAGATACACCCTTTCATATCCAAGGAGACGAATTGTTCCGAGTACACGTGGAGTATTCCTATGCATTGTATGATGCACAAGAAAATATGGTCATTGTCCTTGTGGAAAATGTTTTCTATTATTACCCACAACTTGAATACAGTATATTCCCTCACTTGAAGGTGTGGGTCATGGTAGCGAGACACAACTTCAAGTTAACTTCAAGTTTTAAAGTTTTAACCCCAACAGCGCGGGGATCGACTTTTGACGTCAGAATCTGACGTCTGTGGACGTCAGATTCTGACGTCTAAAGTCGACTCACGCACTGTAAGAGTACAAATATTTATAATGCTCGTAGATAACACAGGTATTCAAATGAACCGAAAAAAGCTATAACTAAGACATTTATGATGATTTCAAATTGGACAAACCTTCTGGTCTCCATGGTTTATACGAAAATAATGCAGTGTTGTAAAGTTATTATAAATGATTCTCAATGAAAAGTAGAAAAATCAACATACACGTGGATTTTTTTGCTACAGTGCAACAGAATAAAGAAATGTCAGTTCGTCATAGACGTTGACCATTTACTTAACATGGCACACCTAACAAATCTCTATTATTAGTCAGATGTCTGATGTTGAGCTGTTTTTTTACAGTATAAATAACTGAGAAATTGTCCACTAACACATCAAACTGTTGTTTATACAACGAGCATTAGCCACAGAAAAGTCGCACATGCATGACGAACTGATTTTTATAACGTACGATAGAATATAAAAATGTACCATACACATAATGATAGTGATCATTGATTTTCTTTATTATCACTATTACATGTGTACTATATGTCAAAGTAGATAAATTCCGCACACACTTTTTTCTGTTATCATGGTTATGTTTCTCTATTATAACAAAATAGAACATCTATCGTTCACACCTTACATCAGAATACATAATACAGTAATATGTGGAACATTTATTTTATCATACTGACAATACATGTACTACCATAAAGTAGTATAGATCAATAAAGGTAAAATTAATCTATTTTGTCTGGTATACCATACATATCATTGAGTAAAGGCTCAACATGCTTGACGTGATTATATGTTATACAATACAATAGAATAGAGAAGAAATCACTGAGAATATCATAAGCCTATATTAATTCTGCTTTATACTATAATACATATGTCTTTATCTTTCACATGTGTTACACATGTAACCATTATACCAGTATAGACAAACACTTTAGATTATTATTATTTTATTATTACTGAAGGTATTTATATTGCGCTTTATCTGAAGTGATTGTAAGGAGCATAAATACATGTTGCCTTTAAAGAAACGCCTTAAAAAAATGTTAAAATTGAAGAATGAAGAATTGAAGAATTAAAATTCAAACAGCGATGGAAGTATGTTTCACATGTCATGCAAATTGTATGCAAAATGCTATTATGTAAATGGCATATAATATATTAATCAATTTAAGTAATGTCATCCTTGTACCCAGACTATGCAATACACCATTTGCAATGTAGGTACAATATAATAATGTGATGATGACTAATGTAATATCATATCTTACTCATATAAATCATCATATAAACTGCGCTTTTTACCACACGAATATAGCTTCAGTTCTGAGAGGGTTATTCGGTTTCATTGACAACAAAACCAGTTTTACCCCCCCCCCCCCCTCCCGACCTTTTGCCACTCATAACGCTTCAATATGCACACGTGCACATGATGAGAATCACCCAAGCAGACACGAGCTGCTGACCCAATGTTGTTTTAATGTTGGGCCACCGTCGCAGACGGTGCCCCAACATTAAACCAACATTGGGGCAACATCTCGTGTCGATTAGGATAAACCAAGTGGACATTATTGGTCTAATTTCTTCCTTTATGGTAGCATGGCATGCATAATGTAATAAAACATGGAGATTAAAGCTGCAGATCAGGACGGCCTTGTGATTTTATCACTTATATAATTTGCTGTTTATTGCTGAATTTTTGCACGCAAATGGTCCATGTACCTTTAACAACATAAATAAGTATACATTGACGTTACACGTGCTAAGGCTGATATTAAGATTTTTTAAAATTATTATTCCAGTACTATAGTATATCATACATTAAATGCAATGTGATACCATATTTATATACAACAAATTAAACTATGGGATATACACCGGCGAATTTTAATTGCTAACTTGGATGATATAGTAATAAATGGTAATAATAAAAAAGAAAAAACTTGGATGATAGCGAAAGTATATATACAATTGTTCATCACATATCTATATCCCCCTTTCAGTTATATTAGGCCTACGCGCTTTATTTTTGCCACATGGTCTAGACATTTGCTATGTTTATAGCTCATCGTTGAGTTGCGATTTGTATATACATCGCATGTAGTGTTGTGGACTATGTTTTTGGATAGCTATGTGATAAAGTGTACATAATATTGTCATTAACCATGTAGTGTTGTGGACTATGTTTTTGGATATCTATGTGATAAAGTGTACATAATATTGTCATTAACCATGTAGTGTTGTGGACTATGTTTTTGGATAGCTATGTGATAAAGTGTACATAATATTGTCATTAACCATGTAGTGTTGTGGACTAAGTTTTTGGATAGCTATGTGATAAAGTGTACATAATATTGTCATTAACCATGTAGTGTTGTGGACTATGTTTGTGGATAGCTATGTGATAAAGTGTACATAATATTGTCATCAACCATGTAGTGTTGTGGACTATGTTTTTGGATAGCTATGTGATAAAGTGTACATAATATTGTCATTAACCATGTAGTGTTGTGGACTATGTTTGTGGATAGCTATGTGATAAAGTGTACATAATATTGTCATTAACCATGTAGTGTTGTGGACTAAGTTTTTGGATAGCTATGTGATAAAGTGTACATAATATTGTCATTAACCATGTAGTGTTGTGGACTATGTTTGTGGATAGCTATGTGATAAAGTGTACATAATATTGTCATTAACCATGTAGTGTTGTGGACTATGTTTTTGGATAGCTATGTGATAAAGTGTACATAATATTGTCATTAACCATGTAGTGTTGTGGACTATGTTTTTGGATAGCTATGTGATAAAGTGTACATAATATTGTAATTAACCATGTAGTGTTGTGGACTAAGTTTTTGGATAGCTATGTGATAAAGTGTACATAATATTGTCATTAACCATGTAGTGTTGTGGACTATGTTTGTGGATAGCTATGTGATAAAGTGTACATAATATTGTCATTAACCATGTAGTGTTGTGGACTATGTTTTTGGATAGCTATGTGATAAAGTGTACATAATATTGTCATTAACCATGTAGTGTTGTGGACTATGTTTTTGGATAGCTATGTGATAAAGTGTACATAATATTGTAATTAACCATGTAGTGTTGTGGACTATGTTTGTGGATAGCTATGTGATAAAGTGTACATAATATTGTCATTAACCATGTAGTGTTGTGGACTATGTTTTTGGATAACTATGTGATAAAGTGTACATAATATTGTCATTAACCATGTAGTGTTGTGGACTATGTTTTTGGATAGCTATGTGATAAAGTGTACATAATATTGTCATTAACCATGTAGTGTTGTGGACTATGTTTTTGGATAGCTATGTGATAAAGTGTACATAATATTGTCATTAACCATGTAGTGTTGTGGACTAAGTTTTTGGATAGCTATGTGATAAAGTGTACATAATATTGTCATTAACCATGTAGTGTTGTGGACTAAGTTTTTGGATAGCTATGTGATAAAGTGTACATAATATTGTCATTAACCATGTAGTGTTGTGGACTATGTTTGTGGATAGCTATGTGATAAAGTGTACATAATATTGTCATTAACCATGTAGTGTTGTGGACTAAGTTTTTGGATAGCTATGTGATAAAGTGTACATAATATTGTCATTAACCATGTAGTGTTGTGGACTATGTTTGTGGATAGCTATGTGATAAAGTGTACATAATATTGTCATTAACCATGTAGTGTTGTGGACTATGTTTTTGGATAGCTATGTGATAAAGTGTACATAATATTGTCATTAACCATGTAGTGTTGTGGACTAAGTTTTTGGATAGCTATGTGATAAAGTGTACATAATATTGTCATTAACCATGTAGTGTTGTGGACTATGTTTTTGGATAGCTATGTGATAAAGTGTACATAATATTGTAATTAACCATGTAGTGTTGTGGACTAAGTTTTTGGATAGCTATGTGATAAAGTGTACATAATATTGTCATTAACCATGTAGTGTTGTGGACTATGTTTGTGGATAGCTATGTGATAAAGTGTACATAATATTGTCATTAACCATGTAGTGTTGTAGACTATGTTTTTGGATAGCTATGTGATAAAGTGTACATAATATTGTCATTAACCATGTAGTGTTGTGGACTATGTTTTTGGATAGCTATGTGATAAAGTGTACATAATATTGTAATTAACCATGTAGTGTTGTGGACTATGTTTGTGGATAGCTATGTGATAAAGTGTACATAATATTGTCATTAACCATGTAGTGTTGTGGACTATGTTTTTGGATAACTATGTGATAAAGTGTACATAATATTGTCATTAACCATGTAGTGTTGTGGACTATGTTTTTGGATAGCTATGTGATAAAGTGTACATAATATTGTCATTAAACATGTAGTGTTGTGGACTATGTTTTTGGATAGCTATGTGATAAAGTGTACATAATATTGTCATTAACCATGTAGTGTTGTGGACTAAGTTTTTGGATAGCTATGTGATAAAGTGTACATAATATTGTCATTAACCATGTAGTGTTGTGGACTAAGTTTTTGGATAGCTATGTGATAAAGTGTACATAATATTGTCATTAACCATGTAGTGTTGTGGACTATGTTTGTGGATAGCTATGTGATAAAGTGTACATAATATTGTCATTAACCATGTAGTGTTGTGGACTAAGTTTTTGGATAGCTATGTGATAAAGTGTACATAATATTGTAATTAACCATGTAGTGTTGTGGACTATGTTTGTGGATAGCCATGTGATAAAGTGTACATAATATTGTCATTAACCATGTAGTGTTGTGGACTATGTTTGTGGATAGCTATGTGATAAAGTGTACATAATATTGTCATTAACCATGTAGTGTTGTGGACTATGTTTTTGGATAGCTATGTGATAAAGTGTACATAATATTGTAATTAACCATGTAGTGTTGTGGACGATGTTTTTGGATAGCTATGTGATAAAGTGTACATAATATTGTCATTAACCATGTAGTGTTGTGGACTATGTTTGTGGATAGCTATGTGATAAAGTGTACATAATATTGTCATTAACCATGTAGTGTTGTGGACTATGTTTTTGGATAGCTATGTGATAAAGTGTACATAATATTGTCATTAACCATGTAGTGTTGTGGACTATGTTTTTGGATAGCTATGTGATAAAGTGTACATAATATTGTAATTAACCATGTAGTGTTGTGGACTATGTTTGTGGATAGCTATGTGATAAAGTGTACATAATATTGTCATTAACCATGTAGTGTTGTGGACTATGTTTTTGGATAACTATGTGATAAAGTGTACATAATATTGTCATTAACCATGTAGTGTTGTGGACTATGTTTTTGGATAGCTATGTGATAAAGTGTACATAATATTGTCATTAACCATGTAGTGTTGTGGACTATGTTTTTGGATAGCTATGTGATAAAGTGTACATAATATTGTCATTAACCAATCACCAACGTCATCCTATTTACAGCCACTTTGGGGCGGGGGCCCTAGGGTAATGGTTAGCACCGCCACCTTTCACGCTCGAGTTCGGGGTTCGTTTCCCAGTCTCGGCGGTTTGAAAGAAACAAATATGTTTCTTCCCCATCCACTCGTAAAACTCAGTATTGTGGGGAGCCTCCGTGACCGAGAGGTAGAGTGCTCGTCCTCAGATCGCCAGGGTTTGAATTTCGAATCCTGTGTCTGTAGGGCAGTATCATCTCATTCATTTCACCATCCTCAGGAGGTTCTCCTGGCCCAATTTGGCCTGTATGTGCACAAAGGTGGCCCCTAAATTCTGATTCATTTCATTTTGACACCTTGAGGTGTGAATTGCGATAGCAATGATACACACCTCATAGTGGATTACGCAATTTTATCAAATATCCGACACATAGCAGTACATGACAATATAAAACATACATTATTTCATCGCACTACATTATTATAAAATATATCGTCCCCTTGGATATGAAAGGGTATATCTGCCATATTGTTAAGTGGCAGATACACCCTTTCATATCAAAAGGGACGATATAACTAGTCCAGGCATGGATCATGAAGACAGAGAAATTTTGTTTTAAATCTGTTGTCTAAATAGTTTTTTCTTTCTTTCAAGTTTTGCACCGATAATACATGTGGAATATTTCAGCATAGTATCGTCAGGATCGTTAAACATTGGGGCAA
Organism: Flabesymbios commensalis; assembly: GCA_964017125.1. Taxonomy (NCBI): domain Eukaryota; kingdom Metazoa; phylum Annelida; class Polychaeta; order Terebellida; family Flabelligeridae; genus Flabesymbios; species Flabesymbios commensalis. The sequence goes on from OZ024908.1 coordinate 14,845,461, forward strand.
CATCTCGTGTCGATTGGGATAAACCAAGTGGACATTATTGGTCTAATTCCTTCCTTTATGGTAGCATGGCATGCATAATGTAATAAAACATGGAGATTAAAGCTGCAGATGAGGACGTCTTGTGATTTTATCACTCATATAATTTGCTGTTTATTGCTGAATTTTTGCACGCAAATGGTCCATGTACCTTTAACAACATAAATAAGTATACATTGACGTTACACGTGCTAAGGCTGATATTAAGATTTTAAAAAATTATTATTCCAGTACTATAGTATATCATACATTAAATCCAATGTGATACTATATTTATATGCAACATATTAAACTATGGGATATACACCGGCGAATTTTAATTGCTAACTTGGACGATATAGTAGTAAATGGTAATAATAAAAAAGAAAAAACTTGGATAATAGCGAAAGTATATATACAATTCTTTATTACATATCTATATCCCCCTTTCTGTTATATTAGGCCTACGAGCTTTATTTTTGCCACATGGTCTAGACATTTGCTATGTTTATAGCTCGTCATTGAGTTGCTATTTGTATATACATCGCATGTAGTGTTGTGGACTATGTTTTTGGATAGCTATGTGATAAAGTGTACATAATATTGTCATTAACCATGTAGTGTTGTGGACTATGTTTTTGGATATCTATGTGATAAAGTGTACATTATATTGTCATTAACCATGTAGTGTTGTGGACGATGTTTTTGGATAGCTATGTGATAAAGTGTACATAATATTGTCATTAACCATGTAGTGTTGTGGACTATGTTTTTGGATAGCTATGTGATAAAGTGTACATAATATTGTCATTAACCATGTAGTGTTGTGGACTATGTTTTTGGATAGCTATGTGATAAAGTGTACATAATATTGTCATTAACCATGTAGTGTTGTGGACTATGTTTTTGGATAGCTATGTGATAAAGTGTACATAATATCGTCATTAACCATGTAGTGTTGTGGACTATGTTTTGGATAGCTATGTAATAAAGTGTACATAATATTGTCATTAACCATGTAGTGTTGTGGACTATGTTTTTGGATAGCTATGTGATAAAGTGTACATAATATTGTCATTAACCATGTAGTGTTGTGGACTATGTTTTTGGATAGCTATGTGATAAAGTGTACATAATATTGTCATTAACCATGTAGTGTTGTGGACTATGTTTTTGGATAGCTATGTGATAAAGTGTACATAATATTGTCATTAACCATGTAGTGTTGTGGACTATGTTTTTGAATAGCTATGTGATAAAGTGTACATAATATTGTCATTAACCATGTAGTGTTGTGGACTATGTTTTTGGATAGATATGTGATAAAGTGTACATAATATCGTCATTAACCATGTAGTGTTGTGGACTATGTTTTTGGATAGCTATGTGATAAAGTGTACATAATATTGTCATTAACCATGTAGTGTTGTGGACTATGTTTTTGGATAGCTATGTGATAAAATGTACATAATATTGTCATTAACCATCACCAACGTCATCCTATTTACAGCCACTTTGGGGCGGGGGCCCTAGGGTAATGGTTAGCACCGCTGCCTTTCATGCTCGAGTTCGGGGTTCGTTTCCCGGTCTCGGCGGTTTGAAAGAAACAAATATGTTTCTTCCCCATCCACTTGTAAAACTCAGTATTGTGGGGAGCCTCCGTGACCGAGAGGTAGAGTGCTCGTCCTCAGATCGCCAGGGTTTGAATTTCGAATCCTGTGTCTGTAGGACAGTATCATCTCATTCATTTCACTATCCTCAGCAGGTTCTCCTGGCCCAATTTGGCCTGTATGTGCACAAAGGTGGCCCCTAAATTCTGATTCATTTCATTTTGACACCTTGAGGTGTGAATTGCGATAGCAATGATACACACTTCATAGTGGATTACTCAATTTTATCAAATATCCCACACATAGCAGTACATGACAATATAAAACATACATTATTACATCGCACTACATTATTATAAAATATATCGTCCCCTTGGATATGATAGGGTGTATCTGCCATATTGTTAAGTGGCAGATACACCCTTTCATATCAAAACGGACGCTATAACTATTCCAGGCATGGATCATGAGGACAGAGAAATTTTGTTTTAAATCTGTTGTGTGAATAGTTTTTTCTTTCTTTCAATTTTTTGCACCTATAATACATGTGGAATATTTCAGCATAGCATTAGAATCGATGTATTTCATCACATTTTATTGAATTTGATAACTATGTAAATTTCTGTGCAATTCCCACAACTACATTTTGTGAAATATTAGAGGACTAGAAAGTGAAAATTATTTAAAGTATGGCATGTGGTTCATACATGTACCAAAGTGAACTTAGAGGGTTAATTGACTGTAGGGTTCAGAGGATCTTAACCATTAAAATGCTAAACACGTCTATAGCCGTTTTTAGCATTTTTATTTGTTCTTTAAAAATAAACAATAAATTTGCGAAATTAGCATACGACGTTGGCCCTATTCCAGGCCAGCGTTGTGTCAACATCCTTCGTTTGCTGTGTCGCCTGTTGAGCTCACAGCAAACACGAGACGTTGGCCCAGTGTTGGGATAACTCTACAACGTTGAAATATTTTTGTCTAAATCATGGAGACCAAAAGGGTTTTTCAATTTTGAGATCATCATAATTACCTTTGTCAGCTATTTCTGATTCATTTGAATACCTATGTTATGGGTTTACGTCAATTATAAATATGTTACTATTTCAGCGCGGGGATCGACTTTATACGTCATAATCTGACGTCTATAGACGTCAGATTCTGACGTATGAAGTCGATCCCCGCGCTGAAAGGGTTAATACTGATTCACTGTGTACGTCGCTTGCCCAGCATCAACCCAGCATTGGGTAAACGTCACGTATTTCCAGCAAACACACCAGAAGAAACCAATGTTGGTTTAATGCTGGAGCGACGTCGTAGACGGCGGGCCAACATTAAAACAACGTTGACTCAACACCCTCGTGATAGGCCAGCAAATACGAGACAATTAATCAATGTTGCACAAATTCTGGGCCAGTGTCGCAAACAATGGGCCATCATTTAGCCGGCATTGATTGAATGCCTCGTGCAAGCCGCGTAATTTAGTCAATCACATTATGTGAAAAAATGAAATGAATCGGGCTTTAGG
>OZ024908.1:14848813-14899609 GCA_964017125.1 Flabesymbios commensalis
TCTACCTTTTGTAAACGCAAGATATGATTTCACATGGAAATAAACGTAGGTAAATACTTAAATTAGGCATAAACACCCAGTAAAATGCAGCCATTAGATATGATAATTATCATGATATCTTCCGAAGACATAACTGATTAATCACACATGAAATTATTTACTTTAACATGTATGTGCACTAGGCCTACAGCGCCCTTCCGTGTGGTCTATTTGTGCATTCACTGTTTTTATGAGATTACATCTAAATCGTACAATCGTTTTGAACACGCCATCACATGATTGTTTTTATGTTTTTACATCATTCTAAAACTAGTGTCATTTCAGCCTTTGTCATCTGTAAACCCTGCCAACAATTTTATTATTAGTAGTTTATTTTGAATATTATAATATGTTTACATTGAATACCCCGGTATTTGATGTCTATGTTTAAGATTTTATTGCCACACTTACAACATATGGGGTATGTCCGCCATAAGGCCGGTGACCTTTGGCTTGACCCATAAGGCTGGGTGACTTGTGAGGTTTCAGGAAGGATATCCACGCTGACATAGAGGTCAGGCTAGGTCAGAGCCGGCCAGGGACAGGTCATCCCGGCGTGACCTCAGGTCAGCCAGGATGTGGTATGAGATGGACAAAGGTCACCCCCCTCCCCCCAGAGTCCCGACAGCTATCCCCAGAAGGATTGCGTCGTATCATGGAGATGGTAAAGCCTTTACTATATCCATGATCATCTACTATCTCCATGATCCTATGTCACCGTGCTTAGCCTAAACGTGGCTGAAACATGACTTGAAACTGTAGGCCACAGATAGCACCCTCTCAAAAACGTGGTGACTTTCCCTTGGACGGTCATATCAAGCAATCTATAGGGATATATTAATCAGGTCGATAATAGATTAATAGAATCAGCAACATGCAACCTACTATATACATCACATGATCATTTGTCACCACAACGTCATTTAAATGTTATGACCACTTTTTCGGTTACTTAATAAGGATTAATTAACGCCACCATATTTAGTGTCTCTATCCTCCTCCTGGTGCCGAGTGAAATGTTTCAATTTGACAAGAGTTTTGTTCATAAATAGACATATTTTTCGTCATTTGAAGTTGAAAATTGCGTTAGCAACGGGCCTAGCAAGACGATGGTTATTATTCTACACCTAATATAATATACTAGTATGATAATCATGCTGTCGAAAATCTGCACAGCAAAATTAACCCTTTGATCCTTCACGATGCATCAAAGCATCCTTTTGCAACTCACCTACAGGGGGTTTAGAACGACATATTTCATAGAACTGTTTTAATAATAACCCAATTCAAGTCATCTTCATCCACTACAAGTCGAGAATTGCGACAGCAAGTCTCGGCTTGTGGTGGATGAAGATGACAATAGAAAACTCAGGCTTGAAAGGCTTAATTAAGATAGTGAGATCCTATATGCGTTACCAGAACAAAGGGTTAAAAATGATTAGGCGATGTAATATATGCAATGCAAATAAATGTTATCTATTTCAATAGAGCCAGGTAATTATAGCATTAATTCCACAATATTTACATTTTCAGCCCAGCGTAATATATACTAGCCATCATTGCTGTTTAATCTCTACATTCATTTACATTTAAAATTCAATTTGGGAGAAATCTATTTCCCATAATTGGAAACATTATTCGTCTTTTGAAGCTGGAATGTGTGTTGGCAATTCCAGCTTCAAATGAATGAAAAAAACACAAACTCGTCAACAGGACAAAGAAGTATTCACTGCATATCTATGCTATTTATTTAAATATAGCCAGGTAACTATTAACATAATACCAGAATATTTAACATCTTACATCCAATATAATATAATAGGGCCTAGTAATCATGATGTTAAACATCTACACATCATGTAATGATGTAGCCATGGATACAAGACTATTCTAGACTTGTATCAGTGTATTCAGGGCTATAGTAATGATGTGGTTGTGTGATCACGTGTATACGTTACTTGCAAGTAAAATATTAAACAGAACATGGTGTTTAATATGTTCTATGCAAATTAATGCTATTTCAATATAGCCAGGTTATTCATGACATATTTCCACAATAATTAATATTATCTATCTAGAATAATATTACTATTAATCATTCTGTTAAATCGTGTGGTCATATAAGTAATTATTTCATAAATACAACAATATTTTACATTATTGGCTTAACCCTTTGAGCGCGGGATCCGCCATTAGACGTCAGCATCTGACGATTCTGACGTCTAAATACAATCCCCGCACTGGAAGAATATCCCTTTGGTATCCATGGTTTGTACAAAAATATATCAGCGTTGTAAGGGTTATTATAATATAGAAGTATATTGTTGAATGTCTATACAGACTCATGTTTTGATTATTATTATTTTGATTATTATTATCACATGCGTCGGTAGCAGGTAAAGTGTGTATGGAGTTCTAAATATTCCATGCAAAAAACATGTCATTTATTTCAATATAGCCAGGTTATTAATGAAAAAATTCCGCAATACTTAAAATTTTCCATCTAACATAATATATTAGTATCATTGCTGTCGGATGTCTATATTATTTCGAAAAAATACATTTAGAATTGTTTTATTTTTCATAATTATAATATTAGAAATATTTTTTAGATGCAGATGGAAATAACAACAGTAGCAAACTACTCAACAAGAGAAGTGTTAAATGGAAATACATGTTATTTATTTCCCTAAGGAGAGGTAATTGTTGAAATAATTCCACAATATTTAATATTTTCCACCTGGTATTATTATAATGATGCTGTTGAATGTGTGCACAGCATAATGTGCTGGTGTGAATTGGCTGTAGGCGTACACAACCACAAACCCAGATAACCAGGTTAAAGGTAACGCTCCACTGACACCTCTTTGTCAAGACGGCCTTTGTGTCGGTGCAGATTTAGAATAGAATGTGACTGGTAATTTGGCGGAGTATTCTGAACGGAGAACCACTTTTGACATCTCTATTAACGACCCCAGACTAACTAGACGCACATCTCCAACACTGAGGTGAATTTCATATGTACAACCATGGATACTACTACACCAGTATCCTTGGTACTTGATACAACCATGGAGATAACAAATATATACTATCTCCATGGTACAACCAATGATTGTCTAAAGTCCTTGCTAATAAAACCAAGGATATGTGAATCCCTAGTATCCTTGATAAAACCACTATTTATGTCTATGTATACATAAAAAGGGTGCATCTGCCACTTGGTAGAGTGGCAGATGTGGCCCCCTTTCAGATTATATCCAAGGGGACGAAACCATACCTGCGTCTATGCAAGGAGGTTTATGTATATAATAACTCCATGATGATGAAATAATTCTTACCTGGTGCCTCCAGGTTACAAGCCCCAGTCTTACGAATGAGCCATCGGGGCCAGCCAGGATATCCGACAACTACAGTAACACACCAACGCATGACAAACTGTACTATAATATGTGCGTAACGAAAGTATTATGAAGCACAATTATGCAGTCCACGCTTTTCTATGGTTGGTAAACGGACTGTACTATATGTATATGTCTTTATTCACCTCCATATTGAAGTACATGTGTTATACATGGTATACAGTAAAGACAATACAAATACAATTCTACATAGTATTATAACCGATAAATAAATAATTAATTGCGTAGCTAATTCTAATTATAAATGTTAATAAATCTTCATTTTTTATTCGACATTACATAAATGCGTCAGAACTTCTATTGAAAAATTACCAAATACACACATTATTAACATTATGTACAGAGGGTGAAACATTGTAGCATGTGTTTATAAAAGTACAAACGAAAAAGTACAGCCGAAATTGGCATAAGGCTGGTACACCGCCTGAAACCACCCAGCCGGCACAATACGTCGGTCCCATGTCGATCCAATGCTGGTCCAGCGTCTACGACGTTGGCCCAAGATCAGATCAACACAGGGCCAACGCACTGGGCCGGCCGGGGTGGGTCCAACTCTAATCCCAAAATGGCTCAAATTCGTATGATTACTGTGACATTTCAAGGTATTGTGAACAGCTCGTGGAAAATCACAGTCGATATAAATTCGCCTTGAACTTGGTGTACATTGTGGCGAGAAAAGTGATAATGTCCTCATATATAACCTGCCACTCTGTAATGTAAGGACAATTCAATCCGCTCAATAACATAATCATTTTCTCATTGTCACAAAGCGAGCCTAACGACTCAGCCAGGGGACCGGGCATAGACTGAGTAGCGGCGGCCCAGCTGACACTTCTAAGAGGTTCAAGACTCGCACAGCTCAACAACGCGTGAGCAACAGTTAATCTGTCATAAGACTCGCACAAAGAGCATATTTGTAAATGTCGGACATTATCACCTGAAAAACTATAAAAGATACATCCGCTACCGATTAAAATCCTAGCAACAGTTACACATTTCACACATTTGTTAAACAAATATAAACTTGTGTACATTATGCGGGACATATTCCAACCCGCAATATGCTGTTGACTTACAGAGTTATAAACACATTTTTTCCAACGTGTAGATGACATGGGAGTTGCACTAAAAAATAATTCATTGTACACGATATCCAGTAGATTATATTTCTTACAAGTTTTATAAAAAACAGCAATGGGTCCCTCATATGTAGAAATATCTTTATCTATATACATTTGCATAAAAACATGAACAGTCAATTTACGGGCTATGGAGCGAGGTTCAGCACAAATTAACCTGTGTACATAGCATAACCGTTTTATGTCAATGTGTGACTCAATACTCAGCCATCCAAGTGAAGCAGTGACCGCTAGACATGAGCTGTGATTTGGCAGACTCTGTAGGGCGCCTGCTGCCCATACATGAGCCTGCTCCATCATTAATACACTCTGTTCACTCATTGACCACACCTCACACCCGTATAGTAATTTAGGCACTGCCACAGCCCAGTACAGTTTACTACCACTGATAGAATTAATACCACCAGTACTGCTACCAATACTTTTACTGCTACCAATCATATTCACAAGCTTTTTGTGACAGGTGATCCTTTCATTACAAAAGTCTTTATCTGCTTTTTTTGTGCTGCATAGTGGGATACTATCGTCGATCGCTCTGACGGTCGTTGACGGACATTGATGCGAAGCAGGTGTCGCGTTGTCCCGTGGGCCGTGTATGTGTGAGCGGAGGATGAAGTGACGATAAATCTGTCTTGAACTTGTTTATTGTGGTATATAATAGCTTACATCTTGGTGTACTGGTAGAACTGAGTTAACTGGCGCCAAAACGCGGGTTTTTGCTTAAATAGTGAGAGGGGGGGGTACAGGGTGGCCTATAAAACTAGCCAATCACAGTGGTTTCCTCCAAACTTCCTGCTGATACATTTTGGCCAGAAAATGAGAAACTACAGTTTGAGAATACTAAGATTAGATTAGAATTTATGGAATTATGAAATAACGATAGCGATCTGAGATATAACAAAAATACGAGATTTCTCATCAGAAGATGCCCTAGATGTACATGTGAAATAATAAGGCACATTGGCCAAGATTACAAAATAACATGAGAAAGTTTAATCAAATTCAGCATCTGAGAATGTCAAAATATACTATTTTTAATATAGAAAAATATTCGTAAAACACTTGGACTTTAAAATTAACATGTATGAACTACAATCCAGGATACAAAACTGCATATAAAAATCAGTATGAAATTCCAAAGATAAGGTAGTCAAAATGACAAGTTTAGCTCACCAAGAAACACAGATACATTTGCTACAGAGGGAGGGGGATACTTGAGTACAGTGAGTAACGTGGTGTATCAAAGCAGGACTCATAGCCCGACCTGGTGGCGAAGCTTTATATTCAGCTTTACGATCCTGACGATATATGCCACCTATTCGAGAAAATTTCGACCTCGAAATTGGACTTTTAATAACTAGCATATTTTACATTTATCTACTAACTAGATCGTGAAATTACATACAAATAATGACAGTAAAGAAATAATAATGGAGACGGTCGCCAATATGAAATCAGGACATCAACCAAAAATCCTAAAAATTGTCAGCAATACAAAGTATATGGGCAAAAACCGCAACATAAATATAAAAGCTCCAGAAACTGTGTTTGTAGTTCGGCCTTGGTGCCACAAAGTACTAACGACATACATATAAAAAGATCTAGACCACTATCACTGGATTTAGGCCTTGGTGCCAACATTTCTTAGAAGAAGATCCAGATTACTGTGACTAGAGACATGGGCCTTGGTGCAAATCAAAAAATAGGAACCTTGGCGCCAGTTCAATGCTCGTCAGAATATACATTACATTCAACAGTATAACATGCCATGCAAAAACAGTCAGCAATTAAGTATACTCGTTTATGTTATACTACCAGCAATTAAAGCTAAAGAGCGGATAATGTAGTCTGGTGATATATCCTGAAGCACATGACGAAGCAGTCTCTGGAACAGTTATAATAAATGCCTTTGTCAAAACAAAAAGGCTGCTGACAAATTTAAAGTCTCTTGACAAATGTTCCGGATACACTATAGTGTCAATCTCATTATTATAATTACTAGACGTTACATATATGTAAACACATTTAAAATTACTATCATCTCAAACATTATCAGATTATGGAGAGTTCCGTAAAATCAATGATAAGGACGTTCTTCCAATATTGAGCATTCACCCCATGACGTAGATGACGTATATTCAAAGAGACGCGGAGGGTTGAGGTTGGGGGTGGGGTTATGGATACACACAGGAGCACAAATCGACTGTGGTCAGTGGCTGCGACATATGAAAAATAAATCCAATTATGCGTAATCCAGTGTACAAGTGTTGTACAAGAGGTGTCCAGATGTACATGTCCGAGAGTCAATATGTTTATTAAGATATAATGACAGTTATAGCGAATGGTGGGGATGATTAAGAAAAAAAATAATTAGGTACATTTATACTAGCGTCGCCTTGTGAAGCTGTGTCCCTCTCTCGGAGCCTGGTCAAGTTCAGAGTAGCCGTTATATGAAATATTAAAAAAAAATCCATGAACTGCATCATATAATATCCTATTCTGCGTTGTTGCTGCTGTTGTTGTTGTTTTTGTTGATGACCAGGATAACGAGACTGTTGTCTGTTGTTATTGTTCATACTGGATGCTGGCATAGCCCTGCGTTGTCTGAGGTTGGGTGGCTGTTATTATGTACAGTAGTAGCTGTTATGGGCCTCAATTGGGCTGATGCTGGAACGGTATTACGGGGTACACCGGGACTCTCTGCCTCCATCGCTGACACCGTCACTCCACTCACTCTTGAGACATCATGCTGCCGGACTGCTCACCCAAACTTATATTGATGGAAGGCTGTTGACATTGACTCCACTGCCTTATGTTCCATTTCAGGGATTTCATCCTGCTTGGAATATATTCCTTAGGCTTCATATCAATAGCAATCAGTAATCTGTATGTGTTTGTCTATTCTGTTTCTTAATGGTATGCTCTGTGAGTCCACTTGACATGGGATCAACCTGGTATCTCCACCAATTATCGTCGATCGCTCTGACGGTCGTTGACGGACATTGATGCGAAGCAGGTGTCGCGTTGTCCCGTGGGCCGTGTATGTGTGAGCGGAGGATGAAGTGACGATAAATCTGTCTTGAACTTGTTTATTGTGGTATATAATAGCTTACATCTTGGTGTACTGGTAGAACTGAGTTAACTGACGCCAAAACGCTGGTTTTTGCTTAAATAGTGAGAGGGGGGGTACAGGGTGGCCTATAAAACTAGCCAATCACAGTGGTTTCCTCCAAACTTCCTGCTGATACATTTTGACCAGAAAATGAGAAACTACAGTTTGAGAATACTAAGATTAGATTAGAATTTATGGAATTATGAAATAACGATAGCGATCTGAGATATAACAAAAATACGAGATTTCTCATCAGAAGATGCCCTAGATGTACATGTGAAATAATAAGGCACATTGGCCAAGATTACAAAATAACATGAGAAAGTTTAATCAAATTCAGCATCTGAGAATGTCAAAATATACTATTTTTAATATAGAAAAATATTCGTAAAACACTTGGACTTTAAAATTAACATGTATGAACTACAATCCAAGATACAAAACTGCATATAAAAATCAGTATGAAATTCCAAAGATAAGGTAGTCAAAATGACAAGTTTAGCTCACCAAGAAACACAGATACATTTGCTACAGAGGGAGGGGGATACTTGAGTACAGTGAGTAACGTGGTGTATCAAAGCAGGACTCATAGCCCGACCTGGTGGCGAAGCTTTATATTCAGCTTTACGATCCTGACGATAATACCTACATGAAGGTGACTGTCAACCTGTTTTAGTAACTGGTTTCTTATTGTGATATTAACAATACGCACTCTGTTATTTTTACAGAAAACAAGTATTCGAATTTTGTCCAAATTAAAACTATATCTCCATTTAATACTGTGTTCAACAGCCTCGTCAACTATATATTGTAAAGTAGATTCTGACTTGGCAGCAACAGCGATATCATCAGCAAAGGCTGGACATGTAAGTATTGTATGAGCAATAGAAATAGGACAGGCTATGCTAAGCAGTTCATTTAACAAGTCATTGTTGTATATGCAAAAAAGGTACATAGACATGACATCACCTTGATGTACTCCCTGTTGGGGACAAAACCAATTGGATAGGCCTCCAGCTATCCTCACAGAACATTTGAACCCATTGTAGCTATCATATATAACGGACCACAGCCGTTTATCCATTCCTAGATTAATAAGTTTATACATAAGTCCTTTTATCCGGACACTATCAAACGCTTTCTTTACATCAAGGAGTGCTACATAGGTGTTTTCAGTATGGGCAATAGCTTCGTGTAGTAACAGAGCAGTATTTACACTGGAGCCACCCTTCTCTGCTACCCCTTGCAGATTAGATAATGTGGTTCTGAACCAATTCTCATATCTCTTTAGTAGGATTTTATCATATACCTTACTAAGTGTACTAAGGAGGGTAGTTATTCGGATCACTATGATCTTTTAAATTACCCAAAGACAGAACAAATGAAAGCAGTGTAAGTTGGACTCTATGGAGGTTTTATTAACAATAAGTCAAATACATAAAAACCAAGCGATAAACATAACGGAAACTGAAACAATAAAACCGACAAACCATAACTGTTTATGATTTATATTTTTTACCCACAGTATCCAGTTATACTGACGTGACAGTAACTAAGATAGTAAAAGTTAAATCACAATTATATAATACCTGTTACCTGTATATAAAGTAACACACCTGTAATTATTGTAAACGGTTATTAAAATAATACCAGTGAATATTATTTCATACATATAAGATCATGTGTGTAAACCATTATATAACTTACGTAGTAAATTATGAATACAACTTAAAGTGACAGGTATAATAATATCGGCCTGATATTTAAAATCTTAACCTCATTATTAAAATAAAATATCCTCCTAACTAATTATCTAATACAATGAAGTAACGAGGCAGTGTACTCAAATGCGTCAACGGGTACATAAAAAAAATTAAGGGTAGTGGTTCAAAGGGTGGGAGACTTTAAAGTGACGGATCTGCTTGCATGCCACGCAGTGCAAGGACTGATCCCGGTACCTGACCACCCCAGCTATTTAAACCCTAACACAGGGGGAGTGAGTGATTAGTGTAAGGACACCACTGGCTGAGGTGAACAGGAGGGCAAGTAACCTGGATCCCGTGACCTTATATCTGACCTGAAAGGCAGGCGAGGTAGACAGTTTACGACCTACCTATCTCGGGCAGGGACCAGAGTTTAAAAGTTTACCTGGGGACACGGGAACAGTGGCAACTTTCATCTCGAAGCAGTGATGCTGGCAGTAAATCCCTCAGTGACACCTTGTGACCCCAGCTAACCCATTGGGTTTAAAAGACAGATTTACTTACGAAAATCCTACACCAAAGTCCAAAGCATCTGTCCCCAAGATAATTTAAACAAAACTTCATCTTTGAAGTTCACATTAAATTACCCAAAGACAGAACAAATGAAAGCAGTGTAAGTTGGACTCTATGGAGGTTTTATTAACAATAAGTCAAATACATAAAAACCAAGCGATAAACATAACGGAAACTGAAACAATAAAACCGACAAACCATAACTGTTTATGATTTATATTTTTTACCCACAGTATCCAGTTATACTGACGTGACAGTAACTAAGATAGTAAAAGTTAAATCACAATTATATAATACCTGTTACCTGTATATAAAGTAACACACCTGTAATTATTGTAAACGATTATTAAAATAATACCAGTGAATATTATTTCATACATATAAGATCATGTGTGTAAACCATTATATTACTTACGTAGTAAATTATGAATACAACTTAAAGTGACAGGTATAATAATATCGGCCTGATATTTAAAATCTTAACCTCCAAATCCAAAGTGATGTAATGGTAGTGAGTAGTAATTATTATTGATAAGTAGGTAAGTTTTTTGCGAAGGAATAGATAGTTGATGTTTTAGAAGAGAGAGGAACCATTAAGTAGCGCAAGTAGCAGGTACTCTTCCAGTCCCCCAGAATCTTTATCATCTCCCCAGGGAGTCCCTGTAACAAACCCCAGGTTGCCCCTCCACGTCTGAAGCTGTGACCAGCATAATCACACGATTTATAACCCAAACTGTCTAACAGCGTGTGTAATTTCTTGATGAATTTAGTGTAGGTCAGTACAGAATGAGTATTTGTAACATTATCATGATAGATGAAAGCGGGACCCGCAGGATTAACACCTGGTGATAATCTAAAAGCTTGTATGACTGATGTTACTGGACATAAGGGATGACCATATAAAAGGGGAAGTGGACATTCTAAAATCCTCTCCCGCTGTTGTAATGTTTTTGTCCATCTGATAGTGAGGATGAAACCATGTCGCCACCCTAAAGGATTAAGTGAAATATCTGACCTTCGTAAATGTTTACGATCATCAAAAAGCGATTCCGATTGCAACAACACATTCGATTTCCGAAGTAAAGAAAAGAATAATAAGAGGCATACTGCCCAAAAAGTTGCATCGGTAGAACTTTTAAGATTCAATAACTGTCGAATTTTTAGCAGGAGATCAGGCGTAATAGGTAATTTTTGTTTGATTTTTGTACCTTTCATTTTTGCGACCCCTTTAAGAAACGAATCCAAAAAACAATTATTTTCAAGTGGATTAGGAAATCCACATTCTAGATGCATTAGACGAATAATATTGAGATATTGACGAGTTGAACTGTGAGATAAGCGGCGTGCGAGATAAGCAGCGTAGCGACATAAATTTATATTGGTGACTGGAACTGGGTCGTAACCACAAGCCAAACAAAATTCTAAGTAACGCTTTTTGTGAGTGCTGTATGTTTTCTTTGTAGCAGTTGTGAAAGTATAGGTTCTGTATATATCAATCTCAGCATCCAGCTGTTTCTCCAGTTCTGAAGTTTCTGTACCTGTTTGAACAGAGCGTAGAAAGTCTGTTGAAACATGCTATAAGGCAGCATTGATAGGAATTTTGTTAGACCCCAGGGGTTAATACTGTAGCCTAGAACAGATGATAGGGTAACCAGCCCATTGGGTGCCGTTATTCTGCTAATAGCATCTGCTACAGTATTATCCTGACCTCTAACATGAACTGCTCTGATGTGAAAGTTATATTGAACAGACAACCAGAACAGTTCGCGCAGAGATTCTATTATTAAAAGGTGTCTACTTGTTCCTTTGTTTATTAACGCTCTACAGACTGTGCTATCTGTAAAGATTGTGACCATGTGGTCCTTCCACAAGGGAGCCCAAGCGCGGGCAGCAAGAATCACGCAGAGTGTTTCTTTATAATTAATATGTAACTGGCTAGCAGCGGGCCAGTCAGTAGCCCAATGTGTATAATGCCATGAACCGCGAAAAAATATTCCTCCGCCAGCGGAACACGCGTCAGTTTCCACATCCGCGATTGGATGATTGCTAAGGCAAGCTGATTTGCCATTAAACAATTGCATGCATTGTAGCCACCATTGTATGTCTTTGTGAAATTCTGCGGTAATTTCACTTTGTGTGTTGCCTGTTTCAGCGTATTACATGTATCAAGCACTCTGCGGAGAAAAGTTCTACCTCCGAATGAAACTTGGCAAGCCCAGTTAAGTTTGCCTGCTAGAGACTGTAATTGGCGACGAGACGCGCGCGTGCGTCCTTCGTACTGTAAGAGCAGTGTGCGTAGCTCTGCCATCTTATCTGATGGCAGTTCTAATGTCATTGACATTGAGTCAAGTAAAATACCCAGAAATTTAATGCTTTGTGCAGGACCTTCTACTTTAGACCAATTAATTTTAAACCCCAATGTTCGTATTAGATGCAACAGCGTATTTAACGCTTCCAGAGCTTCTTCATAAGAGTCTGTGATTATTAAAAAATCATCTAAGTAGCAAATAATCGTTTGAAAACCCCTACGTTTCATCATGCGACAAACCGCCTGTGTAAGACGTGTAAAAATAGATGGACTGCGTGATGCTCCAAATGGAAGTCTAGTATCGTAAAAATAAGTAGGCTTTTTATGATCATTAAATAACCATTTAAGTCCCGTGGCTTCGTAATCATTTAGATGTATTTTTACCGACCTATAGGCACTTGCTAAATCTACTTTGGAAAAATAACATCCTGGTTTCATCATTTGAACCGCATAATCAATTGTTTGATACTGAACAGACTCAGTTGTAGCATAATGATTTAGACCTAGGTTAAGGGGTCGACTGCAATCATGAATAAGTCGTACTTTGTCTGAATTTGGTTTGGGGATAGCTCCCAGCGCGCTGACAATCGTGGTTTTTTGTCTGAATAAACATAATGTCCTTCCTTAATTTCAGTCAAAATTTGATCCTGTACTTTATCTGAAAATTCATCAGCAGTAGCTGAACGGTAATTGTTCATTTCAGCTTCTTTGAACTGACAATCACCGTGGGTTATTCTAAAGCCTTCTTTAATGCCTTGAAGAAGGAAGGATTTATCAGGATCATTTTCGAGTTCGGATTGCCATAAACTATATTTATCTGTCAACGATTTACTAGCGCTGGGAGCTAAACCCGTACCCCTTGACGTAGATGATCACTTGCCTCTTCTACTAGTTTTTTGGGTGGTTTTTAAGGTTATGGTTTGCACTAAAGCATTTGCTACAAATATGAATATACCGGCATTTACCACCAAAAGAACACTCTCCGGTGTTGAACTTAATGCAAATTTCTTTGCCAGTACAGGGATCTGCAGGTCTGGTAAATTTTGTTTTTCTTTGAAGAAATTTGTTAGATCCCATGACCTTCTGTTCTTTCAGCACAGTCTGGTGCAAATGAGGAGTGTCAGAAGCCCATGGGAACTTAAGGGTGGCCTGCAGTTGCCTGTACTGGTAGTCATAAGCTAATACAGACTGCCAATCATAGCAGATGGCAAGTTCGGCTATCTTTACAATGTATGCCATATAATCTGCTAATTTTTCGGCTGACCATTTCTGTTGGGTCATTAGCTCGTACATAATACGGGCGTTCGCGGCTGACCATTGACAGACAGAGGAAAGTCCATCCACACCAATGCCAGTTTCCGAGTTCACACCCGGGATAAAATCTACAATGTTCAGAGCTGCTGCTCCCTCACCTTTCGCCTGTGTTAGGTACACTTTGGCTGTACTATATCCTGTTTGTGTATCCGTGTTAGTATCCATTATGGGCTCTGTGTGTGCCCCGAGTAGTTCGTCCAGGGTTAAGTCATTGACTTTTTCCCTTTTTTCTGACGTCTGAATGACTTGTTTTAATCTTAGTTCTTGTTCTAAGGGCAAGTTGCCCACCCGCGGCATAACTTCGGGCGTCAGCAGGCGCAGAGATTCCTGGGAATGGAATCCCTGTTTGACGAGCATATGCATTGTCTCTCGTGTAAGTCGTTGGGACATGCCCCACTGCACAAATGGTTGATGACTACATATATCGTCTGATGATGCACCGCTCATCAATTGTCGTTGTTGTTGTTGTTGTTGTTTCTGCTGCTGCCACTGCTGCTGTTGTTTCTGCTGCTGCTGCTGCTGCTGCTGTTCCAGTTGTTGCGACATTGTGTCATGTTGTTGTTGTTGTTGCTGCTGCTGCTGTGGCTGTTGCTGCTGCTGATGTTGCTGTTCTAGTTGTTGAGTCATTGTGTCATGTTGTTGTTGTTGTTGCTGCTGCTGCTGCGGCTGTTGCTGCTGCTGCTGTTGTTTCAGGTGTTGTGACGTTAGTTTGTGTTGTTGCTGTTCTTGTCGCTGCGGCTGCTGTTTATGTTGCTGTTTTTGCTGATGTTGTTGTACCTGGTGTTGTGCCATAAGGTTATAGTGCTGCTGCTGCGGCGGCAGCGGCTGTTGTTGATGCTGCTGCCGCTGTTGATGTTGTTGTTCCAGGTTCTGTGACATTATTCTATGTTGTTGCTCTTCTTGCTGCTGCTGTGGTTCATGAGTTTCCGTCTGGTGTTTATGTTGTATTTCCAATTGCTGTTCATGCTGTTTATGCTTAACCGGCGTCACCAGTGTAGCAGATCCACCATTAAGTATATCCATGGAGGATTGTAGCGGACCCCAGAGGTTCTGTAGGTCGTCCATGATAGACTAGACTTTAAAGTGACGGATCTGCTTGCATGCCACGCAGTGCAAGGACTGATCCCGGTACCTGACCACCCCAGCTATTTAAACCCTAACACAGGGGGAGTGAGTGATTAGTGTAAGGACACCATTGGCTGAGGTGAACAGGAGGGCAAGTAACCTGGATCCCGTGACCTTATATCTGACCTAAAAGGCAGGCGAGGTAGACAGTTTACGACCTACCTATCTCGGGCAGGGACCAGAGTTTAAAAGTTTACCTGGGGACACGGGAACAGTGGCAACTTTCATCTCGAAGCAGTGATGCTGGCAGTAAATCCCTCAGTGACACCTTGTGACCCCAGCTAACCCATTGGGTTTAAAAGACAGATTTACTTACGAAAATCCTACACCAAAGTCCAAAGCATCTGTCCCCAAGATAATTTAAACAAAACTTCATCTTTGAAGTTCACATTTTACCTTTGGGTATAGGAATGATAATACCACGTTTCATACATTCAGGTCTGTATCCATTTAAAAACATTGCGGATAAAACTCTGCTAAGCACAAAGTAAGTAGTTTTTTCTGCACGAATACCATCGTAACCACAGGCTTTATTAAGCTTTAATTGTTTACACACAATTTCAACTTCACCTGGCATTATAACATCATTACAAACGTGCATTTCGCGATCAGTGTTTATATTAGCAGAAAAATCAGCTACCACCTGTTTTACATGCTCGTCAAACTTTTTGTCTTGGTTATTTGAATTTGGTGTATAAATGTGCTCGAAATAACTACGCCATTCATCTCTAATAGTTATAGGGTCGGTTACATACTGGCCATCGGGCCTTTTAAAAGCACATTCGTTACCTGCCCTAGGTTTGAGTCTCCGGTTTATCAGGTGCCAAAACAGTTTTTGGTCGATATTATCAGCTTTGTCAAGTTTATTAATGTAGTTAAGCTCATATTGATAATGTAGCTGTCTCTGTCTGGCCCTCAATTCTCTTTTAGTCAGCTTGTAGCGGAGCCATAATGGGCTATCATCATTTCGCGGCCTGTCAGCTTTCACCCACTCACGTACTGTATACTGTATTCTCACGGATAGGCCATACCCAATTATTGTTCTGGAAATCAGCTCTGATCAACAAAATAGTTAAAAGCAAACGAATATATTTATCTCATTCTTTATGCTCCAATGAGTCTTGGCCACTCAGTTTATCAGATTCCACATTTATGATAATGGCCTCCAGTCTAGGACGGATTGAACAATTTTCTTCAATGAATTTACTCTAACGTTTATCAACAGATCTTTTTGCACGATCTTCCTACATTTTAGCTTTCAGAACAAGCTCCCAGCCTATTACTTAAAACAAACTGAACAGCAACTCTACCAACGCTCCCGGATGTAAAATATTGTGTCTCTTATCGAACTGAGGACATCAAGTAATCGCAATTTTAATTTTACTTGATAATATGTGATAATATGTGATATGTATGCCAGTTTTGAAAACAGCTCTTTACCATTGTGCCTATGTCTTATATCTTTTGTTTCTGTTCTTCCTGTGATGTTATATTCACGCACACACCCCCTCACCTCAGTGGAAATGACACCACCCCCTGTTATTGGTTGCCACGTATACCAGGACTCTCTGATCCTGGTACGGCTGCTATAACCCTCTTGATCTCGGGTTACTTTCCCATAACGTTACACTAGACATGTAACATTATCCCTACTTAAGACAGTACAAGAAGCTTAGTGAGCAAATCATGCAAGATTCTAGGCTCATACACATGTTAATTTGTGAGAATAAAATATGGTATTGTAACGTAAACTTGAAAATACATGTACCTAAATTCAAGTTTGAATATCGGCTGAAACAAGCAAGTAAGCATCCTTCAAGAGTAGGGTAAATTCTTGACTTCCAACTTTTCTTGTTGCTATATTGCTATTGAGTAAAACAATCTGCATTACACTCACTCACTCACTCACTCACTCACTCACTCACTCACTCACTCACTCACTCACTCACTCACTCACTCACTCACTCACTCACTCACTCATTTACTTACTCACTCACTCACTATCTCTCTCACATGTACGATATGTAAGCGGTTCACGAGACTAAACGTGTTCCCTATCCCACCATATCCATGTACTTGGGAGATAATACATGATAGATATCTATACTATGACGAGTATCATTACATTGAGTCATTTATTATGATGGAGTGTCAGCCGTATTGACATTCACTACTCTATACACAGTGTACAGTTTCCTTGATATATAATGTGCACAATGATATCATCACATTGGTATTAAAGGTGATCTATCACCCCTTATATGGTATGAATAATTATGTCCTTATAAGGGGTGATTGGCTATCATGTGACCCTCTCAGAGAGTCACATGATAGCCAATCACCCCATATATGGGGGTGATTGGCTATCATGTGACCTTCTCAGAGGGTCACATGATAGCCAATCACCCCATATAATAAAGGAAACACTTGCGCCCCATCTTGTGGCAACTTTGATTTATTTGTCACAAAATTATTCATACTATATAAGGGGTGATAGATCACCTTTAAAGTGTCATATCTGCCCCTTTACAAAGTGGCCGATATGACACTTTAACACTCAGTTAAAGCAGCCCCTTGAGATAACATCAATTTTTGTTTTTAGTTTAGTAATGAAGTAGTGTATCCCCAAGATCATGATTTTATTTTTTTCAGGATTTTTAGATTTTCAAAAATATTTTTTATCAACATTTCTATGAAACAGCTACAAACCCAAACAAACTTTTTGTACACCTAAACACTTGCTAAAGGACGGTTAAATGTTCCCACAGCATTGGGTCATATGTTGATGCCGTTGGCCCAGCGTTGGGCAGACAATCAGTGTTGCAGGTGTATCACTTCATGTCCCGACTATAAGACACCAATCAGACACCAATTAGCGGCGATTGCTTTGATCTCCCCGTCCAAGACGTGGGAATATGTTGTGTAAAGTTCTGTATATTGCTGACTTGTTTTGTTTACATGGCAATATACGACCTGGGAACTTAACTATTTCACTCTTTTTTGGTGCTTTTAAATTGTTTTTTGACTTTTTTGTATTTTTAATTCAGATTAGTAGGCTATATAGCTTCATATAAGTTAAATTTTCAAAAATTGACAACATTGAAAATGTCTCATCCCAAGGGGTCCCTTTAACGATATTTGCATTCACTTATCTTAAAATCACTTAAAATTAAACCAAATTTATCAGCACAACATGAACAATGTTATTATAATATCATATTAGTCATTAACACGCATTGTGTATATCAGTTATTATCACTGTTAGATATAGTGTTATTATCAAATATTTTATTCACTGACATATCTTCGCCCCAGTGCAACAAATCTGGTCCCAAAAATCATATATCATTAGAGTACTCGACCAAATGCATGTGCTATTCATTTTCACTAAATATGCTTCCACAGCAGTGTTTCAAGTCTGTAACTCACTTTTGTCAGTGAAACATGTTTGTAGTTACAGGAGTTTTGATTCTAAGACTATATTATACATTTATCCTACATGAGCTGGTGTTCTAAATTTATACTGTAACGATATTATTGTAGTTATACGCCTGGTGTTATTGGTGTTATTACAGCCCACAGAGTGCACTGTATAGACTGCCGTACAAAGACTAACAGCAGTAAATCTCCTGTGTCTATGCATAATAATATTATGTGCAATAATGTTGTACAGACCTATAAGACTAGTAACTGTTTACTTGTCAGGCAACAGTTACATATTTTTGCTTTGCACGGCATTATACACATCAATGCTGTGTCAGAATATAAATAAGAGATATAATTTACATAATAATAGGACGAGCTGATCCAATGCTAGTTTAATGCTGGGCCAACACCGTATACGGTGGGCCAGCATCAAACCAGCATTGAATTAATGTCTCGTGCTTGCCTGGAAACAACATAATTTACATGGCCATTATACAATATACGACCTTCTGACATTCCTCTGTCGTACCCTCTAATTGACCTTTGACCCCGGCATACAGTACCCCCTGACGGCTATTTGCTAATGATACCGGCATGTCTGGGCATGCGTGGCTTCACAGAACCGGAAGCCACACAAGTGGTAACCTCTGACCTCATTAGTTGACCCCTGATAACGAGCTGACCTGGTATCTGGGACAGTTCAGTCAGCCTGTCCACGTGCAGAGTGACAGATCACCTGACAGGGACCTCTGACCTTACCTCTCCTTTTTCTACTTCCGGGGCAGTGACCTCTCCTTCCCCTCTTGTCTTCCTCCATTCCTCCTAGCCAGAGGCTAACCATGCTCCTCAGACATCAGATGAAGGTTTAACGTTGTAGCTTCGCAGACGATGAGCCAACGGTAACCCCATGGTAACCCTTACAGTGCGGCGAGTGACTTTAGACGTCAGAATCTGACTATGTAGATCGATTTTAGACGTCAGATTCTGACGTCTAAAGCGATCCCTGCGCTGAAAGAGCAAAAATATTAGATCTATAACATGTATACGTATTCAAATGAAACGGAAAGACCTAAATGAGACATTTATGATGATTTCACATTGAAAAAACCCCTTTGGTCTCCATGGTTTGTTAACAAATTTTGTCAGCGCTTTACAGCAGCATTGTTATGCATAGAACGGAAGCTGTGGCCATACAGGAGGAAAGAGCCGGTCTGCAAGACTGGATGTGGGCAGAGTCCACTCGAGACTTTGAACAAATGCTGGTTTAATTCTGGGCCAGCGTCGTAAACGTTGAGCCAGTATTAAACCAACATTGTTTCAGTGTCTCGTGCTTGACGAGGGTGCACTCGTTGTGGAAACATTTCACCGGGGCCGTGTTAAATATTGCCATGGCAATGGCCCAGGAAGTGGCGTCAGCGCCAAATCTAATAAGCAACAGGCCATTATATCTGGCTTTGCTACTTGTCATCCCAAACTCCCTGTGAGCGGGACGTGTGGGGAGAAAAAACAGAACCCCTCCCCCGCCCCAGGAGGAAGACGCGGGGGAGGGGACAGCCCCGACGAGGAAGGCATTGACTAAGAGGCTCTGACACAACCATGGATCGACCCCTTACGTCCTGGGAACGCATATATGTGCATCACTGGATATTTATTTTAACAAAATGTCTTTCCTAATTTATTAATTTCATAAAATGATACCTCCCATTGAATTGAGGACGTTTTGAGCTCTTGCTTTGATATATCTATTGACGACAGGTAGTCTATGCAGACTTATATGCGCCATTAAGATAAACATGGTAAATGAAATGAAATGAATCGGGCTTTAGGCCACCTTTGTGCACATATAGGCTAAACTGGGTCAGGAGAATCTCCTGAGGATGGTGAGATGAACGAGATGACACTGTCCTCCAGACACAGGATTCGAAATTCGAGCCCTGGCGGTCTGAGGTCGAGCACGCTGCCTCTCGGTCACGGAGGCTCCCCACAATACTGACTACTAATAGCTAAAAGAACCATAATAAATATGATAATTACATGTTAATGATATTATATATGTTTTTCGCACCATATATGAGACCCTTTGATATACAACACTTTGTAATATCAACCAAGGAATCTATAGATTCCTTGTATCAACTTTGGGTGTTTTATTCAATCGGATAATTTTCATTCACTGTGAGGTGAGAATAATCACACTCACAATAATTCCAGCAGCAATTGTTGCAGCGATAATTGCTGTGCACAGCAATTATTGCTGTAACAATTATTGCTGCAGCAAATCGCACCTGGCATTGAGCCAGGGCTTTCCACCCTATTTTGTGAGTAGGGTGGCAGGATGCAGAGGGATGGCGTGCACAGAATCTACATGTCTGTAACACAAGGGGTGACACCAACAGCTGCGAACAGCCACAAGCAATCCCGCAGATGAACATGGTTAGCTAATTAGACCTGGGACACAGATTATACTCCCTCATTTCTGCTGAATGCGTTATTTTGTATCAGCCCATGCATTTGAATCAAAACATATGTCAATCTTGCAAATTTAATGCTCATTACTCATTACTAACAAATGTTCTTGTTTTAGAGACAAAAAATACTGAAATACGACTATGGATGCGATTAGTATTTACGTGTATGATCTGTTCAGCTCATATCTGGCTACGACAAATCCTTCAGATTAATTCATGGGAAGTAGACAATTCACAAATTGAATCCTTGGATTACCAGATTACCTGAGTATCTATTACAATTATATATATATGAAGAATTTGTCAATAAAATAACCACTGGTCTCACGACGTTGCTGCGACATTGAATCAACATCGCTGACGTTGATTTAGTACCGTAGCAACATCGTGTGCTCAATAGGAACTGTCAGTTTTCATAGGCGGTGATTTTACATCATTCTTCTAAATGAGAGGAGTGAAAGGAATGTAATGTTTTCACAAAGAGAGGGCTCAACCTTCTTGAGCTGCATATAACACTCAGAAACACCAGCTGCTGAAAACTAATGAACGCTTACCCCCCAACCCTTACAACATTGAATTATTTTGTATAAACCATGGAGACCAAAGGGTGTTTTCAATTTGAAATCATCATGATCTCTTATAGTTATCTCTTTCTGCTTCATTTGAATACTTATGTTAAGGATCTACGGCCATTAGAAATATTTTTATTCTTTCAGTGCGGGGATCGTTTTTATACGTCAGAATCTGCCGTACAGACGTCAGATTCTGACGTATAAAGACGGTCCCTGCGAGAAATGGTTAATATTGGCGTCGTAGGCATTAAACCAACGTTGGTTGAACGTCTCGTGTTTGCCGGACTGTTCCCACGTCGAGTCTTGCAGACTGGATATTTTCCCGGTGTGCCCCAGCTCCCGGCTTCCGCTCTGTGCATA
This sequence comes from Flabesymbios commensalis, assembly GCA_964017125.1. Lineage (NCBI taxonomy): Eukaryota > Metazoa > Annelida > Polychaeta > Terebellida > Flabelligeridae > Flabesymbios > Flabesymbios commensalis. The sequence continues at coordinate 14,870,375 of OZ024908.1, forward strand.
CCAATGGATCCTGGTGCGAGGCTCTGTTTCCGGATGGATGCCAAATAAACACGAGACGTTCACCCAATGTTGTGCTAATGTTGGTTCAGAGTCTACGACGCTGGCCCAACATTAACACAACATTGGGTGACATCTCGACCTTTCTGAGTGCTTACATCCAAAGGACAACAGATTCGTCTCAGTGCTGCAGCAAATGATAAACCACCTTTTTATTAGCACTTTAACTAACACCAGGACTTTATGGATATCATATTGTTATAATTATATACATAATTCTGAGGCTTTAATTTATTGAATATCCGATTATTGAATACACAATTTTTTATGAATATACACAAATAGACATGTTTTTAATCTATTTTGTTAGTTTTTAGAAAGCTTTTACTATAAAAAAATAATAATAAAAAACTATGTGGTATTTGGTAGAGCTTGTTAAAAATGTACATCGAAAAATACATACATACAGAAGTAGTCGGTGGTCAGTATTCCCAAGGAATCTCAATCCCTATTGAGATTCCTTGATATCCCCAAGAAAAATATAATCAGATTTTATTTGCCCTGATATCCCTGGTGGGCGGGAGCCCTGGTGCAGTGGGTAAAGCTGCCTGCTTGAAACGTCGGAGAACCCCACACTGCCCTTCACGTTTCAGAGAAACAAATCTTCCCCGCTCACTCGTAAAGATTCAATTATGTGAGGAGCATCCGCGACCGAGAGGTAGCGTACTCGGCCTCAGACCGCCAGGGCTCGAATTAACAATCCTGCATGTGTCTGAAGGGCAGTATCATCTCATTTATCTCACCATCCTCAGGAGGTTCATGGCCCAGTTTGACCCGGTTATATGTGCACAAAGGTTGCCTAAAACCTCATTCATTTCATTTTTGGTATTCCTTGTGAGCTGATGATCCAGCGATCGACCTCTCCTGATACGAGCCGTGTCTGGATCTGAAGCTGAGAGCGAGGCTAAGCACGAGAGCGAGGCTAACCACAGAATCCCGATATGTAATCCACCAGGTCATCATCAAGGTCAAATCCAGGAGAGGGCGCGGCAGCAGTTGCGCTGTACCGATCAAAATATATATAATGCACTGATACAATGTTTTTATGATGGCCCACCGTCTGCGAAGCCCTTTTCCCACTACGTTATCGTATTTAAATTTTCACCCACTTGAAGTTGCGTCTCGCTACCGCGACCCACAACTTCATGTGAGTGAAAATTACTCATATTTGTTTTGTTTGAGACGAAACATTTGCAAATCTTAATATTGAAACAACCATTTCATTCCCAATAACAGTGATTATGCATTCACATATCCACGAATATGAAGACGAACACGACAAAAATATGTATATTGTTATTTGGTGGATCTCGTATTTTTGCAGGACAAGTGTGGGTCCCTGCATATATATAAAGTTTTAAAAAAATATTAAAATTGATAAAATGTTTTGTAGTAAATTCTTAGGTGATGGAAAAAATCAATTTGAAAGATCTAGATTTTGATAAATGGAAATAAGTATAAAAAATAAGCCTAAGTTTTAATTTGAAAATTAAGTTGGAAATTGAAAAAACACAAACGAATACAGCTTGCATATCATATTGTGATATTAGAAACTTATTACTGACACATGACGCAAATCGTGATATTAGAAACTTATTAATGGCATATGACTCAAATATCCTTTACATTTCACATTATTTATTGGGATCTGTATGTTAATGCGGGATGTTACGCTACTGTGCTATTCACATGAGAAAGGGGGCAGGTGTTCGTCGCCCCCTCTAGTCATTCAGGCTCCAAAGAAACCTAAAGTTTCTTCCCCACCCACTAAGTGAAATTCAGTATTGTGGAGAGCATCTGGGACTGTGAGTTAAAGCAAGGAAAATATAATCTATTTTCCTTGCTATAACCAAGGAAAATAGAATCTGGTTATAGCGTGCTGAGCCTCAGACCCGACCCTATGTCTGTAGTCTGGAGGAGTGCGTCTCGTTATCTCAGAAGGCTCTCCTGGTCCATCGGTACGTTTTAACCCCGCTAGATTGCTTTTGACGTCAGCCATGGGGTTTCCGACGTCATGAGGGACGATTGTTTTTAGTACATACACATGGTTATTTGTTCAAAAGTTTGTCTTAAAGGGGGGAGGTGACATTGTGAGGTCAAAGGTCAAATAGACAGCTACATACGGATGATATACATGTCATACATATAGTCACGTATTAAACCTATCTGTGGTGACAATTATATACATATCAATCCTTTTATGACCGCCATTCAGACAGTCATAATAATGTACAATTAACCATTCTGCCGCTGAAACTAAACCGCTGAATTCTGCCGCTGTTTCTATTGTTCGTCATTTCAAAGAGGTTTTTTTCAATTTGAAGTCATCATAAATGTCTCAGTTAGCTGTTACTGCTTCATTTGAGTACCTATGTTATGGGTCTACGGATATTATAAATAGTTAACTCTTACAGTGCGGGGATCGACTTCAGACGTCAGATTCTGACGTCTGAAGTCGATCCCTGCACTGAAAGGGGTAACATTGCCTGGAAACGTATATATTAGGACCCAGTAGCTCAAGGGTTATCAATGTGAGTGCATTATTTGAGCATTACATCGATTTTTTATATGTTGTATGGGTTAAAAAAGTTTTTTGCTGTATTTTAATATATTACTAATAACACCGTTCTTGCTCGCTGCACGACTAAATCTCTCGTTATAAGTAACACATTGTTAACCTAAAAAAAAAGTATTTTGTTGAAAAAATATTAATGTATCCAGTGCCTGCCGAATGTCTTCATCTGTTATTTTTATTCGGTTCGTGTTGTTTTCACAATTATTTCTACCGTTTTTAAGAAATGCACTGGTAACTACACAAAACTGGTACTTGAATGTTAATCAACAGTTCTTATTGTATTTTTGTATCTTCTATTAATGTGCCGTTCGCAATGTTATATTAACAGTGGTCATTTCAACAAAAAAGGACGCGAATGTCAAAAACCTTTTAATATCTCCAGAGATTGCTGTATTTTTATGCATGTTATTAAATACATCGTTTTTCCTTTTGCAATGACTTGTGCTCATTTCTCTATACTATGCTTATATAAATACGTGTAGATGTACGAAAATAGATATTTTTTGTTTTAAAACGATGCCGTGCGTATTAAAATGCCCGTTAGTACCTGAATAATCAACAGTTTTAATGTATCTAAACTTTTTTAGTTTTTTATATGATATTTGAGGAATGAAATGGTACACCATGACTTTTTGAGACATATTGATTAAATGCATTGAAATATCAAATTTCAACAAGGCTTAATTGAAAGAATAATAAATGCATGGATGTATGCATGTATAATGTATGATTTTGTACAAAGACAAATATTTTTTTGAGAAAACAACAACATTAATGAACGCCTTTTTCAACTGTACCATATCGTCTTTCCCAGCAAACACAAAACATTTGCATAACATTTGTACAACGCCGGCCAAAATGTTTTGTGTTTACTGGTTTATTTGTAAATCGTCCACAATATTAGTGTTGCTTTTGTCATATATGGAGATATAAAGAAACATAACGCACTTTTTTTTAATGGCCGTCAAACAGCCACTTTGAAAGTAAACTTGCCCAAAAGTTAATGGAATCGCTGCCTGGGTGCACATAAACATCGGGTCCTCGACGCTGGTGGCTCAACATTAAAACAACATTATTTTAATGTATCGTGTTTCAAGCTCAAATGAACACCGTTTGATATTATTTTCGAAACTTATGACTGAGACATGACTCAAATCGTGATATTAGGAAATTATTAATGACACATAGCTCAAATATCCTTAACATTGAAATCAGTATATTGATATGGGATATCAAATATGGGATATCAAATTACTGTGTTATTCACTTGGGGGGCAGGTGTAGTAATCAACACTACCGCCTGTCACGACCGAGTTCCTCTCTCGCTCTCATCAACCCTTTCAGTGCAGAAATCGTCTTTATACGCCTAAAGACGTCAGATTCTGACGTCTAAAGACGGTCCCTGCACTGAAAGAATTGAAATACTAGCGGCCGTAGATCCATAACATAGGTTTTCAAATGAATCAGAAAAAGCTAACTAAGACATTTATGATGATTTCAAATTGAAGAAAACTCTTTGGTCTCCATGGTTAATACAGAGATATTTCAGCATTGTAAGGGTTAATCAGGTTCCAAAGAAACCTAATGTTTCTTCCCCACCCAGTCATATAGATTCAGTATTGTGGAGAGCCTCTGGGACAGAGAGGTAGCGTGCTCAGCCTCAGCCTGATCCTATGTCTGTAGTCTGGAGGAGTGTGTCTCTCTATCTCAGAAGGGGTGCTGTCCTGGTCTAGTTTAGCCTTTATGTTCACAAAAGTGGCCTAAAACCCAATCTATTAATTCACGTCGGCTACATATTGTGTGTGCACACATAGGCTCACCTTATATCTTATGTGCTCCGAAGTGTCCTTTGTACTCCTCATGAGGTTCTGCTGGCCCAGTTTAGTCTACATGTGCAAAAAGGTGGCCTAAACACCCATTCATTCATTCATTCATTCATTCATTCATTCATTCATTCATTCATTCATTCATTCATTCATTCATTCATTCATTCATTCATTCATTCATTCATTCATTCATTCATTCATTCATTTATTTATTTATTTATTCATTCATTCATTCATTCATTCATTCATCTTATGTACACATGTTTTAAGCCCATGTGAATACAATATATGCAAACGGTGTTCATTTGAGTGCGATGTAGAAAAATACATCATTCGCTCAATGAATAAGGCGTGATCCTTTAGGCAAGCACCTTATTCATTGTACATGTTTAGTATTTTCCTATATAGCACGGAAACTAAACAACGTTTGTATTTTCTCACACGATCACATAACTGGCATACATGAAAGTTCAAACTACAGTTAGAGTGCGATATGGGCTGATATCGATATACGTCTCATAGTGAAAACCACTGCAGAGAGTGTGGGAACCATGGTATCTCGCATCAATATACTGTTTTCAATAAATACAATCTATAATTAGGTTGAGGTGTAAATGTTATCCATACTGCTGTCAGACAACTTGTTCTCTTTCCTATCTCACCGATAATCTGCGTCAGGTACCCAGGATACACGAGACGTTTACCCAATGTCGTTTTAATGTTGGCCCAGCATCCCCGACGCTGGACCAACGTTGGTCTGACGACTCGTGTTACATTCTCGTTCACACATGGCGGCAACATCAGAGAATGTGTTGTCCTCAGGAAGTAGATTTTTCTTACCGTTTTTTATGCTCTCACAAAAGTGAAGCATGAAATTAGACAGCTGTGTGTGTAGCATGCGTGTGAAGAGGTGTCAGCCGTGAGGTATATTAAAATCACCCGTCATTATCAAGGCATTCATTAGATTCATAAAATGTCTTCTTAAATTGTATCAAAATAACTTGAGAATATCATGGTATTTATTAGATGCATACACTGTCTTCTTAAATTATATTAAAATCACTCGTGCTTATCATGGCATGTATTAGATTCATACAATATCTTCTTAAATTGTATCAAAATAACTCCTGATTATCAAGACATTTATTAGATGTACACAAGTCCCCAGAACTACACAAAGGAATTATCCATTCTATTTCCAATGACATTTTAATGACGAGAGTACGACATCGGTACGTTTTAACACCGCTAGCATCGATTTTATGGATTTGATGTAGAGGGCGGAGCTTGCTTTTGACGTCAGCCATGGGGTCTCTGACGTCATGTGGGACGATTGTTTTTAGCACATGTACATGGTTATTTGCTCATAACCTAGGGAGGTGGCATTGTGAGGCAAAAGGTCAAATAGAGAATTATATACATACAGGTGATATACATGTCATACATATAGTCACTTATTAAAGCTCTCTGTGGTGACAATTATATACATATCACCTCCATTTATGACCGCAATCCAGACAATCATAATAACGTACACTAACCATTCTGTCGCTGAAACTACCGCTGAATTCTGCCGCTGTTTTTATTTTTCAGCATTTCAAGCTGAAAATTCTGACGCAATTTCTAGCTTGAATTGACAAAAATGCATAGATAGGAAGGGTATTCCCCCTGTCCCGGGCCAGGGGGAATACCTTTCCTATCTATGTATGTTTCATCATTTCAAGCTGGAAATGCTGACGCAATTTTCAGCTTGAAATGATGACAACTATTTTTTTTTTTTTTTTTCAATACATATTCTTAAATTGAATCATTTGAATAACTCAGCATCTGCCACACACGATATATGCGAACCATTTCAGCTACATTTTATTTGGTTTAAAACTCACAACGCTTAACCCTTTGACTTCCAGGCCGGGGTGCATGCCAGGATCCAGATATACTGGTGTACGAGTTCTATTTTTCGTCATTTGAAGCTGGAATTGCTAACGCAATTTCCAGCTTCAAATGACGAAAAATACATAAATGTAGTATATATTTGACGAAAATTTGTGTCATTTTATGGTCACGTTCATTGACGAATGACGACGGAAATTTCCGTCATGTATGGTAGTGAAAAGGTTAAATATTGTTATACAAACCATGGAATCCAAAGGTTTTTTCCATTTGAAATCCTTATAAACATCTTAGTTATATAGCTGTTTCTGCTTTATTTGAATACCTATGTCATGGGTATATGGATATTATAAATTAATACTTTCAGTGAGGGAATCGACTTTTGACGTCAGATTCTGACGTCAAAAGTCGATTCCAGCACTGAAAGGGTTATTCTTGTATGAAAACGTATATATCAGGTCCCAGTAGCTCAAGGGTGACAAATGTGAGTGCATCATTTGAGCATTACATCGAATTTTTATATGTTTTATGGGTTACAAAAGTTTAGTGCTGTATTCTTAATATGTTATTAATACACCGTTCTTGTTTGCTGCACGACTAAATCTGTCATTATAAGCAACACATTGTCAACTTAAAAAGTAATATTTGGTTGAAAACATATTAATGTCTCCAATGCATGCTGAATGTTTTTATCTGTTAGTTATATTCAGTTCGTGTTGCTTTCACGATTATTTCTAACGTTTTAAGAAATGTACTGGTCATTAAACAAAACTAGTACGTGATTGTTAAAAATACCATTATTATCAACAGTCCTTATTGTATTTTTGTATCTGTTATTAATATGTGGTTCGTTTTGCATTCGCAATAATATTTACACTGGTCATTTTAATAAAAAAAAGGACGCGAATGTCAAAAACATTTTAATATCCCCAGTGGTTGCTGTATCTTTTGTGTATGTTTCATTAAAAACATATTAATGTCTCCAATGCATGCTGAATGTTTTTATCTGTTAGTTATACTTGGTTCGTATTGCTTTCACGATTATTTCTAACGTTTTAAGAAATGTACTGGTCATTAAACAAAACTAGTACGTGATTGTTAAAAATACCATTATTATCAACATTCCTTATTGTATTTTTGTATCTGTTATTAATATGTGGTTCGTTTTGCATTCGCAATAATATTTACACTGGTCATTTTAACAAAAAAAGGACGCGAATGTCAAAAACATTTTAATATCCCCAGTGGTTGCTGTATCTTTTGTGTATGTTATTAAATACATAGTTATTTTCCTTTGCAATAACTTGAGCTCATTTCTCTATACTATGCTTATATAAATAGATGTACGAAAGTCAATATTGCTTGTTGTAAGACGATGACGTGCATATTAAAATACCCATATAGTACCTGAATAATCAAAAGTGTTTACCCTTACAGCGCGGGGATCCCTGCACTAGAGTAAAAATATCTAGAATGGTCGTAGACCCATAACATAGGTATTAAAATGAATCAGAAAGAGCTAACTAAGACATTTATGATGATTTCAAATTAAAACTTTAGTCGCCACGGATTAAACAAAAATATTTCAGCGCTGTAAGGGTTAATATATCACCCGGTATCTCAACTTACTTTGCTTCTTGTGATAATTGAAGAATGAAATAGCACACCATGAAGTTTTAAACCATATTAATTTAATACATTGAAATATGAAATTTGAAGAAAGCTTAATTGGATTAATAAATGCATGGATGTATGCATGTGGGTGTATGCATGTGCATGTAAAATGTTTGATTTTGTAAATAGGAAAATACTTTTTTATAAAAACTACAACAGAATTCATTGAGGAACGCCTCGTTTTAATTGAAACCTATACCGTCATTATTTGTAAATCGTGTACACTAAGTGTTGCTTTTATCCTATATATATGGCTGTTGTTTTGTGATATAACCGTCTAATTTCTCACTATTACCGCTAGATTAAATCAAATTAACACTATTCAATAACGACAGTGAAGTGTGACACTATAAGGAGAAAATATTACTTTCAAACTAAAGTATAACGTAGCAAATGCCAGTCAGCATTTAATGTATTGAAGCAAAAAAAGAGATTGCAGTTAAACTGTAATGGGCTGTGAATGAACCTATTAGTCTCTTTGTTTGGTGATATCATAAACCGGTCATCACGTACATTCAAGTCTAGAGACATAATTATCCATGACATATCCATGGTGTTATATGGTGGATTAGAAAACAGACCTCTTGGATCGAAAAAAAACAAATAGCTCTTTCAGTGCGGGGACCGTCTTTATACGTCAGAATATGACGTCTGCAGACGTCAGATTCTGACGTATAAAGACGGTCCCCGCAATGAAAGAATTGAAATATTTATAATGGCCGTAGATCCATAACATAGGTATTCAAATAAAGCCGAAAGACCCAACTAAGACATTTATGATGATTTCAAATTGTACGAAAGTGATTCAGCACTTTATGGGTTAATATTGGCTAGGCACAATACAAAATACAATGTTATCATTATTTCTTCTTCAAATTGATTTGTTTGAAGGGTAGATAAAAATATGGATAATTGTACATAATTTTAGGTGAATCATTTATGAATTTTATAATATTTCCCCAGTTCTTGCTGTGCATGTGTATACATGTGTAAGTGTGTGTATACGTGTGTATACATGTGTATACAGTCATCTGTATACATGTGTATATAATAGCTGAGAGCATCAAGTTACACATGGCCATTGAAGCAGCTCATATCGGTTCCGGCATTACCTGACCTTATGTCAGGTTTATTGCCAATAACCTCTGACTCAAACGTCACTGAAGCCAACAAAGGCCGAGCAAAAAGGTCATCAGTGCAGCCTAGATCTCATCAACGGCGCCAGACATAAAGCGACGAGGTAGCAAGACAAAATTCACGTGTGTATAACACGAAACCCGATGAAAACACATTGGCGAACCATAATGTAATGTTGGGCCAGCGTCGCAGTTATTGTAGACTTTCTATTGCCAATACAATATCTATCTATTTAACCCTTTGACTTCCAGGCCGGGGTGCATGCCAGGATCCAGATATACTGGTGTACGAGCTCTATTTTTCGTCATTTGAAGCTGGAATTGCTAACGCAATTTCCAGCTTCAAATGACGAAAAATACATAAATGTAGTATATATTTGACGAAAATTTGTGTCATTTTATGGTTATGTTCATTGACGAATGACGACGGAAATTTCCGTCATGTATGGTAGTGAAAAGGTTAATCAAATCAATTCAAATCTACTATGTTGCAAACAATGTCAAATGCATACATCATAAAAACAACAAACAGTATGCAATAATACAATGATATAAATAAACGAAAATATAACAATACACGTTGTTTATATCTACAGAGTCCAACTGTCCCATTGTATAAACATAAATCACTGTATACTGCATCTAAATTTATTTATTCCTTATTTCCTGTCCATGTAATACATGGACAGGAAATATGGGATGCATAAATGGCATGTATGCGCCACTGTTGCGTGAATTATTTTACACTGTTTATTTGGAGCGGTTGGGGCAGAAACGCGGAAATATTTTTGCATAAACCATGGAGACCAAAATATATTTTTTCAATTTGAAATCATCATGAATGTCTTAGTTAGCTCTTTCTGCCTCATTTGAATTGCTATGTTGTGGCTTAGTTAAACCTACGTCCAGTTTCATGGATAAATGTAATGTTATTGTTCCATACAATGCTTCCCATATAAATACAATAGCTATAACATAACAATAGACATTATCACATAATATGGAATATACAATCAATATTACGTAGTTATTATGCAATCGTTACGTAACAATAAACGTACCATGTGGGTCTACAGCCATTATTATTTTTATCTTTCATCACGAAGACCGTCTTTAGACGTCAGAATCTGACTTCTAGCGTCAGATTCTGACGTCTAAAGACGATTAATTATGTCATGGTTGGGTTATACGTCCAGAAAATGGGGTGATCAAATGACGTTATAATAAAAGGGCTTTTGTATGCTAGCCAGCAAACACAGACATTCACTCAAAGTTGTTTTAATGTTGGCCAGCGTCGTAGACGGTGGCCCAGCATTAAAACAACATTGGTTCAATGCTTCGCGTCTGCGTGCCTCTGGCTAAATGACCAACCGGTTGTTTACCGTGAAAGGATGTCAGCTGCGTGCAGAGGGTGATTAAGGATGGAAACTACCTCTGTCGAGCTGTTAGTGTGGCTTGTCAGGGGACACAACCAAAACAAACGACACGCTGTGCCACTGCTGAATTAATGTTGGGCCAGTGTCGCAGACAATGGGCCAACATTGATACAGCATTGAAGTGTCGTGCTAGCTGAACATACCGCCATGGGCCATAACACAGATGTACATATTTAAACACTACCCCCCCCCCCCCCCAACCCATACACACCTCATCGATGTGAAAGTAGGAAACCTGGAATTATGACATATAAAGCACTATTCACCCGCCAAAGCTTATCACGTTTCGTGTCCGTTTTTTTGCTTTTGAAGGCGGTACCGAGTGGGCCATAAATGAATAAAAAAAATATACAAAATGAACAAATTATAAGAAGTATCGCACCAAGAAAAGTACGTTTATTTTCACCAAAATTACACCAAGCATCTTGTCAAAACAAGTTGGCATATATTACCCTTGTCCTGCTAAGTGAATTTATTTGCATTTCCAACCACTTAAGGTTGTGTCTCGCTACCGCGATCCACAACCTCAAGTGGTTGGAAATTACTCGTTTTGTGGCTGTTATATACACTACCAGAAAACAACAGCCGTTTTGATTGTCACAATATAATTATTTCAGACTGTTTTTTTTTGCAAAAACGATCTGTAACATCAAAATGAAAAGCGTTTTCATTCTTTTGAAGCTGGAAATTTCACTACCAATGCAAGCTTCATATAAATAAAAATAGCAGGGAAAGGGTTCTGTCATTGTATGTACATATCTGTAACTCGTAGAAATAAAAAATGAAATGAAATATATACATGTTCAGAAACCGCAATACAAATCATATATTATTATAATAATAAGACGGGTATTGCTTCTAATGTGACCCGAGCTTTCAAATTTATAAACTTGTCAGATTCGAAAACTTTAGGGGTTAAAAGGTTAGGTTGCGTGAGGTAGGACCACGCCCACTTGTGACCTGACCCTAAACAATCAGGTTGTAATGCTTCCTGAGGTGATGATTACCATCAGAATGCGTAATTAGATTGCGCAGTGGACAGGAAACGTCGCCATTATGCCGGTGGACTGGCGGACTGTTGCATAATTTATGACACAACATGCCTTTAGTGCTCACACCAATGTACAAGACACGCGCCGATTTCACAGCAAACACGAAACATTCACCCAATGCTGTTTTAATGTTGGCTCATCGTCTGTGATGATGGGCCAACATTAAAACAACTTTTGGGTGATGTATAATATACCCGATGTTGTTTTAATGCTGGGCCACCATCGCAGACGTTGGCCCAGTATTAAACCACAATTGGGTTGGTAGTATATGTGAGCTTCTGAGGCTACATCACAATTCCAACAACACTACAAATTATGTGAGCAAAAATATCTCCTTCTTTATATTTTTCATTCATTCATTCATTCATTCATTCATTCATTCATTCATTCATTCATTCATTCATTCATTCATTCATTCATTTATTCATTCATTCATTCGTCCGCTCGTTCATTCATTCATTCATTCATTCATTCATTCATTCATTCATTCATTCATTCATTCATTCATTCATTCATTCATTCATTCATTCATTCATTCATATATTCATTCATTCATGTCGTAGACGGTGGGCCAGCAACCAGCGTTGAATGAATGTCTGTCATTTGCTGGGATATAGCTCTATATTTTACAACAACATCAACATAATCAATGATAATCACGTTACCAGACCACGTGAATAAAATAAACCTGGTCACCATAATATCGTGAATATCCAACAGCAGTAACTGATTACTTTCCATGTGAGACGTTACTGCTCTTTGTTTTAGCAAGGTTGTGCGATCATAAATCTATTTTGTAATGCCAAACCATTTTATGTTGTGACGCGGTATTTGAAAAGTATATTTTTTCCCATTAAAACGCAACAGCAATAGAGGATTTGTTAATTAATATGCTATCAGCAAACCGAACGATTCAACTATTTCTTCCAAGTAAACACAATATACTGCCCCAATATTGGCTCAATGTTGGGCCAGTGTCGCAGAAGGTGGACCAACATTAAACCAACACTGGGTCAGTGTATCGTGCTGACTTGGCTGGTCAAAACATATGATAATAACAAACATACCTATACTATACATTTTACAGTAAATATAGTTATAGAAGTATAATATTCTAGACCAACACTGGCATTCCATTTTTATATGCGTGTCGTAAATTCAATGTAAAGAACATAAATATTAAGAAATCTGCATTTTAGGAATATTATCTAAACATCGTCAGTGAAGAGACTTCATGTCGGAGGATCCAATATGGCGGCTGTTGTAATATTCGCGGCATTCGGTAAACAGCTGTTCATTTTGACGGCAAAATAAGAGAAATTAAGACCGCATTATGATAGAATAAATGTACTGTGATATCAATATATATCGTGGCTATAAGATGTTGGCGTTAAAAAATGAATAAATGTTAGAATAAGCCGGGAAAATGTGATGTAAAGATGATTTCTTTGTCTGCTTCACTGGCCATGTCGTATGATAATGAGGCTCAGCGAGTCAGGCGGGGTTCAGTGGGGAGCCACGAAACAGCCAGGCGGCATTGTCTTTGTCCAGGCTAGAATGGAGTCCCGAGAAACTGGCTGGCTGGCGGCTGTGTGATTGGCAGGCGGTGATATGGGCGGAGCTTCTGGTGCTGATTGACGTGACAGCCCCAGACAGCTGATGACGTGTTGCCGTGCAGTGCTGTGTATAGCACCGCCGACAAGACCGCTTACTCTGTGCAGGGAACCTATAGATTCCTTGCTCTGTGGGATTAAACGTCATCTAAGTGTCTTTGTCTCTCTTTTTCTAAGATTAATTCACACATTTTTATTCATAGAATTGCTCACCCTTTAACTGCGAAGTACTAATATTTAGAGAAAATCTTACCAAGAGGTTCGTTCTGAAACAATTTTCAAGAAATTACCTGCCTGCCTGCCTTCCTGCCCGCCTGCCTGCCTGTCACCACACGTTTCCTATTATGTTTTTTGGCTATTATGCCCTTTGATGTTATGTCGTTCCATGTTACCAAGAATAAATTAGATATATCTTGGTATATTGCTCGTGCTACCTTGATTCTGAATGTTATCAGATATCCCATGCAGTTACCAGTAACTTAAGCCCAACGCTGTCTCAACATTGTCAAAGCATTGTTCCGTGCCATTTGATACACTAATACTAGCTGTATTAACTCTAGGATGATACTAGCATTATCACTGAATGAGTGCAAGAGGTCAACAACACCAGAATACTGGTCGAATGTAATAAATAAGCCATCTATACTACTGAGATAAACCCGAGTCCGGGACAATGCCATGCTCTTGTCTAACCCTTCAATAAATTATTGTATGAACAGGCCCTGGTGTACACACTATATAGGCAGAGAAGCGAAATCCAAATATTTAAATTCCCAAATTATACATCAATCCTTGAAAATTGTAGTTATTCGAGTGAAATCAAACATACTCCTAATATAATATACACAACTATAGTACACAACCATATTCATACCCCCATTGCATGCAAATTATAGATCAAAGCAATATTCAATGTCAGAAGCTTCAAGGTTATTGTGTAATTATGTCCATGTGACGTCATAAAGGAACTGTCTGTATACAAACTATTCGACAAGAGTATATAATATATACCTCTAAAAGGCAAGTGGCTACCTGACAGCGCTGTACATACAACAAATGATAATTAGTAACACTTTGCCCGCCAAGTTATCTTATTTAATTCTCACCCACTTAAAGTTTTGTCTCGCTACCACGCTCAACAGCTTCAAGTGGGTGAAAATGTCTCATATTTGTTAGATTTGAGACCAAGCACATTTAATTTCACTCACATTTCATTTTTAATAATTTGGCTTAATCATGGGGCTATTTATCTGTTGGCGCATCATAATGGCCGCCAAGTTATGGAGCACTGCCATCATCCTGAATGTCAATACTTGTCAGTGCTGATGACCATCCAGGGATGTGAGGCACAGGCTATTACGTCATTATGTCATTATGGTATTATGTCATTATGTCATTGTGCATGTTCACATTCACTACCATCCCCACTCCATCTCATCACTTATTTATATCACTTATCTGATTGTGCAATTTCCATTTATATTAAACTGATGAACGCCAGATGATCATCAGTGGAAATCATGAAAACGTCTTTGATAATAAACTTGTAGTTTTCCGCAATTGCAAAAATCCATTTCTACAATGAATAAATTAATATTTGATATGCTGGCTTTTATCTTAGCATTTTACATCAAAATAACATCATTCCCTGCATGATTTATAGTCTCAGAAAACGACACAATGAACCAATGTTGTTTCGATGATTGAAACAACACTGAGTCCACACCTTTTGTTTGCCGGTGTTTCTGTTCACGTCTATTAACCCTTCTGCTGCTGAGTTGTTTGTTTATATTTTTCATTCATTTAAAGCTGGAATTTCTAACGCAATTTCCAGCTTCAAATGACAAAAAAAATATTTCTTATTAATAAATATAGACATCAGTGCGGGGACCGAATACAGACGTCAGAATCTGACGTCTATAGATGTCAGATTTTGACGTCTATAGACGCCCGATTCTGACGTCTATAGACGTCAGATTCTGACGACTAAAGTCGATCCCCGCATTGAAAGAGTAAGATATTTATAATGGCCGTACGCCCATAACATAGGTATTCAAATGAAGCAGAAACAGCTACATAATAAATTTATGAGATTTCAGATTGAAAAGAAACATTGCTCTCCATGATTTATACAACAATATTTCAGCGTTGTAAGGGGTAATTTGACCTATTTCATGACCTGATAATCTAACACAGAGCAATTATCAATTTTAGAGGCATTTTATTTGGTATCAAAATTGCTTGAAACCGTACAGATCATATACACGGTCCTAGCAGTACAAGAGTTAATTTCAGTCTTGTCGTACACAAAGGGTTAATGGTAGCCTGAAAAGAGTTGATCCAGGAAGCGAACAAAAGGCTGACTGCAGCCAGGAAAGTGTTAAATATTCATGGCATGTGTGGTGAGGGCTGAGTAGCAGGCCTGGCCCAGTGAACACAAAATATTTGTACAAGATTTGTACATTGCCGGCCCAACGTCTTCGACGTTGGTCCAGCATTGTACAAATTTTGTACAAATGTTTTATGGTTACTGGGGACCAGCCACTATAGTGTATGTGATCACCCTCTGCATACCACCATTCAAATTAGATGTGCCTATCCGGCAAACACGAGACGTTCATCCAATGCATGCTTAAAGTTGGCCAACAGTAGGAAACGGTGGACCAACTTTAAACATGCATTGGGTGAAGGTCTCGTGTTTGCTTGGCGTGCTTTAAGCTTAACCCTTACCTGTTTAGTGGAACATAATACACATAATATTTTTAACACAATTAATTCAAACAAGGAATCTATATGGAGCAAACCAGGAGGCGATCCACAACCTCAAGTGAGTGCAAATATATTGCACAGATTTGTCTAAGCGGAGGCTGATCAGTTTTTAAGACATATTTGATCTTGAAAGAGTTTAACATCATAAAAGTGTTGTGATCGGTATTCAAGCGGTTAAGCAGCTCGCATTTTTAAATCATTTTTCCAGAACAAACTGTAATTAAATGATTAGTAATCAAGAAATAGCAATAAGGAGCCTGTGGCCCACATACGGCTTACCCTTTCAAATCATCTGTCAGTTTTAGGATAATTTAATGCCCCATTGTAGCATAAAAGGCACTAAATACTCATTTTTTGAATAGCAATAAAATTACAATTTGTCTCCTAAACTTTCCAGTTTGTAGCAGAGTCATCGTTTAGTAGTTTCCGCTTAAAATAGATAAAATATAACAGACAGTGAAATTTCAAATTGATGTAATTTATAATTCAAAGTGGATGAGATATAGATTCCCATAGGGGACGCCACATCAAATGATCCATGAGATATGACCCTCCTCTGTAAAATTATATTGATGTTTTTGTTTATGTATTTACCAGGGAACAACTCAGCAATGAAAGGGTTAAGTTGATTAGCATTTGTACAATTAGCCTGGCCATTTGCGGATTAGGCTGGATGCCTGCATTTGAGTCGGATATTGTCCCCCCGGATACCACCCCCCCCCCCCTCCAGTCCCCGATTAATTTATGTCAGCCATGATCATCTCAATCAAATTTCCAGCGGCAAATAATGCCTGGTTTGTCCTGCCGTGCAAAACCAAAAGGCAGTAATGTTTACTTTTCAAGTAAGCTGTTACTGCCTGTTGGCTTTTCAGAGCAGATCGATGCAACCGTTTGTCCCGCCATATTTGCCAGCGGTTTCAGAGAGACCATTGACTCCCTCCCCCCCCCCCCCCAACACACACACACGTTAACACTTGACCTGCTAGCCCCGCATAATTGTATGCGCCAGCTGCCATGTTCCGAAACATTTTAGTTCGATAGTAAATCTCCTTATAAAAACATTTAAAAATCAGTCATAATAAATAAATAGTCAATAATGACTTTTAATTGTGTCAATAAAACATCTATCTATGTATTAAACTAACGTATTACTTTTAAATTTGGTATTTTTTTATTATTATGATTATTCAATGTATCTCTATTATTGTCAATAACCACAGCAATATTCACCTCACAGTGAATAGTCAGGTAGATCATGCATGGAGATTGTAAAGGTTACTATCTCCATGGGTAGATCAAGGAAAATAGAATGAGACTGATTCTATTTTCCTTGGGTAGATAGATAGATATAGAAATAGATAAATCGATAGATTTATTGATGATAATAAATCGCCCCTGCAGCTAGAAGAGGGTGCGAAAAAATCATATTTCTAAAATTTCACCATGATGTTTAATCAATGTTGTTTTGATGTTTGCTCATCATCTACGACGCTGGACGAACATCTAAACAACATTGGAAAACAAAGGCCATGCAGTCTAGCAAATTTGATGCTCATTTTTTTCTGGATTTTTTTTCATTTTAAGAACAAATAAAAAAGCTGAGAACCGCTATAAAAAAAAAAAAAAAAATTAGCCTTAATAAGATAATCTATATAAATTGTCACCCACTTCAAGTTGTGTCTCGCTACAGCGACCCACAACTTCAAGTGGGTGAAAATTAGTCATATTTGTTTAATTTGGGTCCCCCCCCCCCCCCCCCCACACACACACACAAACACACACACGATGTCACTTACACAAAGCTCTGCTCCTCTAACCCACAGATCATGTGGATTTGCCTAGGCAAAAAACGTTGAGTGTTATTGCAAGAAGGAACAGTGTTTCCATGGTAACGAGATGCATGCGCGCAAACAGACAGTAATTCTGTGAATATTGAGCTGATCTATTATCATTTCTAATTGATTTGCTAATTAGTCTGAAATTATGTCTTCCTCCATGGCTGTGCAAATCCAGTTTCTATTTTACGTGTTTTAGCAGATTATACAGCATTTTATTGCACGTAATTTCACTCAATTGCAATGTGAATGAAACTAACAAAAATCGTATGTATTCAGATTAAAAAGCACTAAAACTGTCGCTATACCCATAGAGTTAATATATATACCTGTCATTTTAATCTGTAATTTATATATACACAGAAAAAAGAAGTATAATGTATCTTATGAAAACTCACATGTCTAGGTGAAACATAAAATTCATTCAAGAGAAATTGGTTCAAATAATCACAACAACATTGTTGTGATTGTTTATACCAATTTCTCTAGAATCAATTATATTCACAATATTCTATGCAGGACATAGCTGTCATCAAGAATATAAAACCCCTTATATATTTTTGCAGTCATATAATAGATTGTATAATACATTGACATAAGTAGTATTAAGTGAGGCTCCTGTAGAGGACCCCCTGGGACTTAAGAGGTTGTTAAAACAGTGTTATATCCCTTCATGTGGTCTGTGAAGCATTTTTAATGTGTTTTTATGATCAAGGAATATATAGTTCTATTTTCTTTGTCATGACACGGTATACTCCGCGACCACAACCTCAACTAGGTAAAAAAAAATATTATTCAAATTAGCGCTTTAGAGGTTAACCAGGGAAGGGTAATTAGCAGCTACCATACAGCGTACACGGCTCTAGCAGGACAAGGGTTAAAATAGGAGAAACTGGAGATGAGATAGGATTCCTGAGGAAACGAGGTCCTGATCAGCTGATAGACCTGTACATGAATCATGATTTCTGTAGAAGAGCTGCGGGTGGCGGACGAGTTAACCCTTAGATCACTGAGCTATTCAATTTAAATTTTCAGTCACTTGAAGTTGTGTCTCGCTACCGCGACACACAACTTTAAGTGACTAAAAATTAGTGTTATTTGTGAAATTTAACTCCCAATATACACAGTTTTTCAAAATTGAAAGCACATTTTACCCTTAAAAACTGGTGATGTAGGTGCCAATGAAAACACAGAATGTCCACTGTAATCGACAGCAGTGCTCTAATGGTAAAGCAGGCGTGACTGGGAAGAGACAGAAGGTGGGAGAGAGACAGCTAGCCCTGTGTGTGTGTGGTGCGGGAGGGGGGGGGGGATTATGGAGATAGAGGGAGAAAGGTGTGGCACGCGGGAGAGGTGGCTTTGTCAAGGGAGCATGTCATATTTCCTGTGCTGGGTCAGATAATGACTGGTGGGTGGAGACCTGGCACAGCGGGGAGGAATGTGGTCTGCTGTACCTGGAAACGCGAGCCATTGATGCGATGTTGGAATAATGTTGGGCCAGCGCCGTAGACGATGGGCCAACATTGTACCAGCACTGGGTCAGCGTATCATGTTTGTTGCCCTGTGGTCTGCCGCCACTAAGGTGGTCACCCAACTACACCCCTGCAACTACACAAAATCACAATTTATATAACCTGATAACCATGATAACTGAGGTGTATAAATTTATCTTTCAATGATTGAAAAAAATGGTATTCGGAGGTTTTGTTGTAAAGCAATCTAGAGAAGTATACCTGATGTTTTAATGTTGGCCCATCGTCTGCGACGCTGGCCCAACATTAAAACATCATTGCTTCAACGTGTCGTGTTTGCTGGGTATGTGAATGTTTTGCGTTTACTGGGCGTCTGCAGCTTAGGGACGCACCATTAGTTTGTCGTAACAATAATCAGAGAGATCAAAAAGTTTGTTGAAAATATGAACAGAAAAAAAAATTGTTGACGGAATTGATGAAAAATATGTTGACCAGATAAAACAGCAAATGGTAACCATTATTCCCCTCTCCCCACCCACAAAACGTACTGTTACACCGGGGTTTATCCCCCCCCCCCCACCACAGCATTAAAATAATGTATTTAATCTTTAATCAGATAAAACATTTTATGCTGTAACTGATAGCTATAAGTGCAGAAATGACAATTTAACGAGGACTTGTAAAGAATTGTGGGGCTGTTTAAATATAGTGGTGGCAGCCAATATACAATCTGTGGCCAGGTATATGTTGTATACTATAGTGCCATCTTTTTCACAAAATGTAAAAAGCGCATGCACTAGTAATTATCCATTTACCAGAAAAAACAAATGTTTACTACAGGGTTAGGCTGTCAGATGGGAGGGGCAGATTTATGTATAATTATGTATAATTTCAACCCTTGGACATAAAGCGCTGAAATACTTTCGTATAAACTATTGACAACAATTTGAAATCATCATAAATGTCTTAGTTGGCTCCTCCGGATTCATTTGAATACTTATTTTATGGGTCTATGGCCATTATAAATATGTGTAATCATACAGTGCGAGGATCTTCTGTAGACATCAGAATCTGACGTCTAGAGAAGTCAGATTCTAACGTATAAAGTTGGTCCCGGCGCTGAAAGGGTTAACAGGTTATCCACTGTGGAGTTGGGGTACGTGTAGACAGATGATATACTGGAGATCTGGTAATGAAATGAAATGAAATAAAATGAAAAACTTCTAATGCGCCTAAATCCTCGGTGTCCCGAGCTCAGAGGCGCTGCAAATCCGAATCAGGCTCGATTATCATTGTCCGTTTGACGTTCCAATTCGTAGATCCAGCATGCCGGGACACAGACTATTTAGGATGGAAAGGCTTGGCCGAAATATAGTCTTCTATTTTTTCCGAAATGACTGTGCAGATTTAGATTTTTTAACCTCAAGAGGGATACAATTCCAGAGCTGGGGGGCCGCAACCGAAAAAGCCCTTCCACCCATCTTTGAACTCACTCTGGGAACAACCAGTTGATCATCATCTGAGGACCGGAGATTACAGGTTCTGTTTAAAGATTATTTAGATATACTGGCTGACATGAATGTATTACTTTATATGTGAGGGTGCATATTTTGTATTTTGCACCTTGTTTATTTCGCGATTTGGGATGTTATAGAGGATAGAATTACAATAGTCTAGCTTGCTCGAAACACTGCCGCTGTTAAACATCTGCGCAAGCGACGCAAATCCCGTATATGATAGTAGCATGATCGACCGACTTTTGATATATGCTTCTTAAAATTTAAATCCTTGTCAAATTCTACCCCTAAATTTCGTGCCGAATCAGTTGGTGTTACATCCTGATCAAGTAATTTTGTAGGGAAGTATTTCTTAAATTTGTCTCGTTGTGCTTTAGTGCCGATTAGTATAAATTCTGTCTTGTCAGGATTCAATTTGAGTTTGCTAGCTATCATCCAATCGGAGACGTCTTGCAAACACTGCTGGACCAGCGACAGTGACATCTCAAAATCTGTTTTGGAAAGAGAAAGATAAATAAATCTGTGTGTCATCAGCGTACAGATGGTGGCAGATGTTATGCCTACTGATCACACTACTCGGGGGCGTTGTATATAGAGTGACTAAGAGTGGTCCCAGGACAGAGCCTTGGGGGACACCATAATCTGTCTTGAACGGTTCCCCAAGTTTATCCAGAAGTTTAACCCTTTGCACTCGATTTGATAGGTAGGAACGGACCCAATTTAGAGCTGTTCCAGAAATACCATACCAGCCGGACAAGAGCTCAATGATGCTGCTATGGTCCAAGGTGTCAAAAGCTGCGGACAGGTCCAGCAAGACCAATGCTGTGGTCTTGCCAGTGTCCATGTTCATACAGATGTCGTTGTGAATTTTTAGCGAGGCTGTTTCTGTAGAATGAAGAGGTTTATATGTTGATTGATTGGGGTTTGATAGGTTGTTTTTGTCTAGATGGGACCGGATATGATTTGAAATTATTTTTTCAATTATTTTAGAAATGAAAATTTAGGTTCGAACTGGTCTATAGTTTTTCATGTCATCCTTAGACAGTGATGGTTTCTTTAATAAGGGTGTGATGTGTGATACTTTTAAAATGTCTGGGAAGGAGCCGGATTCCAAAGACAAATTGACAATGTTCGTGATGGGAGTTAGCAATATATCTAGACAAGATTTCAATAATTTGGTAGGCAATGGGTCAAGATCACAGGTCCTGGGAAGAAAGGATTAATTTCTTAACTTAGTCTGCAGTGGCTGGTTCGAATGATGTCATTGAAAAAAAAAATCTAGTGGTGGAATATGAGACACATTGTGTTTAGGATCGCAAAATTTCATTCTTATTTTTTCATTCTTATTTACAAAAAAGGTGAAAAAACTGTGACAAATTGTGGTGATATCACTTGTGGTAGGCATTGATGTATTAAGAGCTCGGTGTAGTACCGAGTTGAGCGCCCTCCAAAGTTTTCCAGCGTCATTCTCATTTTCATGAATGTAATTTGCAATGTGTTCTCGCCTAGCTCTCTCCATCATTCTATTGCACAGGTGGGCTTGCTTAGCATATTTTGATCTATCTGATGGAAAACGAGATTTTCGCCAGACGCGTTCAAGATATCGTCGTGTGCGCTTGGCTGCTTAAATTGCTGGTGTAATCCAAGGATTCGGCTGTTTAGGATAAACTGATTTTGTTTTGAGAGGAGCATGAGTATTCAAAGTGGATGACAATGTATCGTGGAATTGTTTATAAAGACTGTCTGCAGACAGTTTTGGATTTGTAATGAGTTGTGATTTAACAATATCTGTTTTGAAGTTATCTATGTCGATTTGATTGATTCGTCTGTATGTTATCTGTTTCTTGGCTGTGTGACGATGCAGATCGCTCTGTAGTTCAGCTATAACAGTTAAGTGGTCAGATAAACCATCAGATGGGAAAATGGAGCAGACAATCTGACTAGCTGATCGAGTGATGCACAGATCCAACCAGGGGCCGTGGATGTGAGTCGGGAAAGCGACGTGCTGAAGAAGTCCGAAAGACGTTAAAATATCTGTGAACGTTTCTATATGATGTGATGGAATGTCTAAACGTAAATTGAAATCACCTAAAATGATCAATTTTCCTGGAATGATGAAAGGTTTTCGAGCAAATTTTGAAATTGATCGAAAAAAACCAGTGGATATTCAATCAGTCTGTAAATGCTACTACATGTGCACTAAAAATCGGAGCTGATATTTTGTAACCTACTGACTCGAAACTGGTATACTGTGGAATTTTGCAAGGTGATACATTGTACATCAAACTTATTGTTATGTCAGCAAGGGCTGCCGATGTTTCTTTAGCTTTTAGCCACGTCTCCGTAATCGCTACCACGTCCAGACTTTTGGTGGTCACCAAATCGGAAACGGATGCAGATTTCTGGCGTATCGATCTTACATTTACCGTCGCCATCCTAATGCGACTTGAAATTGTTGGATCCGGGTTTAAACTGACATCCCCTGATAGCAAGAGGAGGAGAGGCAGGAATACATTTGGCCTAGGTCGGTAGATGGTAGGACCAAGGATACTAGAACACATTTCTAGTATCCTTGGTAGGACTGAAAAGTTTTCGATGTGTGCACACGATCAGGCATGGTAGCTTGTTCATGTTAATATTCGCGAGGTTTTAATTTTTTAAAATTCGCGAGAAAGACAAATTCGCGAATTTAAGAATCTCGCGAAAATTATTATCATGATAACTACCTATCATCAAAATCGATAATTTGCGAATTCTAGACTTCCTAAAAAGTCCCAAAATCACAGATTCGCGAAATTCTAAACACGCGAAAATTAGCAGATCTACAATATACAGAAAGAGAATAATGTTCTCCACTGGTAATAATTTTATTAATTCTTTCACCACTAAGCGCGACTAAAGATGTCTTTAATCTATTTTATTAATGGATAAATTACTGTTATTGGGAACGAAATAAAGTGTTTATACATCACGATTTGTAAATGTGTGGTCTCAAATTAAACAAATATGAGTAATTTCCACTCACTTGAAGTTGTGGATCGCGGTATAACCAAGGAAAATAGAATCAGTCTGATTCTATTTTCCTTGGTATAATGTACAAAGCAAACACGAGACGCCAAACCAATGTTGGTTCAATGTTGGTACACCGTCTACGACGTTGGCTCAACATCTAAGCAGCATTGGGTCAACATGCAGTGATGGGTCGAACTATCAGCCAACCATTTTCCTTGAGCAAACGCCATGTAGCGTTTTCATGTTGGGCCAGCGTCGCAGACGAACATGTTGTCTTTTCTCGGAGGGCAAGTCGTGTCATTCGCCACCCCAGGGGGTCTTACTCATAGCTCCCCCCCCTAGTGCTAACCTTTGACCTTGATAAGTCACAACAGAGATCTTACCCCCATGTAGAGGATCTGTAGAGAGCGGAGGCACCCTCTGATTGTGAGAGAGCGGAGACTTTCTTTGTCATACCATCAGCCCTTTCGCCAGAGGGGTGGGTAAATATGTCCGTCAGAATGGACAAAGTTGACAAAATAAATGTCAAAAATAAGGAGACTTGGTCACGACTCGCGTTAGATAGTTTTGTGCACTCGACACCTCTGATATCTCCTTGTCAGTGATGTTGCCAAAGAGAACTACCACCACCATTTTAACAATAACCTATCAGCGATGTTGTTGGAATGGTCTTGATAACAGAATGGTGTGAAGAAGCTCCTTATCCTACGTATGTCGCCCAGAGAACACGTGATGTTGAGCCAATGTTGTTTTAACGTTGGGGCGACGTCGAAGACGGTGTGCCAACATTACGTCTCGTTTTTTTGGGTCTTGCATGTATATGAAAATAACCACCAATAGATAGATATACATGTATCACATGCGTCTTTCAAAAAACGTCAGAGCACTCCCAGCAAACAGGAGGTGTTGGCCCAATATTGGGTTAATGTTGGGCCAGCGTCGAAGACGATGGGCCAACATTAACCCAACATTGGGCTAACGCCTCGTGATTGCTGGGCAGTCAAAAATTACTTCGTCTTTTGAAGCAGGTGACACAGGTGTCACATCCTGTGTCAGCAATCTCGTTGGAAAACATCTTGATTTTTTGCACACTGCACTATATATATTTGACATGAATGCTTGAAGGTTTGAAGTGGTCTGTGGCTGTACAGCTCTATACGTTAAACAGAAAGCAAACCACTGCATTACCAAATGTAGGAATTAAAGTCAAATAATTATAATATAATTTGCTATTTTCTATGTAAAGATATCCTCAGATATCAATGCATTGTGCTATTACGGGTAGTTAACATGGTTAAGTCATGCATCCTGAAGCTATATCGCAACAACTGTATAATCTGCTTCAAATCACAAATCCACTGTACCACCAATTATACAGAAGAACATAATGTCATCATGGAGGCACTACATTTACGGTTGCACATTTTTTTACACGAGTTATATCTTGAAGATGACTATTCTTTTCCTGTGACAGCATATTATCACGCATATGTCAGATAACGTGTAGTTTTACAGAAGTGAAAACTTGCTGAGCAACATCTTATACGAAGTGAAGAGATACAACTTAAGAAAATACTGTCATTTGAAATTTAAAAAACATGGTTTAAAGGCTAACATGATGTTCGACAAAATTAATTTGTATTTCGCGACATGCAAGTTGAGACTTGTTGAAATTCAAGTTGTTTTTTGTCGAACTACATGTTAATTTTAATAAGCACTAACTTGTTTACAACAATCCTAGCATGTATTTCAACAGAGCTAAGATGTAGCTCGACAACATTAACTTGTATTTCTACAGGTCTAACTTGCATTGCGACAACTATAACTTGTATTTCCACAACGTCTAACTTGTATTTGTGGTGGCCCTAAAAAGCCACCGTAGATATGTGTTCCTGCCGTGGTGTACAGGTGCATGAGCCATACTCATTTTAACTAAAAATACAAACAAATAAAAATAAAAATTGAAAGCACTGAAAAAGACTAAACTAGTTTTATTTCAAAAGTTGTCTACTGCCATGTCAGCAACAAAAGTGAGTGCATAATACAACACTTTTTGCCACAAATACCCACCGTCTCCGACAAACCTCACGAAAGACATCACCCTTAATTGGTGTCTTAAAATGAAGATATGAAAGGGGGGCAACGCTGGGACGGCAACAGCAACATATGGACCAATGCTGTGCTTACATTAACCATCTTTTATGTGTACAAATAGTATGTTTGGGTTTTCACTGGATTCTTATAAATATTGATAAAAAATGTTTATAAAAATCTGAAAACGTAAAAAAATATTGAAATCATGATCTGCGGGATACACTGCTTCATACAAAAAAATGGTGTCATCCCAAGCAGCCCCTTTACCTCAACGTTTCATCCGCCATATATACATCATTGTGCACTATGGCCGAATAATTAGAAGTGTATTGGACAATATCGCTGACAGGTGTACTTATATTCTCATTATATGTACTGTAGGTTACAGTGTACCAGGCGTGGTCCGACAGCTGACTCAGGTATCAATGTGCACCAAATAATAAAAGTGTCAGTCACATATGGCTTACACCAGATATAGAGAATATATATGGTTTACACGTAAAGCTGATAACATACAAACTTCCCTGTAGCATATCGTTTTTTTCTGGGCCATCGGGTACAAAGTAAACAGCAGTGTCGTCTGAATTACCTCACCATCCTCAGGAAATGTTATTGTCCTAGTGTTGTCTGTATGTGAACAAAAAGGGGCCTAACTCTTAGAGCGATGAAACATTTTGGTAAAAACCGAAGGTGTTTTTTCAATTTGATGTCATCATATATGTCTTAGTTAGCTCTTTCCGATTCATTTGCATACCTATGTTATGGGTCTACGGCATTTAGAAATATTTACAGTGTGGGGTTCGACTTTAGACGTCAGAATCTGACGTATTCTGACGTCTAAGGTCGATCCCCGCGTGAACAAAAGGGGCGAAAGGTCAAATTCATACAGTCCTTAATCTATTCATGCATTCTTTCCGTAATTCATTCATGTATTTATTCATTCATCCACTCATTCATTACTCAATAATTCTTTTTCCCCAAGGAACATGCAGAATCTAGCGCATGTATCCAGTCGTAGGCTGTTCAGAGCGCTGAACATCGAGAGTAACTTATAGCAAGGCCTGTTATCATTCAAATTCCAACTCAGATATACAGCTGAGCTGCCATTGAGGCGCATCAAGCTATTTTTCATTCCAAGCAAATTCGCCTTATGTGCCAAGTACTCACACATTGTGGATTTTCTGGGGTCTCGCCGGAGGGAAACTGCGCCTACGTCCATTGAGGTTTTTATACGTCCAACTTTAGGTCAGTCAGATGAGCCATCTGATTTACGTGGTTCTCTGAGCCCCACGACACCTGGGGTCTCGCCGGAGGGAAACTGCGCCTACGTCCATTGAGGTTCTTATACGTCCGACTTTAGGTCAGGCAGATGAGCCATCTTATTTACGTGGTTCTCTGAGCCCCACGACACCTGGTAGAGCCAGACGATCACCCATACAATTATGGACCGGGCCCGACGTTGGTTAACTTCAGTGATCGAGTTGACACCGATGAGCTAACGCCGCATTCCGTATATACCATTTTCATATCCTTTGCGAGACTCTCACTACATGAGGCTGCTTTTTACGTGAAATAACTATGAGTCTTTTGTGTCAACTATTTGGACAATATTGGCGAATCTATCAAAATATTGCTACCTTTGCAAAAAAATAACACAAATATGAAATGTAAAAACAAATGTTGTTTTGCCATTGGTTTTGAAAGTGCTGAAAAATTGCCCCATTGTCCCATTGTCTACAACGCTGGCCCATCAATAACTCAACGTTCGTGTTTGTGAAGGTAACAATGTGTGACAATGCGATCTGTAATAATTGTCAATTCTGACGAAAAACATATGTAATCAAAACATGTAATTGCTGGTAGGTTTTGAAAGTGTTGACAACCATCTCATTCAGCTAGCAGAAGACGTTGACTCAATGCTGGCCTGATGTTGGGGGAGTGTCGCAGACGGTGGACCAACATTAAATAAACATTTGGA
This sequence comes from Flabesymbios commensalis, assembly GCA_964017125.1. Classification (NCBI taxonomy): domain Eukaryota; kingdom Metazoa; phylum Annelida; class Polychaeta; order Terebellida; family Flabelligeridae; genus Flabesymbios; species Flabesymbios commensalis. The sequence goes on from OZ024908.1 coordinate 14,898,314, forward strand.
GAAATAAATCATGTTTCCCGTGTGCCAGCTTGTGATAATGAGCCTTGTTAAAATTGTGAAAAAAATAAATGTCAAATTGTTGGTTTGGTTTTGAAAGTGTTGGCAAATCGCTATTATTGTTCTCAGTTTGAAGTAGCTGCTTACGTTTTAAGTTGGCAGTTACTGCATTTTGGCTTTGCCTGGCACGTGTGTGATAATGGGATCTGTCTGTGACGTCACACTGATGGATTGTGACGTCACACTGACGCTCGTCACGTGCCTGTTGTCAGGAGCGTGTGGTGTGCCCACCAAACACGTGACACCCACCCAATGCGGGATCAATGCTGGGCCACCGTCTACGACACTGGCCCAGCATTGATCCCGCTTTGGGTGGGTGTCACGGGCGTGTTGTCTGATGACGTGACTGGTGACAGCTGGATGGACAACGTGTGACAGTCACGCCTGTCTCCTCACAATCCCTCCCGTCACGGCACCCACCCTCCTCCATTGTCATTGTCACCGCTGGTAACAACTGTGGTCCACTCAATAAGCGGGTGTAAGAACCTAAAAATTAAAAAAATAAACAATAATAATACAATAAACAATAATACAATAAACAAGTGTAATACGAGTGTATATCTTCTACTGCTTTTATATCAATGGAGGCCTACTATTTTGTTTATTTTACTATCATGATATTTTTAAATTTATTGCATGCTTTATTGTAATATGTGTTTCCTCATGAGAGTTGAATAAATAAACAAACACCCAAAAATACATAAGGAACGAAAAAATGCTACAGACTCTCATGTCAATGCTGTCCAGACTAAGTCCCTTGTAGAAACCAAGATTCCTTGTAGAAACTGACATTTGCTAAGGTGTTAAATTTCACCAAATCCAAGATGGCTGACATCTTTTACCGCCAAGGAATATACAGATTTCTCCATACAACAAGGACATAGGTCTACTTGAGAAAAATTATTGACAATGAGTATAACACCCACTCCCCCCCCCCCCCCTTTAAAGTGACGTGTTCTCTCAACTTTATGAACAACCGACGACTGTGATAAGCATCTTACAGATGCCCAGTGAACACAAAACGTTGAACCAATGTTGATTCAATGTTGGTTCAACGTCGCAGACGGTGGTCCAAACATTGGATCAAAATTAACAAGCCGCCTCTGACAATGGTTGTTGAATTTATTACATACTTTCAAATAATAATCAATGCATTAAACATTATTCTATGACTATCATGAATATGACTATGATTAAAATGATTGATGCTGTGTAAATATTGGATAATAATATTGGATA
>OZ024908.1:14899809-14968063 GCA_964017125.1 Flabesymbios commensalis
CTCACTCACTCACTCACTCACTCACTCACTCACTCACTCACTCACTCACTCACTCACTCACTCACTCACTCACTCACTCACTCACTCACTCACTCACTCACTCACTCACTCACTCACTCACTCACTCACTCACTCACTCACTCACTCACTCACTCACTCACTCACTCACTCACTCACTCACTCACTCACTCACTCACTCACTCACTCACTCACTCACTCACTCACTCACTCACTCACTCACTCACTCGCTCGCTCGCTCGCTCGCTCACTCGCTCACTCACTCACTCACTCACTCACTCACTCACTCACTCACTCACTCACTTTCACTCGCTCGCTCACTCACTCACTCACTCACTCACTCACTCACTCACTCACTCACTCACTCACTCACTCACTCACTCACTCACTCACTCACTCACTCACTCACTCACTCACTCACTCACTCACTCACTCGCTCGCTCGCTCGCTCGCTCGCTCGCTCGCTCACTCACTCACTCACTCACTCACTCACTCACTCACTCACTCACTCACTCACTCACTCACTCACTCACTCACTCACTCACTCACTCACTCACTCACTCACTCACTCACTCACTCACTCACTCGCTCGCTCGTTCGCTCGCTCACTCACTCACTCACTCACTCACTCACTCACTCACTCACTCACTCACTCTCTCACATGTACGATATATAAGTGGTTCACGAGACTAAACGTGTTCCCTATCCCACCATATCCATGTACTTGAGAGATAATACATGATAGATATCTATACTATGACGAGTATCATTACATTGAGTCATTTATTATGATGGAGTGTCAGCCGTAGTCACATTCACTACTCTATACACAGTGTACACTTACCATGATATATAATGTGCACAATGATATCATCACATTGGTATTAAAGGTGATCTATCACCCTTTATATGGTATGAATAATTATGTCTTTATAAGGGGTGATTGGCTATCATGTGACCCTCTCAGAGAGTCACATGATAGCCAATTACCCTATATATGGGGGTGATTGGCTATCATGTGACCTTCTCAGAGGGTCACATGATAGCCAATCACCCCTTATAATAAAGGAAACACTTGCGCCCCATCTTGTGGCAACTTTGATTTATTTGTCACAAAATTATTCATACTATATAAGGGGTGATAGATCACCTTTAAAGTTTCATATCTGCCACCTTACAAAGTGGCCGATATGACACTTTAACACTCAGGTAACGATATTATATACATGAATATTTATTTGAAAATATTTGCGTTCACTTATCTTAAAATCACTTAAAATTAAACCAAATTTATCAGCACAACATGAACAATGTTATTATAATATCATATTAGTCAATAACACGCATTGTGTATATCAGTTATTATCACTGTTAGATATAGTGTTATTATCAAATATGTTCATTCACTAACATATCTTCGCCCCAGTGCAACAAATCTGGAACTCAGAACTTGGCAAAAGTTCCAAAAATCATATATCATTAGACTACTCGACCAAATGCATGTGCTATTCATTTTCACTAAATATGCTTCCACAGCAATGTTTCAAGTCTGTAACTCACTTTTGTCAGTGAAACATGTTTGTAGTTACAGGAGTTTTGATTCTAAGACTATAATATGCATTTCGTCGCCTCGGAGCTAAATGATTCTATCTGCCACTCTGACGAGTGTCAGATAGGATCATTTAGCTCCGAGGCGACGATTTATCCTACATGAGCTGGTTTTCTAAATTTATACTGTAACGATATTATTGTAGTTATACGACTGGTGTTATTACAGCCCACAGAGTGCACTGTATAGTCACACTGCCGTACAAAGACAAACAGCAGTAACTCTCCTGTGTCTATGCATATTATTATTATGTGCAATAATGTTGTACAGATCTAAAAGACTAGTAACTGTTTACTTGTCATACAACAGTTACAGACAGACAGACAGACAGAATTTTTATTGACGTAAAAAGTCCTCATGGACTTATTTGTCATAGAAAAACATACAATATAATATAATTCAATAATATAAAACATTAACATTATTTTAAAATACAAATAAACAAGCCGATATAAACAATGGTGATTCTTATTGTAAAATAATATCCACAAATAATTAATAACAAATATAAAGCAGCAAAATAATTTTAAAATACAGATAAATAAGGCGATAAAAGCAATAATTGTTCTGATCGTACAACTATTATCACAACCAATAATTAATAACAACTATAAAACATTAAAATAATTTTAAAATACTGGTAAACAAGCTAATAGAGAAAAGACAACTATTATAATAATTAATAATATAAAAAGGTTAGGTAATTTTTTTAAAACACAACTTGATATATTTCGCTAACATGTTGAGTACAGTAAAATTGTTACTGTTTAACAACAGTATAAATTTTTTTTCAGCAGTTTCACCATGGAAATTAGAAATAAACAAATTAATATTACTAAAAAATAAAGTTCTTTCTGTATTAAAATATGGGCACGTTATTAAAAAGTGAACTTCATCATCAATTTCTGACTCACATCTTAAACAAATTCTATCTTTTATTGGTAGATTTTCATGTCTCCCTGTTTCAATTCTTAAACAATGTGACGATAAACGTAACTTAGCCATAGCTGTTATGTCTTTAATATTTGTCAAAAATAATAAATAATGTTCGATATTAAATGATTTTTTAAAAGTAATATAAGTACGTAACTTGGGGGCGCTGGTTGTTGCTTGACGCCAGATGTTTATGTATTCATTTTTAATGGTAATTTCAATATCTTTCATAAAAAGTTTACTGTTTTCTATGCGTTGTTCCCGCCAAGTATCTTGAAGACCAATGCTACATAAAAGCTGTTTGACATGAGTTACCCAGTTAACTTTGCCTGATCGATCGAAATGAATTAAAGATTTATAACAATGCCTCAATGGGCTACGGGACGAAGAGTTCAGTATGTGACACCAATATTTTAAAGTCATTATTTTTTGAAGTATAAAAATGGGAAATTGACCTGTTTCCCCATAGACACCTGGCGAAGAAGTGTGGCGACTTACGCCCAACATTAGTTTAAGGTATTTTAATTGTACTTGTTCAATTGCTTTTGTTTCTTTACCGTTATACATAAGCTCGCTACAGTACATTAAAATCGGCAATATTTGAACATTTAACGTTTTTAATGAAATTTTAGGTGGCAATTTACCGACACTAGCAGAACTGTAATGTCGTATGGCGAAGATTGATTTTGATGCTTTATCAGCAATATATTCGTAATTTGAGGCAAACATGTTCTTATTATTAGAGCACCACAATCCAAGGTATTTATATTTTTCTATGATTTTGATGTTTTGATCCCCATAGGTAAATGAACAATTTGCTTTTGCAGCTGAAGGGTTATAAATTACTACATTGGTTTTTGGCAAGCTGACAATCAAGTGCCATAGTTTACAGTAAAGATAGAAACAATTTAGTTGCTTTTGTAGACCAATTGCAGATTGTGAGAAAAAAATTAAATCGTCTGCAAATAATAAATACATTATTAATTCTCTGTCGATTTTTACACCACACTGTGGATCTAAATACTCATTTAGGTCACTTAAAAATTCATTAAATAGCCTAGGGCTTAGAACACCTCCTTGTAATACACCATATGTACTTTCAAACGGTAGTGTAATTTTTTTATTCCACGCAATTCTCATTTTTGATTTCGAGTACATATTTTTTATTATATTTAAAAACTTTCCATTAATATTTCTTTTGGCTAGCTTGTGAAACAGTGCCGATCTGTCAATATAGTCAAATGCCTTTGTCAGATCTATATAGCATACATAAAGTGGTTTTTTATACTTTTTGGAATGCTCTACGAGTGAATAAAGAATAAAAATGTTGTCTGATGTTCTACAATTTGCCTTGAAACCAGCCTGGAACTGGTCATTATCACAACACACTTCGTTTTTGTACGTCAAGCGGTTTTCTAAAACAATTTCAAATAATTTTCCTAAGGCTGGTAAGACTGTAACTTTGCGGTAGTTTTCAGGGTTTAGTTTATCACCTTTTTTGTGAATAGGAGTAATTAGTCCACTAACCCACGTGTCTGGATAAACGCCAGACTCAAAGATAGAATTAAATAAAATTTCCAAAAAAGGCATAAAATATTTTTTGCCTTCAGTGATTAGTTCTACAGGAAATCCGTCTATACCTGCAGTTTTACCTTTCTTAACCTTTCTCAATGCAAAATAAATCTCATTTTTTGTTACTCTACCGTTTAAAATCTCGTCTGCCACTATTGTATCTTCGTTATTTATCGAAATAGATTCATTTGTAACACTTTCTTGAATACTGGACATGAATTCATAGTCAAACATTTGTAGGGTCGGAGGTCTAGATTGCTTTAAAAAACAGTCATAAAATTCCATTAAAGACATTTCAGGCATAGGAGTGTTATTTTTATGCTTCATCTTTTTCCATATTTTCCAGTATTCATTTGGGTTTTTCGTTATACAGTTTTGCAGTTTATCAACATAAAATTTAACTTGTTTACGCTTTTTTCGCTGTATTAACGTTTTATAGTCTTTACACATGTCATGATATTGTTTGCACTGGGAAAAGCGCGTGAGATCATTGTCTTTTGCTAATTTATTACATGTGCGTTTTAATTCTTTGCATTCACTATCAAACCAGGCATTATTGGGAAAAGTGGTTGATTTTATAATATTTCTATTTCTAGATATTTTTTTAAAACATGCATTAGCAACTGTTGTCATCAGATTATGTAACAGGTTTAATAGCATATTGCTATCAGCAAAATTTGCAGCTAAATCATAAAATTCCGCGTAGAATTCACTACATATGTCACTGCACAAAAAATCCTGGTAACACTTAGAATTATCTGTATCAAATAGATAAGTGTGGAACTGACGTTTATCTGTTATACGAATTGTCTCAACTGGATCAATATTTTCTTTAAAATTAAGGCAAGACAAGGAAAATAAAAGTGGACAATGATCTGAATCAACTGATAACTGTCCAATTTTAAAATCTCGTAATAAGTTTACAGATAATTGTGACATTAACAAATAGTCAACAGTACTCTTACCCATTCTGTTATAGTAGGTGAATGACCCTTTTTGCTTATCTGCATAATATCTACCATTGACTAAAAATACACCACTGCCAATACAAGTCTCTACGAGGCGTTTACCATAAGTATTAATACGAGTGTCCATGTTATATCTATCACGTATATTTTCTCGGTCATCAATAACGTCTTTAAGGCTACCAGTTCTAGCATTAAAATCGCCCACCATGATTATGCGATGGGTTTTTATAGAACGTGATAACTGTTCATCTATCATATCAAAAGCTTCAATTTTCGCACCATTATAACTTGAGTCCTGAGGTGAAATGTAAACACAGCCTATTTTTGTATCTACATTAGAATCACCAAAAAGTTTACTGTTTATAGTAATCCAGACTAAACATTCATGAACTTGTTGAATTTTAACATACTTTAAAATTGATTTTTTTATTAGTATGCCAAATCCACCAGAAAATCTGCATGCTTTAGGATGCTTTTCATTTCTCGAAAAATTGAAATATGTAAAATTAGCAATATTTATTTCATAGTCTGGACTTTTTATTGTTTCCAACAGTATTATAATATGGTTTTTCATTAAATAATTTAAAGTTTCACTTTGGTCAAGTTTGTCGCCGATGCCTCGAATATTCCAACATATTACACTGACGGTATCTTCATTGTAGTTACACTTTTTGGTTTTATGCTTAGGTAAATTGTTTATCTGTCGTTTATGTGATTGTTCTCGTGAAAATTTAAGCAATTGTTGATACAGTTTGCCAACTTGATGGTCCCTTTTTCATTCAAGTGTAATCCATCGATTTTGTAGTCCTTATGTTGTAGAAATGAATCGTTCTCCACGTAAAAAACACGTTCTGTCTTACTAGCTTTAAATTGAAGGAAATTATTGAAGCTGATGATACTTGCGTTTAAATGAGAATCATCCCATCGTCGTGGTATACCCGTCATATATACCTCGGCTGTGTTGTTTAATGACAAAGCACTGTCTATTAAATTATCATAGTGGAGCACTGCTTGTCCCAATGAAAGTGACTTTATCGTGTTTGTTCCACACAGAAAAACTAGTCGATTACTGTCGCTGTATCCATTGTTATCTTTTAGATCCTTTTCCACTCGCATAATTGACGCACCACGCTTCACGTACACACAGGTGTTCTTTCTTTTTAATTTTGGGCCAAGATTTGCTCCTAGAGAGTCACTAACAACAGTTGTTTTCTTGTAATGTCTTACCTCTCTTTTCTCTGTCTCCTGTCTCTTATTCTCAGACTGGGGTACAGCGCGTGGCCGGATAATCACAGGTATAGGCTCCGTCTTCTCTGCACCAAAGTTGTCATTTACCACATCCTCGTTGTTTGCTGTTTCTTCCCTTTTGCTGTCCATTTTCTGGTTGTTTTTTCGTCTATCTCGTCTGTTCTTTCTACTTTTCTTTTTCTCCTCTATTTTATGCCACTCCCTACCATCAGTGAATATTACACTATCCTCCTCTTCTTTACGTTCAACTATATTGTCTTTTTCAAACAGCTGATTATTTAGTCTAGTTATTTCTTTATGTAATCTCACTTTCTCACTATTGAACATTACATTTGCTTTGTGAAGTTTTCTTATTGCTCTGTTTTGTTTGCTCAATTTGCTCGTAAGTGTCTTTGTTGAATCTCTGTAGGCGTCAATTTTTGAAACTTTTTTCTTTACTTCCCATTCAAGTGATAATATTTTTTTCTCAAGCTGTTTAATTATCGTGTCGTTTCCTTCCAACTCGCTCAGGTCGGTTTCTGTTTGAGTGCTAGACTCCACAAGTGTACACTGTACTGTAGACTCACTCTCTGCTAGTTGTGGCAACTCGCTCAGGTCGGTTTCTGTTTGAGTGCTAGACTCCACATGTGTACACTGTACTGTAGACTCACTCTCTGCTAGTTGTGGCAACTCCCTTAAACAACTTGTTGACTGGTTTGTTGAGATACTCGCATTTAAACTACTCTTGGACAACTTGTCGTTGATTTCTACTTTGTTTATTTCTAACTCTGTTTTCGTGTTTCTACCACTCAAAATGTCACTAGGAAAGACGTTAACAGCCCCACAGGCAAATACATACAATGCGTATATATCTTTGGCCAAGGCCAACGGCGCATTTTGTCCTCTTCTGTTTTTCATTGTCCATTTGCTTTTTGGTATTATGCTTGAAGTATTTTCCACCAATTCTGACTGTTTTTCATAGCGATTATAAGCGTGCTTGAAAATGATATGTCTAGCTGCTTGCAGATCTTCAATATCTGCGTCTATGGCGTCCACTAGGGCCTCGACTGTGTCGGCTTTAGTGTTGGTGTCAACATTCTGCAACACACGTGCAATAGCACAGTCAATCTCTCTCAATGCTGGGTGGGTTAAAATGAGCGATTCACTGGCCTCCTGAGTCGATACAAGACTGAATGAGCTGGCCGTCACTTCGCCATCCATAGAAATGTCACTGTTTGGTCCCATGTTGAACTTTAATCCACAACGTTTGCCCAATGATAGGCCAATATCTATATTTATCTATATTTATTTATCCTTTTTTTCACATAATGTCCTTGGGTGCGTGTTTATGTACAAAATGATGCAAAAATATATACAAAAAGTGAGTTATATCCAGCAAAAAATGACAAAAAAAGCAAGAGCTCGAAAATGCGTGTGCGTATATTAACACTGTATAGCCGATATATTTTTGCTTTGCACGGCATTATACACATCAATGCTGTGTCAGAATATAAATAAGATATATCATTTACATAATAATAGGACGAGCTGATCCAATGCTAGTTTAATGCTGGGCCAACACCGTATACGGTGGGCCAGCATCAAACCAGCATTGAATTGATGTCTCGTGCTTGCCTGGAAACAACATAATTTACATGGCCATTATACAATATACGACCTTCTGACATTCCTCTGTCGTACCCTCTAATTGACCTTTGACCCCGGCATACAGTACCCCCTGACGGCTATTTGCTAATGATACCGGCATGTCTGGGCATGCGTGGCTTCACAGAACCGGAAGCCACACAAGTGGTAACCTCTGACCTCATTAGTTGACCCCTGATAACGAGCTGACCTGGTATCTGGGACAGTTCAGTCAGCCTGTCCACGTGCAGAGTGACAGATCACCTGACAGAGACCTCTAACCTTACCTCCCCTTTTTCGACTTCCGGGGCAGTGACCTCTTCTTCCCCTCTTGTTTTCCTCCATTCCTCCTAGCCAGAGGCTAACCATGCTAACCCCTCAGACATCAGATGCTGGGTTGATGTTGTAGCTTCGCAGACGATGAGCCAACGGTAACCCCATGGTAACCCTTACAGTGCGGCGAGTGACTTTAGTCGTCAGAATCTGACTATGTAGATCGATTTTAGACGTCAGAATCTGACGTCTAAAGCGATCCCTGCGCTGAAAGAGCAAAAATATTAGATCTATAACATGTATACGTATTTAAATGAAACGGAAAGACCTAAATAAGACATTTATGATGATTTCACATTGAAAAAGACCCTTTGGTCTCCATGGTTTGTTAACAAATTTTGTCAGCGCTTTACAGCAGCATTGTTATGCATAGAGCGGAAGCTGTGGCCATACAGGAGGAAAGAGCCGGTCTGCAAGACTGGATGTGGACAGAGTCCACTCGAGACTTTGAACAAATGCTGGTTTAATTCTAGGCCAACATCGTAAACGCTGAACCAGTATTAAACCAGCATTGGTTCAGTGTCTCGTGTTTGCCGAAGCCGGCCTCGTTGTGGAAACATTTCACCGGGGCCGTGTTAAATATTGCCATGGCAATGGCCCAGGAAGTGGCGTCAGCGCTAAATCTAATAAGCAACAGGCCATTATATCTGGCTTTGCTACTTGTCATCCCAAACTCCCTGTGAGCGGGACGTGCTGGGAGAAAAAACAGGACCCCTCCCCCCCCCCCGCCTCAGGAGAAAGATGCGGGGGGGGGCAGCCTCGACGAGGAAGGCACTGACAAAGAGGCTCTGACACAACCATGGATCGACCCCTTACGTGCTAGGAACTCATATATATGTGCATCACGGGACATTATTTTAACAAAATGTATTTCCTAATTTATTAATTTCATAAAATGATACCTCCCATTGAATTGAGGACGCTTTGAGCTCTCGCTTTGATATATCTATTGACAACAGGTAGTCTATGCAGACTTATATGCGCCATTAAGATAAACATGGTAAATGAAATTAAATGAATCGGGCTTTAGGCCACCTTTGTGCACATATAGGCTAAACTGGGCCAGGAGAACCTCCTGAGGATGGTGAGATGAACGAGATGACACTGTGATCCAGACACAGGATTCGAAATTCGAGCCCTGGCGGTCTGAGGCCGAGTACGCTACCCCTCGGTCACGGAGGCTCCCCACAATACTGACTACTAATAGCTAAAAGAACCATAAGAAATATGATAATTACATGTTAATGATACTATATATTTTTTTCGCACCATATATGAGACCCTTTGATATACAACACTTTGATATATCAACCAAGGAATCTACAGAATCCTTGTATCAACCTTGGGTGTTTTATTCAATCGGATAATTTTCATTCATGTGAGAATAATCACACTCACAATAATTCCAGCAGCAATTGTTGCAGCGATAATTGCTGTGCACAGCACTTATTGCTGTAACAATTATTGCTGCAGCAAATCGCACCTGGCATTCAGCCAGGGCTTTCCACCCTATTTTGTGAGTGGGGTGGCAGGATACAGAGGGATGGCGTACACAGAATCTACATGTCTGAAACACATTGGGTGACACCAACAGCTGCGAACAGCCACAAGCAATCCCGCAGATGAACATGGTTAGCTAATTACACCTGGAATACAGATTATACTCCATTATTTCTGCTGAATGCGTTATTTTGTATCAGCCCTGCATTTGAATCAAAACATATATCAATCTTGCAAATTTAATGCTCATTACTCTAACAAATGTTCTTGTTTTAGAGACAAAAAATACTGAAATACGACTATGGATGCGATTAGTAATTACGTGTATGATCTGTTCAGCTCATATCTGGCTACGACAAATCCTTCAGATTAATTCATGGGAAGTAGACAATTCACAAATTGAATCCTTGGTTTACCAGATTACCTGAGTATCTATTACAATTATATATATATGAAGAATTTGTCAATAAAATAACCACTGGTCTCACGACGTTGCTGCGACATTGAATCAACATCGCTGACGTTGATTTAGTACCGTAGCAACATCGTGTGCTCAATAGGAACTGTCAGTTTTCATAGGCGGTGATTTTACATCATTTTTCGAGATGAGAGGAGTGAAAGGAATGTAATGTTTTCACAAAGAGAGGGTTCAACCTGCTGGAGCTGCATATAACCAAGGATACTTGATATAACACTCAGAAACACCAGCTGCTGAAAAATAATGAGCGCTTACCCCATAACCCTTAGAACGCTGAATTATTTTGTATAAACCATGGAAACCAAAGAGGGTTTTCAATTTGAAATCATCATAATTTCTTATAGTTATCTCTTTCTGCTTGATTTGAATACCTATGTTAAGGATCTACGGCCATTTGAAATATTTTAATTCTTTCAGTGCGGGGATCGTCTTTATACGTCAGAATCTGCCGTCTACAGACGTCAGATTCTGACGTATAAAGACGGTCCCCGCGCTGAAAGGGTTAATTTTGGCGTCGTAGGCATTAAACCAACGTTGGTTGAACGTCTCGTGTTTGCCGGACTGTTCCCACGTCGAGTCTTGCAGACTGGATATTTTCCCGGTGTGCCCCAGCTCCCGGCTTCCGCTCTGTGCATACCAATGGATCCTGGTGCGAGGCTCTGTTTCCGGATGGATGCCAAATAAACACGAGGCGTTCACCCAATGTTGTGCTAATGTTGGTTCAGAGTCTACGACGCTGGCCCAACTTTAACACAACATTGGGTGACATCTCGTCCTTTCTGAGTGCTTACATCCAAAGGACAACAGATTCGTCTCAGTGCTGCAGCAAATGATAAACCACCTTTTTATTAGCACTTTAATTAACACCAGGACTTTATGGATGTCATATTGTTATAATTATATACATAATTCTAAGGCTTTAATTTATTGAATATCCGATTATTGAATACACAATTTTTTATGAATATACACAAATAGACATGTTTTTAATCTATTTTGTTAGTTTTTAGAAAGCTTTTACTTTAAAAAAAATAATAATAAAAAACTATGTGGTATTTGGTAGAGCTTGTTAAACATGTACATCGAAAAATACATACATATAAAAGTAGTCGGTGGTCAGTATTCCCAAGGAATCTCAATCCCTATTGAGATTCTTTGATATCCCCAAGAAAAATATAATCAGATTTCATTTGCCCTGATATCCCTGGTGGGCGGGAGCCCTGGTGCAGTGGGTAAAGCTGCCTGCTTGAAACGTCGGAGAACCCCACACTGCCCTTCACGTTTCAAAGAAACAAATCTTCCCCGCTCACTCGTAAAGATTCAATTATGTGGGGAGCCTCCGCGACCGAGAGGTAGCGTGCTCGGCCTCAGACCGCCAGGGCTCGAATTTACAATCCTGCATGTGTCTGAAGGGCAGTATCATCTCATTTATCTCACCATCCTCAGGAGGTTCTCATGGCCCAGTTTGGCCCAGTTATATGTGCACAAAGGTTGCCTAAAACCCCATTTATATCATTTTTGGTATTCCTTGTGAGCTGATGATCCAGAGATCGACCTCTCCTGACACGAGCCGTGTCTGGATCTGAAGCTGAGAGCGAGGCTAAGCACGAGAGCGAGGCTAACCACAGATCCCGATATGTAATCCACCAGGTCATCATCAAGGTCAAATCCAGGAGAGGGCGCGGCAGCAGTTGCGCTGTACCGATCAAAATATATATAATGCACTGATACAATGTTTTTATGATGGCCCACCGTCTGCGAAGCCCTTTTCACACTACGTTATCGTATTTAAATTTTCACCCACTTGAAGTTGCGTCTCGCAACCGCGACCCACAAGTTCATGTGAGTGAAAATTACTCATATTTGTTTTGTTTGAGACGAAACATTTGCAAATCTTAATATTGAAACAACCATTACATTACCAATAACAGTGCTTATGCATTCACATATCCACGAATATGAACACGAACACGACAAAAATATGTATATTGTTATTTGGTGGATCTCGTATTTTTGCAGGACAAGTGTGGGTCCCTGCATATATATAAAGTTTCAAAAAAATATTAAAATTGATAAAATGTTTTGTAGTAAATTCTTAGGTGATGGAATAAGTCAATTTGAAAGATGTAGATTTTGATAAATGGAAATAAGTAGAATAAATAAGCCTAAGTTTTAATTTGAAAATTAAGTTGGAAATTGAAAAAAACCCAAACGAATACGTCTTGTATATCATATCGTGATATTAGAAACTTATTACTGACACATGACGCAAATCGTGATATTAGAAACTTATTAATGGCATATGACTCAAATATCCTTTACATTTCACATTATTTATTGGGATCTGTATGTTATTGTGGGATGTTACGCTACTGTGCTATTCACATGAGAGAGGGGGCAGGTGTATTGATCAGCACATAGTGTTCGTCGCCCCCTCTAGTCATTCAGGCTCCAAAGAAACTTAACATTTCTTCTCCACCCACTCAGTGAAATTCAGTATTGGGACTGTGAGTTATAGCATGCTGAGCCTCAGACCCGATCCTATGTCTGTAGTCTGGAGGAGTGCGTCTCGTTATCTCAGAAGGCTCTCCTGGTCCACACATGCTCACGTTTATATTCTTATATCAAGTATTTCATCCGACTTTTACATTTTTACCCCCTGGTACAAGATATGCAAACGGTGTACATTTGAGTGCGATATGGAAAAATACAACATTCGCTCAATCGATAAGGTGTGAGCCTTTGCGCAAACACCTTACTCATAGCACGGTTGTATTTTCTCGATCACATAACTTATATAAGTTCAAACTACAGCTAGAGTGCGTTATGGGCTTATATCGATATACGTCTCATAGTGAAGACCAGAGTGTGGGAACTATAATTATGGTGTCTCGCATCAATATACCGTTCTCAATAAATACAATCTATAATTAGGTTAAGGTGTAAATGTTATCCATACTGCTGTCAGACAACTTGTTTTCTTTCCTATCTTACCGATAATCTGCGGCAGGTACCCAGGATACACGAGACGTTTACCTAATGTCGTTTTAATGTTGGTCCAGCGTCTCCGACGCTCGACCAACATTAAAACAACGTTGGTCTGACGACTCGTGTTACATTCTCTTTCACACATGGCGGCAACATCAGAGAATGTGTTGTCTTCAGGAAATAGATATTTCTTAACATTTTTTATGCTCTCACAAAAGTGAAGCATGAAATTAGACAGCTGTGTGTGTAGCATGCGTGTGAAGAGGTGTCAGCCGTGAGGTATATTAAAATCACCCGTCATTATCAAGGCATTCATTAGATTCATAAAATATCTTCTTAAATTGTATCAAAATAACTTGAGAATATCATGGTATTTATTAGATGCAAACACTGTCTTAAATTATATTAAATTATATCAAAATAACTCCTGATAATCAAGACATTTATTAGATGTACACAAGTCCCCAGAACTACACAAAGAAATTATCCATTCTATTTCCAATGACATTTTAATGACGAGAGTACGGCATCGGTACGTTTTAACACCGCTAGGATCGATTTTATGGATTTGATGTAGAGGGCGGAGCTTGCTTTTGACGTCAGCCATGGGGTCTCTGACGTCATGTGGGACGATTGTTTTTAGGACATGCACATGGTTATTTGCTCATAACCTAGGGAGGTGGCATTGTGAGGCCAAAGGTCAAATAGGGAATTATATACATACAGGTGATATACATGTCATACATATAGTCACTTATTAAAGCTGTCTGTGGTCACAATTATATACATATCACCTGCATTTATGACCGCAATCCAGACAGTCATAATAACGTACACTAACCATTCTGTCGCTGAAGCTACCGCTGAATTCTGCCGCAGTTTTTATTTTTCATCATTTCAAGCTGAAAATGCTGACGCAATGTCTAGCTTGAATTGACAAAAAATACACAGACAGGAAGGGTATTCCCCCTGTCCCGGGCCAGGGGGATTACCCTTTCAATCTATGTATGTTTCATCATGTCAAGCTGGAAATGCTGACGCAATTTCCAGCTTGAAATGATGACAAATATTTTTTTTATTTTTTTTCAATACATATTCTTAAATTGAATCATTTGAATAACTCAGCATCTGCCACACACGATATATGCGAAACATTTCAGCTCCATTTTATTTGGTTTAAAACTCACAACGCTTAAATATTGTTATACAAACCATGGAGTCCAAAGGGTTTTTTCCATTTGAAATCATAATAAACATCTTAGTTATATAGCTCTTTCTGCTTTATTTGAATACCTATGTCATGGGTATACGGATATTATAATACTTTTTGTGCGGGAATCGACTTTTGACGTCAGATTCTGACGTCAAAAGTCGATTCCAGCGCTGAAAGGGTTATTCTTGCCTGAAAACGTATATATCAGGTCCCAGTAGCTCAAGGGTGACAAATGTGAGTGCATCATTTGAGCATTACATCGAATTTGTATATGTTTTATGAGTTAAAAAAATTTAGTGCTGTATTCTTAATATGTTATTAATAGTATACACCGTTCTTGTTAGCTGCACGACTAAATCTGTCATTATAAGTAACACATTGTCAACTTAAAAAGTAATATTTGGTTAAAAAACATATTAATGTCTCCGATGCATGCTGAATGTTTTTATCTGTTAGTTATACTTGGTTCGTGTTGCTTTCACGAGTACTCCTAACGTTTTAAGAAATGTACTGGTCATTAAACAAAACTAGTACGTGAATGTTAAAAATACCATTATTATCAACAGCTCTTATTGTATTTTTTGTATCTGTTATTAATATGTGGTTCGTTTTGCATTCGCAATAATATTTACACTGGTCATTTTAACAAAAAAAGGACGCGAATGTCAAAAACATTTTAATATCCCCAGTGGTTGCTGTATTTTTTGTGTAAGTTATTAAATACTTGGTTATTTTCTTTTGCAATAACTTGAGCTCATTTCTCTATACTATGCTTATATAAATAGATGTACGAAAGTCAATATTGCTTGTTTTAAGACGATGACGTGCATATTAATTTTCCCATTAGTACATGAATAATCAAAAGTGTTTACCCTTACAGCGCGGGGATCGACCTTAGTCGTCAGAATCTGACGTCTAAAGTCGATCCCCGCGCTGTAAGAGTAAAAAATATTTATAATGGTCGTAGACCCATAACCTATATAGGTATTCAAATGAATCAGAAAAAACTAAGACATTTATGATGATTTCAAATTGAAAAAACCTTTAGTCGCCACGGTTTAAACAAAGATATTTCAGCGCTGTAAGGGTTAATATATCACCCAGTATCTCAACTTACTAAGCTTCTTGTGATAATTGAAGAATGAAATAGCACACCATGAAGTTTTGAGACATATTAATTTAATACATTGAAATATGAAATTTGAACAAAGCTTAATTGGATTAATAAATACATGGATGTATGCATGTGGGTGTATGCATTTGCATGTGAAATGTTTGATTTTGTAAATAGGAAAATACTTTTTTATAAAAACTACAACAGAATTCATTGAGGAACGCCTCGTTTTAATTGAAACCTATACCGTCATTATTTGTAATTCGTCTACGCTAAGTGTTGCTTTTATCCTATATATGTGGCTGTTGTTTTGTGATATAACCGTCTAATTTCTCACTATTATCGCTAGATTAAATCAAATTAACACTATTCAATAACGACAGTGAAATGTGACACTATAAGGAGAAAATATTACTTGCAAACTAAAGTATAACGTAGCAAATGCCAGTCAGCATTTAATGTATTAAAGCAAAAAAAGAGATTGCAGTTAAACTGTAATGGGCTGTGAATGAACCTATTAGTTTCTTTGTTTGGTGATATCATAAACCGGTCATCACGTACATTTAAGTCTAGAGACATAATTATCCATGACATATCCATGGTGTTATATAGTGGATTAGAAAGCAGACCTCTTGGATCGAAAAAAAACAACTAGCTCTTCAGTGCGGGGACCGTCTTTATACGTCAGAATCTGACGTCTGTAGACGTCAGATTTTGACGTATAAAAACGGTCCCCGCTCAGAAAGAATTAAAATATTTATAGTCGATGTGGACCTATAACATAGGTATTCAAATGAAGCGGAAAGACCCAACTAAGACATTTATGATGATTTCAAATTGTACGAAAGTAATTCAGCGATTTATGGGTTAATATTGGCTAGGCACAATACAAAATACAATGTTATCATTATTTCTTCTTCAAATTGATTTGTTTGAAGGGAAGATAAAAATATGGATAATTGTACATAATTTTAGGTGAACCATTTATGAATTTTATAATATTTCCCCAGTTCTTGCTGTGCATGTGTATACATGTGTATGTGTGTGTATACATGTGTATACATGTGTATACAATCATCTGTATACATGTGTATATAATAGCTGAGAGCATCAAGTTACACATGGCCATTGAAGCAGCTCATATAGGTTCCGGCATTACCTGACCTTATGCCAGGTTTATTGCCAATAACCTCTGACTCAAACGTCACTGAAGCCAACAAAGGCCGAGCAAAAAGGTCATCAGTGCAGCCTAGATCTCATCAACGGCGCCAGACATAAAGCGACGAGGTAGCAAGACAAAATTCACGTGTGTATAACACGAAACCCGATGAAAACACATTGGCGAACCATAATGTAATGTTGGGCCAGCGTCGCAGTTATTGTAGACTTTCTATTGCCAATACAATATCTAACTATTTAACCCTTTGACTTCCAGGCCGGGGTGCATGCCAGGATCCAGATATACTGGTGTACGAGTTCTATTTTTCGTCATTTGAAGCTGGAATTGCTAACGCAATTTCCAGCTTCAAATGACGAAAAATACATAAATGTAGTATATATTTGACGAAAATTTGTGTCATTTTATGGTTACGTTCATTGACGAATGACGACGGAAATTTCCGTCATGTATGGTAGTGAAAAGGTTAATCAAATCAATTCAAATCTACTATGTTGCAAACAATGTCAAATGCATACATCATAAAAACAACAAACAGTATGCAATAATACAATGATATAAATAAACGAAAAAATAACAATACACGTTGTTTATGTCTACAGAGTCCAACTGACCCATTGTATAAACATAAATCACTGTATATTACATCTAAATTTATTTATTCCATATTTCCTGTCCATGTATGTGCCACTGTTGCGTGAATTATTATACACTGGTTATTTGGAGCGGTTGGGGCAGAAACGCGGAAATATTTTTGCATAAACCATGGAGACCAAAATATATTTTTTCAATTTGAAATCATCATGAATGTCTTAGTTAGCTCTTTCTGCCTCATTTGAATTGCTATGTTGTGGCTTAGTTAAACCTACGTCCAGTTCCATGGATAAATGTAATGCTATTGTTCCATTCAATGCTTCCCATATAAATACAATAGCTATAACATAACAATAGACATTATCACATAATATGGAATATACAATCAATATTACGTAATTATTATGCAAAAATTTACGTAACAATGAACGTACCATGTGGGTCTACAGCCATTATTATTTTTATCTTTCATCACAAAGACCGTCTTTAGACGTCAGAATCTGACTTCTAGCGTCAGATTCTGACGTCTAAAGACGGTTAATTATGTCATGGTTGGGTTATACGTCCAGAAAATGGGGTGATCAAATGACGTTATAATAAAAGGGTTTTTGTATGCTAGCCAGCAAACACAGACATTCACTCGAAGTTGTTTTAATGTTGGCCAGCGTCGTAGACGGTGGCCCAGCATTAAAACAACATTGGTTCAATGCTTCGCGTCTGCGTGCCTCTGGCTAAATGACCAACCGGTTGTTTACCGTGAAAGGATGTCAGCTGCGTGCAGAGGGTGATTAAGGATGAAAACTACCTCTGTCGAGCGGTTAGTGTGGCTTGTCAGGAGACACAACCAAAACACACGACACGCTGTGCCACAGCTAAATTAATGCTGGGCCAGTGTCGCAGACGATGGGCCAACATTAATACAGCATTGAAGTATCGTGTTAGCTGAACATACCGCCATGGGCCATAACACAGATGTACATATTTAAACACCCCCCCCCCCCAACCCATACACACCTCATCGATGTGAAAGTAGGAAAGCTGGAATTATGACATATAAAGCACTATTCTCCCGCCAAAGCTTATCACGTTTCATGTATGATTAGCAGGGTCTGTTTTTTTGCTTTTGAAGGCGGTACCAAGTGGGCCATAAATGAATAAAAAAATTACAAAATGAACAAATTATAAGAGGTACCGCACCAAGAAAAGTACGTTTATTTTCACCAAAATTACACCAAGCATCTTGTCAAAACAAGTTGGCATATATTACCCTTGTCCTGCTAAGTGAATTTATTTGCATTTCCAACCACTTAAGGTTGTGTCTCGCTACCGCGATCCACAACCTCAAGTGGTTGGCAATTACTCGTTTTGTGGCTGTTATATACACTACCAGAAAACAACAGCCGTTGTGATAGTCACAATATAATTATTTCAGACTGTTTTTTCGCAAAAACGATCTGTAACATCAAAATAAAAAGCGTTTTCATTCTTTTGAAGTCGGAAATTCCACTACCAATTCAAGCTTCATATAAATAAAAATAGCAGGGAAAGGGTTTTGTCATGGTATGTACATATCTGTAGCTCGTAGAAATAAAAATGAAATGAAATATACACATATTCAGAAACCGCAATACAAATCATATATTATTATAGCAATAAGACGGGTATTGCTTCTAATGTGACGCGAGCTTTTAAATTTATGAACTTGTCAGATTCGATAACTTTAGGGGTTAAAAGGTTAGGTTGCGTGAGGTAGGACCACGCCCACTTGTGACCTGACCCTAAACAATCAGGTTGTAATGCGTCCTGAGGTGATGATTACCATCAGAATGCGTAATTAGATTGCGCAGTGGACAGGAAACGTCGCCATTATGCCGGTGATCTGGCGGACTGTTGCATAATTTATGACACAACATGCCTTTAGTGCTCACACCAATGTACAAGACACGCGCCGATTTCACAGCAAACACGAAACATTCACCCAATGCTGTTTTAATGTTGACCCATCGTCTGTGACGATGGGCCAGCATTAAAACAACATTGGGGTGATGTATAATATACCCGATGTTGTTTAAATGCTGGGCCACCATCGCAGACATTGGCCCAGTATTAAACCACAATTGGGTTGGTAGTATATGTGAGCTTCTGAGGCTACATCACAATTCCAACAACACTACAAATTATGTGAGCAAAAATATCTCCTTCTTTATATTTTTCATTCATTCATTCATTCATTCATTCATTCGTCCGCTCGTTCATTCATTCATTCATTCATTCATTCATTCATTCATTCATTCATTCATTCATTCATTCATTCATTCATTCATTCATTCATGTCGTAGACGGTGGGCCAGCAACCAGCGTTGGGTGAATGTCTGGTATTTGCTGGGATATAGCTCTATACTTTACAACAACATCAACATAATCAATGATAATTACCAGACCACGTGACTAAAATAAACCTGGTCACCATAATATCGTGAATATCCAACAGCAGTAACTGATTACTTTCCATGTGAGACAAGGTTGTGCTATTATAAATCTATTTTGTAATGCCAAACCATTTTATGTTTTGACGCGGTATTTGAATAGTATATTTTTTCCCATTAAAACGCAACAGCAATAGAGGATTTGTTAATTAATATGCTATCAGCAAACCGAACGATTCAACTATTTCTTCCAAGTAAACACAATATACTGCCCCAATATTGGCTCAATGTTGGGCCAGTGGCGCAGAAGGTGGGCCAACATTAAACCAACACTGGGTCAGTGTATATTGCTGACTTGGTTGGTCAAAACATATGATAATAACAAACATACCGTCTATACATATATATACCATTTTACAGTAAATATAGTTATAGAAGTATAATATTCTAGACCAACACTGGCATTCCATTTTTATATGCGTGTTGTAAATTCAATGTAAAGAACATAAATATTAAGAAATCTGCATTTTAGAATATTATCTAAACATCGTCAGTGAAGAGACTTCATGTCGGAGGATCCAATATGGCGGCTGTTGTAATATTCGCGGCATTCGGTAAACAGCTGTTCACTTTGACGGCAAAATAGGAGAAAATAAGACCATATTATGATAGAATAAATGTACTGTGATATCAATATATATCGTGGCTATAAGATGTTGGCGTTGAAAAATGAATAAATGTTAGAATAAGCCGGGAAAATGTGATGTAAAGATGATTTCTTTGTCTGCTTCACTGGCCATGTCGTATGATAATGAGGCTCAGCGAGTCAGGCGGGGTTCTGTGGGGAGCCACGAAACAGCCAGGCGGCATTGTCTTTGTCCAGGCTAGAATGGAGTCCCGAGAAACTGGCTGGCTGGCGGCTGTGTGATTGGCTGGCGGTGATATGGGCGGAGCTTCTGGTGTGCTGATTGACGTGACAGCCCCAGACAGCTGATGAGGTGTTGCCGTGCAGTGCTGTGTATAGCACCGCCGACAAGACCGCTTACTCTGTGCAGGGAACCTATAGATTCCTTGCTCTGTGGGATTAAACGTCATCTAAGTGTCTTTGTCTCTCTTTTTCTAAGATTAATTCACACATTTTTATTCATAGAATTGCTCACCCTTTAACTGCGAAGTACTAATATTTAGAGAAAATCTTACCGAGAGGTTCGTTCTCAAACAATTTTCAAGAAATTGCCTGTCTGCCTTCCTGCCTGCCTGCCTGCCTGCCTGCCTGTCACCACACGTTTCCTATTATGTTTTTTGGCTATTATGCCCTTTGATGTTATGTCGTTCCATGTTACCAAGAATAAATTATATATACCTTGGTATATTGTTCGTGCTACCTTGATTCTGAATGTTATCAGATACCCCATGCAGTTACCAGTAACTTAAGCCCAACGCTGTCTCAACATTGGCAAAGCATTGTTCCGTGCCATTTGATACACTAATACCAGCTGTATTAACTCTAGGATGATACTAGCATTATCACTGAATGAGTGCAAGAGGTCAACAACACCAGAATACTGGTCGAATGTAATAAATAAGCCGTCTATACTACTGAGATAAACCCGAGTCCGGGACAATGCCATGCTCTTGTCTAACCCTTCCATAAATTATTGTATGTACAGGCCCTGGTGTACACACTATATAGGCAGAGAAGCGACATCCAAATATTTAAATTTCCAAATTATACATCAATCCTTAAAAATTGTAGTTATTTGAGTGAAATCAAACATACCCCTAATATAATATACACAACTATAGTACACAACCATATTCATACCCCCATTGCATGCAAATCATAGGTCAAAGTATCCTTGGTCAAAGCAATATTCAATGTTAGCAGCTTCAAGGTTTTAGTGTAGGCCTAATTTTGTCCATGTAACGTCATAAAGAGAACTGTCTGTATACAAACTATTCGACAAGAGTATATAATGTATACCTTTAAAAGGCAAGTGGCTACCTGACAGCGCTGTACATACAACAAATGATAATTAGTAACACTTTGCCCGCCAAGTTATCTTATCTAAATTCTCACCCACTTAAAGTTGTGTCTCGCTACCAAGCTCCACAGCTTCAAGTGGGTGAAAATGTCTCATATTCGTTTAATTTGAGACCAAACACATTTAATTTCACTCACATTTCATTCTTAATAATTTGGCTTAATCATGGGGCTATTTATCTGTTGGCGCATCATAATGGCCGTCAAGCTATGGAGCACACCCATCATCCTGAATGTCAATACTTGTCGGTGCTGATGACCATCCAGGGATGTGAGGCCCAGGCTATTACGTCATTATGTCATTATGTCATTATGTCATTGTGCATGTTCACATTCACTACCATCCCCACTCCATCTCATCACTTATTTATATCACTTATCTGCTTGTGCAATTTCCATTTATATTAAACTGATGAACGCCAGATGATCATCAGTGGAAATCATGAAAACGTCTTTGATAATAAACTTGTAGTTTTCCGCAATCGCAAAAATCCATTTCTACAATGAATAAATGATTATTTGATATGCTGGCTTTTATCTTAGCATTTTACATCAAAATAACATCATTCCCTGCATGATTTATAGTCTCAGAAAAGGACATAATGAACCGATGTTGTTTCGATGATTGAAACGACACTGCGTCCACACCTTTTGTTTGCCAGTGTCTGTTCACGTGTATTAACCCTTCAGCTGCTGAGTTGTTTGTTTGTTTTTTTCATCCATTTGAAGCTGGAATTTCTAACGCAATTTTCAGCTTCAAATAACGAAAAAAATATTTCTAATTAATAAAAATAGACATCAGTGCGGGGACCGAATACAGACATCAGAATCTGACGTTTATAGATGTCAGATTCTGACGTCTATAGACGTCAGATTCTGACGTCTATAGACGTCGGATTCTGATATCCGAAGTCGATCCCCGTGCTGAAAGAGTAAGATATTTATAATGGCCGTACACCCATAACATAAGTATTCATATGAAGCGGAAACAGCTACATAAAAAAATTATGAGATTTCAGATTGAAAAGAAACCTTGGTCTCCATGATTTATACAACAATATTTCAGCGCTGTATTGGTTAAGTTGACTTTTTTCATGAACTTATCATCTAACACAGAGTAATTATCAATCTTAGAGGCATTTTATTTGGTATCAAAATTGCTTGAAACCTTACAGATCATATATACGGTCCTAGCAGTGCAAGAGTTAAGTCCTGTGGTACACAAAGGGTTAATGGTAGCCTGAAAAGAGTTGATCCAGGAAGCGAACAAAAGGCTGACTGCAGCCAGGAAAGTGTTAAATATTTATGGCATGTGTGGTGAGGGCTGAGCAGCAGGCCTGGCCCAGTGAACACAAAATATTTGTACAAGATTTGTACATTGCCGGCCCAACGTCTTCGACGTTGGTCCAACATTGTACAAATTTTGTACGAATGTTTTATGGTTACTGGGGACCAGCCACTATAGTGTCTATAATCACCCTCTTGTATTGATGACTGGGTAGAGGCTAATGTTGCCCCAGTCTTCAAAAAAGGGGATCGGCACTCTCCGGCAAACTACAGGCCGATATCCCTCACATGTGTTTGTGCCAAATTACTCGAACACATCATTTGTAAACAAATTATGTCCCATTTTTCGGAAAACAAAATTTTAACACCTGTACAACATGGCTTTCGCTCAAAACACTCATGCGAAAGCCAGCTTTTGATTACAACTGATGAATTTATTCAAAATTTTGAAGGCAAGACACAAACAGATGTTGTTGTCTTAGATTTTAGTAAGGCCTTTGACGTTGTCCCCCATCAACGCCTCTTACACAAACTCGACCACTATGGAATTCGGGGAACAACTCTTAATTGGATTCAAAATTTCTTGACCAATAGAACCCAAAAAGTAGTAGTTGATGGCAGCTCTTCAGAATCAGCTCGTGTAAAGTCCGGTGTGCCCCAGGGTACTGTTCTCGGACCCCTACTATTCTTGACCTACATTAATGACCTCCCTTCCACGGTCTCGTCGCAGGTTCGTCTCTTTGCAGATGACTGTCTCCTGTATCGCCCGATAAAATGTCGGGCAGATCAGGAGAAACTGCAGAGAGACCTATCTGCGTTACAGGACTGGGCAGATCGATGGGGGATGTGCTTCAACCCCTCGAAATGCTCGGTCCTGAGGGTGTCCAGGCCGAAATCAAAAAACCTGGAATTCCAGTACACCCTGAAAGGTGAAACATTAGAAAATGTTTCATCAACACCATATCTTGGTGTTTGCCTTAGCGAGACTCTGGAATGGGAGGCCCACATTAACAAAATTACAAGTAAAGCGAATTCCACCCTGGGCTTTCTTCGGAGGAACCTGAAGGCATGTCCCCCTAAATTAAGGGAGACTGCCTATTTCTCCCTGGTCAGATCATCCTTAGAATATTCTTCAGCAGTTTGGGACCCCTTTAGACAAAAAGACATTGATAAATTAGAAAAAATTCAAAGAGCAGCAGCAAGATTTGTCACCCAAAATTATAGACAAACAGCCAGTGTGACATCTCTCATTCAGAACTTGGGCTGGACTGACTTGAAAACAAGACGAAAAAATTCTAGGCTTTTATGTATGTTCAAAATTCTAAATGAGTTAGTTGAAATTCCTATCAATGACCGTTTAATCCCAGCAGATAGAAGAACACGTGGTGGGCACAATCAGGCTTATAAACACATCAGAGCTAACACCACACTGGGACAAAATTCTTTTTGGCATCGAACTATCCCTGATTGGAATTCTCTTCCGGCAGCTGCCACAGAATCGAAAACTGTGGCAGCATTCAAGAGTCAGCTGGTCGACTAGATCTGCCAGCCTCTTTCCCCCCCTCCAGCCTGATACTCCACAATGGAGGACTGCTGGAGTATTATTTCAAAGTTCAAAGTTCAAAGTATACCACCATTCAAATTAGATGTGCCTATCCCAGCAAACACGAGACGTTCACCCAATGCATGTTAGAGTTGGCCCACAGTCGACAACGGTGGGCCAACTTTAAACATGCATTGGGTGAACGTCTCGTGTTTGCTTGGCGTGCTTTAAGCTTAACCCTTACCTGTTTAGTGGAACATAAAACACATAATATTTTTAACACAATTAATTCAAACAAGGAATCTATAGGGAGCAAACCAGGAGGCGATCCACAACCTCAAGTGAGTGCAAATATATTGCACAGATTTGTCTAAGCGGAGGCCAATCAGTTATTAAGACATATTTGATCTTGAAAGAGTTTAACATCATAAAAGTGTTGTGATCGGTATTCAAGCGGTTAAGCAGCTCGCATTTTTAAATCATTTTTCCAGAACAAACTGTAATTAAATGATTAGTAATCAAGAAATAGCAATAAGGAGCCTGTGGCCCACATACGGCTTACCCTTTCATATCATCTGTCAGTTTTAGGATAATTTAATGCCCCATTGTTGCATAAAAGGCACTAAATACTCATTTTTTGAATAGCAATAAAATTACAATTTGTCTCTTAAACTTTCCAGTTTGTAGCAAAGTCATCGTTTAGTAGTTTCCGCTTAAAATAGATAAAATATAACAGACAGTGAAATTTCAAATTGATGTAATTTATAATTCAAAGTGGATGAGATATAGATTCCAATAGGGGACGCCACATCAAATGATCGATGAGATATGACCCTTCCCCGTAAAATTATATTGATGTTTTTGTTTATGTATTTACCAGGGAACAACTCAGCATTGAAAGGGTTAAGTTGATTAGCATTTGTACAATTAGCCTGGCCATTTGCGGATTAGGCTGGATGCCTGCATTTGAGTCGGATATTGTCCCCCCGGATACCACCCCCCCCCCTCCAGTCCCCGATTAATTTATGTCAGCCATGACCATCTCAATCAAATTTCCAGCGGCAAATAATGCCTGGTTTGTCCTGCCGTGCAAAACCAAAAGGCAGTAATGTTTACTTTTCAAGTAAGCTGTTACTGCCTGTTGGCTTTGCAGAGCAGATCGATGCAACCGTTTGTCCCGCCATATTTGCCAGCGGTTTCAGAGAGACCATTGACTCCCCCCCCCCCCCCCCCCCCCCACACACACACACGTTAACACTTGACCTGCTAGTCCCGCATAATTGTATGCGCCAGCTGCCATGTTCCGAAACATTTTAGCTCGATAGTAAATCTCCTTATAAAAACATTTAAAAATCAGTCATAATAAATAAATAGTCAATAATGACTTTTAATTGTGTCAATAAAACATCGATCTATGTATTAAACTAACGTATCACTTTTAAATTTGGTATTTTTTTATTATTATGATTATTCAATGTATCTCTATTATTGTGAATAACCACAGCAATATTCACCTCACAGAGAATGGTCAGGTAGATCATGCATGGAGATAGTAAAGGTTACTATCTTCATGGGTAGATCAAGGAAAATAGAATGAGACTGATTCTATTTTCCTTGGGTAGATAGATAGATATAGAGATAGATAAATCGATAGATTTATTGATGATTATAAATCGCCCCTACAGCTAGAAGAGGGTGCAAAAAAATCATATTTCTAAAATTCCACCATGATGTTTAATCAATGTCGTTTTGATGTTGGCCCATCATCTACGACGCTGGACCAACATCTAAACAACATTGGAAAACAAAGGCCATGCAGTCTAGCAAATTTGATGCTCATTTTTTCTGGAATTTTTTTCATTTTAAAAACAAATAAAAAGGCTGAGAACCGCTATAAACGTGAGTAAAAATTTAGCCTTAATACTGCTAAGATAATCTATATAAATTTTCACCCACTTCAAGTTGTGTCTCGCTACCGCGACCCACAACTTCAAGTGGGTGAAAATTAGTCATATTTGTTTAATTTGAGTCCAAACATTTGCAAATCTTGATGTCTGACAACTCATTTCAATTCCAATATCAGTTACTTGATCTACTTAAAACGACTATAGTCATAATTAGCAGGCAAAGGATGAAGAGTTAAGGTTGAGAGGACATTGGACGACCCCCCTCCGCCACAACCCCCCCCCCCCCCTCACACACACACACACAAACACACACACGATGTCACTTACTTACACAAAGCTCTGCCCTTCTAACCAACAGATCAGTTGGATTTGCCTAGGCAAAAAACGTTGAGTGTTATTGCAAGAAGGAGCAGTGTTTCCATGGTAACGAGATGCATGCGCATTCTGTGAATATTGAGCTGATCTATTA
Organism: Flabesymbios commensalis; assembly: GCA_964017125.1. NCBI lineage: Eukaryota > Metazoa > Annelida > Polychaeta > Terebellida > Flabelligeridae > Flabesymbios > Flabesymbios commensalis. The sequence goes on from OZ024908.1 coordinate 14,926,854, forward strand.
TCATTTCTAATTAATTTGCTAATTAGTCTGAAATTATGTCTTCGTCCATGGCTGTGCAAATCCAGTTTCTATGTTACGTGTTTCAGCAGATTATACAGCGTTTTATTGCACGTAATTTAACTCGATTGCAATGTGAATGAAACTAACAAAAATCGGATGTATTCAGATTAAATAGCACTAAAATCTGTCGCTATACCTGTAATTTTAATCTGTAATTTATATATACACAGACAATTATTCCCAATTCATTCACTTTGAAATCTATACTTCTGTAGCAATTTCAAAATGACCTCATTTAAAAAATGAGTATAATGTACATTATGAAAACTCACATGTCTAGGTGAAACACAAAATTCATTCAAGAGAAATTTGTTCAAATAATCACAACAACATTGTTGTGATTGTTCGTACCAATTTCTCTAGAATCAATTATATTCACAATATTCTATGCAGGACATAGCTGTCATCAAGAATATATAGCCCCTTATATATTCTTGTGTCATATAATAGCTGGTGTAATGCATGGGCATAAATAGTATTAAGTGAGGCTCCTGTGGAGAACCCCCTGGGACTTAACAGGTTGTTAAAGCAGAGTTATATCCTTCCATGTGGTCTGTGAAGCATTTTTATTGTGCTTTTATGATCAAGGCATATATAATTCTATTTTTCTTGTCATGACACTGTATACTCCGCGACCCACAATTTCAACTGGGTAAAAAAAATGAATTATTGAATTGAGCACTTTAGGGGTTAACCAGGGAAGGGTAATGAGCAGCTACCACACAGCATACACGGCTCTAGCAGGACAAGGGTTAAAATAGGAGAAACTGGAGATGAGATAGGATTCCTGAGGAAACGAGGTCCTGATCAGCTGATAGACCTGTACATGAATCATGATTTCTGTAGAAGAGCTGCGGGTGGCGGGCGGATTAACCCTTAGATCACTGAGCTATGCAATTTGAATTTTCAGTCACTTGAAGTTGTGTCTCGCTACCGCGATACACAACTTCAAGTGACTGAAAATTGGTGTTATGTGTGAAATTTGTGTCCCAATATATATAGTGTTTCAAAATTGAAGCACATTATTTTTACCTTTAAAAACTGGTTATACAGGTGCCAATAAAAACACAGAATGTCTACTGTAATCGACATCAGTGCTCTAATGGTTAAGCAGGCGTGACTGGGAAGAGACAGCTGAGGTGGGAGAGAGACAGCTAGCCCTATGTGTGTGCGTGCTGGGGGGGGGGGGGGACAGATTATGGAGATAGAGGGAGTAAGGTGTGGCACGCGGGAGAGGTGGCTTTGTCAAGGGAGCATGTCATATTTCCTGTGCGGGGTCAGATAATGACTGGTGGGTGGAGACCTGGCACAGCGGGGAGAAATGTGGTCTGCTGTACCAGAAAACGCGAGACGATGGTCCGATGTTGGAATAATGTTGGGCCAGCGTCGTAGACGATAGGCCAACATTGTACCAGCACTGGGTCAGCGTCTCATGTTTGTTGCCCTGTGGTCTGCCGCCACTAAGGTGGTCACCCAACTACACCCCTGCAACTACACAAAATCACAATTTATATAACCTGATAACCATGATAACTGAGGTGTATAAAATTATCTTTCAATGATTGAAAAAAATGGTATTCGGAGGTTTTGTTTTAAAGCAATCTAGAGAAGCGTTCCACATGTATACTTGCTATACTTTACTATACAGCTTTTCTCTATGTTATTACACAGTTCTGAATCTCATATTTTGATATATGCACCATGCACGTGACAAATTTTCCAATAAAATTAACTGAAGAGAAAAATGATAAACCCCATTAAAATAAGGATGCATGCTCATGTCTTTGCCGTGTGCCTTTTAAGAAGGCTAAATAATGTTTTATGTTTAATGCATTGAAATTATTAGTCGAAGGCAAATAAAATAAATGTACTCAATGTATAATTTGGTCCAGACATATGCCTTCAAAGGGATAGAAAACCCATAACGCAGCCTGCAAACCACATCAAAACTATATACTATACAGGGAACGGGCATCAGTGATCTGATTACGTTAGAAACGAAACACAATAAAACAATAAACCTGACCCAGAAAACACGATACCTTGAACCAATGCTGTTTTAATGTTTGGCCAGCGTCGTAAACAGTAGACCAACATTAATCCAACACTGGTTCAACGTTTAGCGCTGGCTGCCTATACAACGTCGGTGTCCAACATTATACAAATATATATACCCAGCAAACACGACACGTTGAAACACTAATGTTTTAATGTTGGCCCATCGTCTGCGACGCTGGCCCAACATTAAAACATCATTGCTTCAACGTGTCGTGTTTGCTGGGTATGTGAATGTTTTGCGTTTACTGGGCGTCTGCAGCTTAGGGACGCACCATTAGTTTGTCGCAACAATAATCAGAGAGATCAAAAAGTTTGTTGAAAATATGGACAGAAAAAAAAATTGTTGACGGAATTGATGAAAAATATGTTGACCAGATAAAACAGCAAATGGTAACCATTCTTCCCCTCTCCCCACCCACAAAACGTACTGTTACGCCGGGGTTTATCCCCCCCCCCCCAACCACAGCATTAAAATGATGTATTTAATCTTTAATCAGATAAAACATTTTATGCTGTAACTGATAGCTATAAGTGCAGAAATGACAGGACTTGAAAAGAATTGTGGGGCTGTTTAAATATAGTGGTGGCAGCAAATATACAATCTGTGGCCAGGTATATGTAGTATACTATAGTGCCATCTTTTTCTCAAAATGTAAAAAGCGCATGCACTAGTAATTGTCCATTTACCAGAAAAACCAAATGTTTACTACAGGGTTAGGCTGTCAGATGGGAGGGGCAGACTTATGTATAATTATGTATAATTTCAACCCTTAGACATAAAGCGCTGAAATACTTTCGTATAAACTATTGACAACAATTTAAAATCATCATAAATGTCTTAGTTGGCTCCTCCGGATTCATTTGAATACATATTTTATGGGTCTATGGCCATTATAAATATGTGTAATCTTACAGTGCTAGGATCTTCTGTAGACGTCAGAATCTGACGTCTAGAGAAGTCAGATTCTAACGTATAAAGTTGGTCCCCGCGCTGAAAGGGTTAACAGGTTATCCACTGTGGAGTTGGGGTACGTGTAGACAGATGATATACTGTAGATCTGGTAATGAAATGAAATGAAATGAAAAACTTCTAATGCGCCTAAATCCTCGGTGTCCCGAGCTCAGAGGCGCTGCAAATCCGAATCAGGCTCGACTATCATTGTCCGTTTGACGTTCCAATTCGTAGATCCAGCATGCCGGGACACAGACTATTTAGGATGGAAAGGCTTGGCCGAAATATAGTCTTCTATTTTTTCCGAAATGCCTGTGCAGATTTAGATTTTTTAACCTCAAGAGGGATACAATTCCAGAGCTGGGGGGCCGCAACCGAAAAAGCCCTTTCACCCATCTTTGAACTCACTCTGGGAACAACCTGTTGATCATAATCTGAGGACCGGAGATTACAGGTTCTGTTTAAAGGCTTAAGCAGATTATGTAGATATACTGGCTGACATGAATGTATTACTTTATATGTGAGGGTGCATATTTTGCATTTTGCACCTTGTTTATTTCGCAATTTGGGATGTTATAGAGGATAGAATTACAATAGTCTAGCTTGCTCAAAACACTGCCGCTGTTAAACATCTGCGCAAGCGACGCAAATCCCGTATATGATAGTAGCATGATCGATGCTTGATATATGCTTCTTAAAATTTAAATCCTTGTCAAATTCTACCCCGAAATTTCGTGCCGAATCAGTTGGTGTTACATTCTGATCAAGTAATTTTGTAGGGAAGTATTTCTTAAATTTGTCTCGTTGTGCTTTAGTGCCGATTAGTATAAATTCTGTCTTGAGTTTGCTAGCTATCATCCAATCGGAGACGTCTTGCAAGCACTGCTGGACCAGCGACAGTGACATCTCAGGATCTGTTTAGGAAAGAGAAAGATAAATAAATCTGTGTGTCATCAGCGTACAGATGGTGGCAGATGTTATGCCTACTGATCACACTACTCGGGGGCGTTGTATATAGAGTGACAAGAGTGGTCCCAGGACAGAGCCCTGGGGGACACCATAATCCGTCTTGAACGGTTCCCCAAGTTTATCCAGAAGTTTAACCCTTTGCACTCGATTTGATAGGTAGGAACGGACCCAATTTAGAGCTGTTTCAGAAATACCATACCAGCCGGACAAGATCTCAATGATGCTGCTATGGTCCAAGGTGTCAAAAGCTGCGGACAGGTCCAGCAAGACCAATGCTGTGGTCTTGCCAATGTCCATGTTCATACAGATGTCGTTGTGAATTTTTAGCGAGGTTGTTTCTGTAGAATGAAGAGGTTTATATGTTGCCTAATTGGGGTTTGATAGGTTGTTTTTGTCTAGATGGGACCGGATATGATTTGAAAATATTTTTTCAATTATTTTAGAAATGAAAATTTAGGTTCGAAACTGGTCTATAGTTTTTCATGTCATCCTTAGACAGTGATGGTTTCTTTAATAAGGGTGTGATGTGTGATACTTTCAAAACGTCTGGGAAGGAGCCGGATTCCAAAGACAAATTGACAATGTTCGTGATGGGAGTTAGCAATATATCTAGACAAGATTTCAATAATTTGGTAGGCAATGGGTCAAGATCACAGGACTTGTCCTGGGAAGAAAGGATTAATTTCTTAACTTCGTCTGCAGTGGCTGGTTCGAATGATGTCATTGAAAAAAAAATTCTGGTGGTGGAATATGAGGCACATTGTGTTTAGGATCGCAAAATTTCATTCTTATTTTTTCATTCTTATTTACAAAAAAGGTGGAAAAACTGTGACAAAGTGTGGTGATATCACTTGTGGTAGGCATTGATGTATTAAGAGCTCGGTGTAGTACCGAGTTGACCGCCCTTCAATGTTTTCCAGCGTCATTCTCATTTTCATGAATGTAATTTGCAATATGTTCTCGCCTATCTCTCTCCTTCATTCTATTGCACAGGTGGGCTTGCTTAGCATATTTTGATCTATCTGATGGAAAACGAGATTTCCGCCAGACGCGTTCAAGATATCGTCGTGTGCGTTTGGCCGCTTGAATTGCTGGTGTAATACAAGGATTCGGCTGTTTAGGATAAACTGATTTTGTTTTGAGAGGAGCATGAGTATTCAAAGTGGATGACAATGTATCGTGGAATTGTTTATAAAGACTGTCTGCAGACAGTTTTGGATTTGTAATGAGTTGTGATTTAACAATATCTGTTTTGAAGTTATGTCGATTTGATTGATTCGTCTGTATGTTATCTGTTTCTTGACTGTATGACGATGCAGATCGCTCTGTAGTTCAGCTATAACTGTTAAGTGATCAGATAAACCATCAGATGGGAAAATGGAAGAGACAATCGGACTAGCTGATCGAGTGATGCACAGATCCAACCAGGGGCCGTGGATGTGAGTCGGGAAAGCGACGTGCTGAAGAAGTCCGAAAGACGTTAAAATATCTGTGAACGTTTCTGTATGATGTGATGGAATGTCTAAATGTAAATTGAAATCACATAAAATGATCAATTTTCCTGGAATGTTGAAAGGTTTGAAATTTTTAAATTGATCGAAAAAAACCAGTGGATATTCAATCAGTCCGTAAATGCTACTACATGTGCACTAAAAATCGGAGCTGATACTTTGTAACGTACTGTCTCGAAACTGGTATACTGTGGAATTTTGCAAGGTGATACACTGTACATCAAACTTATCGTTATGTCAGCAAGGGCTGCCGATGTTTCTTTAGCTTTTAGCCACGTCTCCGTAATCGCTACCACGTCCAGACTTTTGGTGGTCACCAAATCGGAAAAGGATGCAGATTTCTGGCGTATCGATCTTACATTTACCGTCGCCATCCTAATGCGACTTGAAATTGTTGGACCCGGGTTTAAACTGACATCCCCTGATAGCAAGAGGAGGAGAGGCAGGAATACATTTTAGCCTAAGTCGGTAGATGGTAGGACTGAAAAGTTTTCGATGTGTGCACACGATCAGGCATGGTAGCTTGTTCATGTTAATATTCGCGAGGTTTTAATTTTTTAAAATTCGCGAGAAAGGCAAATTCGCGAATTTAAGAATCTCGCGAAAATTATTATCATGATAACTACCTATCATCAAATCGATAATTTGCGAATTCTAGACTTCCTAAAAAGTCCCAAAATCACAGATTCGCGAAATTCTAAACACGCGAAATTTACCAGATCTACAATATACAGAAAGAGAATAATGTTCTACATTGGTAATAATATTATTAATTCTTTCACCACTAAGCGCGACTAAAGTTGTCTTTAATCTATTTTATTAACGAATAAATTACTGTTATTGGGAACGAAATTAGGTGTTTATACATCACGATTTGTAAATGTTTGGTCTCAAATTAAACAGATATGAGTAATTTCCACTCACTTGAAGTTGTGGATCGCGGTATAACCAAGGAAAATAGAATCAGTCTGATTCTATTTTCCTTGGTATAATGTACAAAGCAAACACGAGACGCCAACCCAATGTTGGTTCAATGTTGGTACACCGTCTATGACGTTGGCTCAATATCTAAGCAACATTGGGTCAACAACCAGTGATGGGTTGAACTATCAGCCAACCATTTTCTTTGAGCAAACGCCATGTAGCGTTTTCATGTTGGGCCAGCGTCGCAGACGAACATGTTGTCTTTTCTCGGAGGGCAAGTCGTGTCATTCGCCACCCCAGGGGGTCTTACTCATAGCTCCCCCCCCCCCCCCTAGTGCTAACCTTTGACCTTGATAATTCACAACAGAGATCTTACCCCCATGTAGAGGATCTGTAGAGAGCGGAGGCACCCTCTGATTGTGAGAGAGCGAGACTTTCTTTGTCATACCATCAGCCCTTTCGCCAGAGGGGTGGGTAAATATGTCCGTCAGAATGGACAAAGTTGACAAAATAAATGTCAAAAATAAGGAGACTTGGTCACGACTCGCGTTAGATAGTTTTGTGCACTCGACACCTTTGATATCTCCTTGTCAGTGATGTTGCCAAAGAGAACTACAACAACCATTTTAACAATAACCTATCAGCGATGTTGTTGGAATGGTCTTGATAACAGAATGGTGTGAAGAAGCTTTTTATCTTACGTATGTCGCCCAGAGAACACGTGATGTTGAGCTGATGTTGTTTTAACGTTAGGGCGACGTCGAAGACGGTGTGCCAACATTACGTCTCGGTTTTTCTGGGTCTTGCATGTATAGGAAAAGAACCACCAATAGATAGATATACATGTATCACATGCGTCTTTCAAAAAACGTTAGAGCAGCTGTCAAAAATTACTTTGTCTTTTGAAGCAGGTGACACAGGTGTCACATCCTGTGTCAACAATCTCGTTGGAAAACATCTTGATTTTTTGCACACTGCACTATATATATTTGACATGAATGCTTGAAGGTTGAAGGTTTGAAGTGGTCTGTGGCTGTACAGCTCTATACGTTAAACAGAAAGCAAACCACTTCATCACCAAATGTAGGAATTAAAGTCAAATAATTATAATATAATTTGCTATTTTCTATCGTAAAGATAGCCTCAGATATCAATGCATTGTGCTATTAGGGGTAGTTAACATGGTTAAGTCATGCATCCTGAAGCTATATCGCAACAACTGTATAATCTGCTTCAAATCACAAATCCACTGTACCACCAATTATAAAGAAAACCATAATGTCATCATGGAGGCACTACATTTACGGTTGCACATTTTTTTACACCTGTTATATCTTGAAGATGACTAATCTTTTCCTGTGACAGCATATTATCACGCATATGTCAGATAACGTGTAGTTTTACAGAAGTGAAAACTTGCTGAACAGCATCTTATACAAAGTGAAGAAATACAACTTAAGAAAATACTGTCATTTGAAATAAAAAACATGGTTTAAAGGCTAACATGATGTTTGACAAAATTAATTTGTATTTCGCGACATGCAAGTTGAGACTTGTTGAAATTCAAGTTGTTTTTTGTCGAACTACATGTTAATTTTAATAAGCACTAACTTGTTTTTCAACAATTCTAACATGTATTTCAACAGAGCTAAGATGTAGCTCGACAACATTAACTTGTATTTCTACAGGTCTAACTTGCATTGCGACAACTATAGCTTGCATTTCCACAACGTCTAACTTGTATTTGTGGTGGCCCTAAAAAGCCACCGTAGATATGTGTTCCTGCCGTGGTGTACAGGTGCATGAGCCATACTCATTTTAACTAAAAATACAAACAAATAAAAATAAAAATTGAAAGCACTGAAAAAGACTAAACTAGTTTTATTTCAAAAGTTGTCTACTGCCATGTCAGCAACAAAAGTGAGTGCATAATACAACACTTTTTGCCACAAATACCCACCGTCTCCGACAAACCTCACGAAAGACACCACCCTTAATTGGTGTCTTAAAGTGAAGACATGAAGGGGGGGGGCAACGCTGGGACGGCAACAGCAACATATGGACCAATGCTGTGCTTACAATAACCATCTTTTATGTGTACAAATAGTATGTTTGGGTTTTCACTGGATTCTTATAAATATTGATAAAAAATGTTTATGAAAATCTGAAAACGTAAAAAAATATTGAAATCATGATCTGCGGGATACACTGCTTCATAGGAAAAAATGGTGTTATCCCAAGCAGCCCCTTCAACTCAACGTTTCATCCGCCATATATACATCATTGTGCACTATGGCCGAATAATTAGAAGTGTATAGGACAATATCGCTGACAGGTGTACTTATATTCTCATTATATATACTGTAGGTTACAGTGTACCAGGCGTGGTCAGACAGCTGACTCAGGTATCAATGTGCACCAAATAATAAAAGTGTCAGTCACATATGGTTTACAACAGAGATATATATGGTTTACACGTAAAGCTAATAACATACAAACTTCCCTGTAGCATATCGTTTTTTTCTGGGCCATCGGGTACAAAGTAAACAGCAGTGTCGTCTGAATTACCTCACCATCCTCAGGTAATGTTTTTGTCCTAGTTGTGTCTGTATGTGAACAAAAAGGGGCCTAACTCTTAAAACTCTGAAACATTTTGGTAAAAACCGAAGGTGTTTTTTCAATTTGATGTCATCATATATGTCTTAGTTAGCGCTTTCCGATTCATTTGCATACCTATGTTATAGGTCTACGGCATTTAGAAATATTTACAGTGTGGGGTTCGACTTTAGACGTCAGAATCTGACGTATTCTGACGTATAAAGTCGATCCCCGCGTGAACAAAAGGGGCAAAAGGTCGAATTCATACAGTCCTTAATCTATTCATGCATTCTTTCCGTAATTCATTCATGCATTTATTCATTCATCCACTCATTCATTACTCAATAATTCTTTTTCACCAAGGAACATGCAGAATCTAGCGCATGTATCCAGCCGTAAGCTGTTCAGAGCGCTGAACATCGAGAGTAACTTATAGCAAGGCATGTTATCATTCAAATTCCAACTCAGATATACAGCTGAGCTGCCATTGAGGCGCATCAAGCTATTTTTCATTCCAAGCAAATTCGCCTTATGTGCCAGGTACTCACACATTGTGGATTTTCTGGGGTCTTGCCGGAGGGAAACTGCGCCTACGTCCATTGAGGTTCTTATACGTCCAACTTTAGGTCAGTCAGATGAGCCATCTGATTTACGTGGTTCTCTGAGCCCCACGGCATTGCTGTACGCATGTCCTAGTGTATATAGCACCTGGTAGAACCAGACGATCACCCATACAATTATGGACCGGGCCCGACGTTGGGTAACTTCAGTGATCGAGTTGACACCGATGAGCTAACGCCGCATTCCGTATATACTATTTTCATATCCTTTGCGAGGCTCTCACTACATGAGGCTGCTTTTTACGTGAAATAACTATGAGTCTTTTGTGTCAACTATTTGGACAATATTGGCGAATCTAACAAAATATTGCTACCTTTGCAAAAAAATAACACAAATATGAAATGTAAAAAAAAAAGGTTGTTTTGCCATTGGTTTTAAAAGTGCTGAAAAATTGCCCCATTGTCCCATTGTCTACAACGCTGGCCCATCAATAACTCAACGTTCGTGTTTGTGAAGGTAACAATGTGTGACAATGCGATCTGTAATAATTGTCAATTCTGACGAAAAACATATGTAATCAAAACATGTAATTTCTGGTAGGTTTTGAAAGTGTTGACAACCATCTCATTCAGCTAGCAGGAGACGTTGACCCAATGCTGGCCTGATGTTGGGGGAGTGTCGCAGACGGTGGACCAACATTAAATAAACATTTGGAGAAATAAATCATGTTTCCCGTGTGACAGCTGGTGATAATGAGCCTTGTTAAAATTGTGAAAAAAATAAATGTCAAATTGTTGGTTTGGTTTTGAAAGTGTTGACAAATCGCTATTATTGTTCTCAGTTTGAAGTAACTGCTTACATTTTAAGTTGGCAGTTACTGCATTTTGGCTTTGCCTGGCACGTGTGTGATAATGGGATCTGTCTGTGACGTCACACTTATGGATTGTGACGTCACACTGACGCTCGTCACGTGCCTGTTGTCAGGAGCGTGTGGTGTGGCCCAGCAAACACGTGACACCCACCCATTGTGGGATCAATGCTGGGCCACCGTCTACGACACTGGCCCAGCATTGATCCCGCATTGGGTGGGTGTCACAGGCTTGGTGTCTGATGACGTGACTGGTGACAGCTGGATGGACAACGTGTGACAGTCACGCCTGTCTCCTCACAATCCCCCCGTCACGGCACCCACCCTCCTCCATTGTCATTGTCACCGCTGGTAACAACTGTGGTCCACTCAATAAGCGAGTGTAGGCCCTAAAAATTTAAAAAATAAACAATAATAATACAATAAACAGTAATACAATAAACGAGTGTAATACGAGTGAATATCTTCTATTGCTTTTATATTATAATGTAGGCCTACTATTTTGTTTATTTTACTATCATGATTTAAAAAAAAAATATTGCATGCTTTATTGTAATATGTGTTTCCTCATGCGAGTTGAATAAATAAACAAACGCCCAAAAATACATGAAGATTGAAAAATGCTTCAAACTTTCATGTCCACGATGTCCAGACCAAGTCTCTTGTAGAAACCAAGATTCCTTGTAGAAACTGACCATTGCTAGGGTGCTAAATTTCACCAAATCCATCTTTTACTGCCAAGGAATATACAGATTTCTCCATACAACAAAAACATAGGTCTACTTGAGTAAAATTAGTGACAATGAGTATAACACCCCCCCCCCCTTTAAAGTGACGTGTTCTCTCAACTTTATGAACAACCGACGACTGTGAAAGGCATCTCACAGATGACCAGTGAACACGAAACGTTGAACCAATGTTGATTCATTGTTGGTTCAACGTCGTAGACGGTGGTCCAACATTGAATCAAAATTGACATGAAAGGTACAAGCCGCCTCTGGCAAGGGTTGTTAAATTTATTACATACTTTCAAATAATAATCAATGCATTAAACATTATTCTATAAGTATCATGAATATGACTATGATTAAAATGATTGATGCTGTATAAATATTGGATAATAATGTAGTCTATATATTTATATATGTATCATCACCATACACGCCAGCCTGGCATATATTCATGCCTGCATACATACACACATACATAAAACACCGCCTTACCAAGAAATCTATAGGTCCCTATAGATTCCTTGTGTTTAAGATCCACTCTAATTAATATTGACTGCTACATTATGTTTGTTTTTAATTTCAGAGCAAATAAACCGATTGATTGATTGATTGATTGATTGATTAATTGATTGATTGATTGATTGATTGATTGATTGATTGATTGATTGATTGATTGATTGATTGATTGATTGATTGATTGATTGATTGATTGATTGATTCATTCATTCATTCATTCATTCATTCATTCATTCATTCATTCATTCATTCATTCATTCATTTATTTATTCATTTAATTATTCACTAAATTCATTCATTCAATCATGCATTCATTTATTTTTTCATTCATTAACTCATTCATTTATTTTTCGGTATATAATGCTGTTTTATTTGGGGGGCTGTATGATTGGCTGAGATATTTCTCAACTATATAGACTACATACAGAATATAGTGAACGTCCCTTTGGTTTCCCCTGTCTTTGGAGTGCGAAATGCTCCCACTTTGGGAGCTTCCTCCTTTTCACTGCCCCACATCCCCAGGAGGTCTTGTTACATTAACAATGGCGGACATCCGGTGGCTTCCCCCTGAGCATGCGCACACGAGGCCAAGGGAAGAGCGGCACAGAGAAGGATGGGATTGAAAACTGACAGGCTTAATTTGCCAGCGAATTGATAAGTGTGTGTTATTCATTTCATTTTGACGAACACCCGTCTAATTACTGGCCTGCGCCACTCCCCTCCGCCCTGGTACGCTGAAGGGCGTTATTCATATTCCCTCCTGCTCTGTCATTAGCCCAGCTAACACAAAACATTTGTATAACATTCATACAATGTTGGACCAACGTCGGAGACGTTGGGGCGACGTTGTAAAATTGTTATGCAAATGTTTTGTGTTTGCTGGGAACCCTTTCAATGCGGGGACGCTATTTGAACACTTATCAATTGCTTTTGTGCTTAAAAATATTGACCGAAATTTTGAAGATCAGAACTAAAGCACCAGTTATTAGTGTATGACAATGTATAGTTTTTATCTGTGGGGCTTTTCTCAATAATTGTAAAAAAAACTTTTCACATTTTATATCAACAAGTTGATATCAGCAATGTCAGCGCGAACATTTGTGGAGTGTTATACATTAGGCCCCCTTAGCCTTTTGAATATGCCTCGTTGTTGTTCGTGAACAAAGAGGTATATTCAATAGACTAAGGCTCTCTATGCGGGATTGCCTGTTGTGCCAAATTAATGTATACAGCCTATAAAAATTGACTTTTTGATTAAAGGATCATCTCTGTGCACGTGCAACTCTTTGTCTTCAGCTAAATTGACGAAACATCACTAGAAAATAATCACCTGCAGTTCTGGGAAATCAGCCCTGAAAACTCTACTGTTGAAGACGGTGTTGGTGTGGATCCTATGTGTAATCTATATATCATACAAGATTGAGTTAGAATCATATGTGTGCACACCATACAAAGACTTACTTAGAATCCTTTGTGTACACATCGTACAAAGACTGAATTAGAATCCTATGTGTACACATCATACAAAGACTGAGTTAGAATCCCATGTGTACACATCATACAAATACTGAGTTAGAATCATTCAGACAAAGACTGAGTTAGAATCCTATGTGTACACATCATACGAAGACTGAGTTAGAATCCTTTGTGTACACATCATACAAAGACTGAGTTAGAATCACATGTGTACACATCATACAAAGACTGAGTTAGAATCCTATGTGTACACATCATACGAAGACTGAGTTAGAATCCTTTGTGTACACATCATACAAAGACTGAGCTAGAATCATTTGTGTACACATCATACAAAGACTGAGTTAGAATCATTTGTGTACACATCATACAAAGACTGAGATCGAATCCTATGTGTACACATCATACAAAGACTGAGATCGAATCCCTTGTGTACACATCATACAAAGACTGAGTTAGAATCCTATGTGTACACATCATACGAAGACTGAGTTAGAATCCGTTGTGTACACATCATACAAAGACTGAGTTAGAATCCTATGTGTACACATCGTACAAAGACTGAGTTAGAATCCTTTGTGTACACATCATACTTATATAGACTGAGCTAGTATCCTATGTGCAGACATACAAATATAACACAAACATCAACTTACATGGGGATTTTTCTTTTATAGAATGTTAATTTGTATTTCAGCATCGACCTGCCTTTCACTCACTTTATTTATGAATGATTCAACCTGTGACATGATGGCCTCTGCTTGACCCTCTCTTTCTGATACAGTTATACACATCAAACATTCGAAAATAATCAGCCAAATCTACCAGATAATCTCTGGAAAATGTCATACTGTCACATTTAGCATCTAATAATCTGGTCAGTTCATACTTGTCCCATAAAGTCAACTTTTGTTTTGTTTAGAGATCCCAAGCGATCATATAAATAGTCACATCTCAGAATTAGTGTCCCTACCTTACACGGGGCAGAGTAATAAACAGTAGGCCCTAACATTTGATCTTTAAAGGTATTGACTATTGACCATCGCTTCCTTCAACCCTTTTAGCCCGTACAGCGCCAAGTTATGAAATAAAAAAATTCACCGCAAACCGCATCTTTAAATGTGTGAAAATTACTCATACCTGATTAGTTGAAGACCAAACATTGCAAATCTTGATATTTATTAACTCTTCAAGCTCTCACGATGCTTTAAAGCATCATTTTACATCCCTAAAAAACAGATTTAATTTTACTACAACTAGTGGTTTTAGAATGAAAATTTCCATGAAACTGGTTTAATAATACATGGCAATTTTCTTTAATTTTCTACTCACATCAAATCATCTTCATTCACTACAAGTCGAGAATTGCGGCAGCAATTCACGACTTGTAGTGAATGAAAATGACTATGGTAAACTCAGGCTTGAAAGGGTTAAACACTCATTTCATTACCGATAACAGTGATTTAGCCAGCTAATAAAACAGACTAAAACGACAATAGTCGTGCTTAGCGCTTACCCCACTCAGTGCGAGGACCGTCTATTGACGTCAGAATCTGACGTCTGAAGACGTCAGATTATGACGTCTGAAGACGGAATTTAAAAATTATAATGGCCGTAGACCCATAACATAAATGTATTCGCATGAAACAGAAACAGTTAACTAAGACATTAATGATGACTTCAAATTGAAAGAAAACCTTTGGTCGCTTGGTTTAACCCTTTCAAGCCTGAATTTACCATTGTCATCTTCATCCACTACAAGCCGCGAATTGCTGTCGCAATTCTCGACTTGTAGTGGATGAAGATGATTTGAAGCTGGTGAAAATTAAAGAAAATTACCATATATTGTTAAACTAGTTTCATGGAAATATTCTTTCTGTAACCCCTAATTGTAGGAAAATTGAGTTTGTTTTCAGGGATGTAAAATGATGCTTTAATGCATCGTGGGGGTTGAAAGGGTTAAATAAAAACAATTCAGCGATTTAAAGCGTTAAGCCATGTGGTGCAGACCTGCGTCAGTGGAGCTTAAAGGGTCTCACTAGATGTGTGACGTAAGTGAGGAGTGATGGTGATTTCTGGAGTCTGCAGGGAAATCCACGCAAAGTATCACACAAAACTCACCCTTTGCTTTCCAACAACGATTTTTCTACACGACACCGCTGCCGCGATTTCAAGATGTGTGTAACAAAATATTTCAATGTCTGTCAGATAGAGCTGACTGGGACAAGCAAGTTATATTAAGAACTTGGATATTTAAATTTAAAAATTATATTTTATTTTATTTTTGTTAAGATGGATGTTATCTGGACAAACACGTAATGGTAGAGCATGGCCCATGGTTGGTGAAATTATGTCGACTGTCTGCAACGCTGGCCCAGCATTGTACCAACGTTGAAACAATTATATCGAGCAAACACAGGATCAGCCTTTCGAGTTCCCAGCAAATGGACGTGGACTCTATGTTGGTAGAATGTTGGTAGACTGTCTGCTACGCTGGGTCAAAATTGCGTCACATTGAACCAGCATAGATTGGACATCTTGCGCTTTTTTCAGGAGAAAGGCAGCCCCATTGGTTCATTCTGATCGGCTTTAGCTCCAGACTCGCTTAACATACAGTGCTTCAAACTGTTTAAAGGTCTGGCGTGTGGAGTGCTGTCAATGCTACTACGCGCTATAAAAGACCCTTGAAGTCATTTGATAAGGGTAGGGGATAGTCCCGAATTCCCAGCAAACATGAGACGTCGGCCCAACGTTTGTTTACTGTTGGGCCACCGTCTACGAAGTTGCCACATTTTACATATTGCCACATTTTACAGAAAGCGACGTAAAAAAAATATTCGCTCACCTTTGCAGTGGAATGACAAGGTTCGGGCTGCGGAAATTGGCAGCCTGCTAGCAGACCGGCCAGAAATCGATCCCCTTCGTCTGGGAAATTGACATTTCCAGTGAACCCTGTTAGTGACGTCACTACCTCCAGACAGGATGCCGCAGGGGGTTCCTAGACTGAATAATCTGTCCGGTTCCCTAACGTTTTTAGAGGCACCCAGTCGGTCAATGAAAACCACTTTCATTATACACCGCTATATTCAAAATTAGGTTTCTCTTTGTGAATCTTTATAGACGCATAAACAATTGATACAATAAATTACATTTCTGGGAAAAAAATGTATTGCATTTTCTTTCCATAATTTACCGAATTGTCTATAAAAACTACGCGATACGTAGCGCTATTTTTCTGTTTATGTAAAAGGTTTATTCGAATATTTGATTATAGTATCATTTTAGGCGATATTATGTAGGTTACAAAACATATATCATCATTAGCAAGAATATTGATCATATACAGTATTGCTAAGTGTCATTTAAAACAAAAGCAAATATTTCATATATTATATCATGCAAAATCAAAACCAATTACATCGCTATGACATAACTAATTCATATATTGCATGACAACAATAATTTTTTAGTAGTGTTCATGACTTATTTTTATGCAAATAACGGGCATCCGATCATTTAAAACAAAAGCAAATATTTCATATATTATATCATGCAAAATCAAAACCAATTACATCGCTATGACATAACTAATTCATATATTGCATGACAACAATAATTTTTTAGTAGTGTTCATGACTTATTTTTATGCAAATAACGGGCATCATAAAAGGTTTATTCGAATATTTGATTATAGTATCATTTTAGGCGATATTATGTAGGTTACAAAACATATATCATCATTAGCAAGAATATTGATCATATACAGTATTATTGTTTATGCAAAAGGTTTATTCGAATATTTGATTATAGTATCATTTTAGGCGATATTATGTAGGTTACAAAACATATATCATCATTAGCAAGAATATTGATCATATACAGTATTGCTAAGTGTCATTTAAAACAAAAGCAAATATTTCATATATTATATCATGCAAAATCAAAACCAATTACATCGCTATGACATAACTAATTCATATATTGCATGACAACAATAATTTTTTAGTAGTGTTCATGACTTATTTTTATGCAAATAACGGGCATCCGATTATGCCATTGCGACTCTATCCCATGATAATGTCACTACTTCTAATCTAAAGCCGTTCCTAATAAATGCACGAAAACGAGGCAATTTATGAAGAATGTAGAAGGTTTTAGATGTTATAATAATTGGTTACTTTCCTGCTGCCATCTGATCAACACTTTAAGATCAACTCTAATAACTTTAAAATTGACTGCAACATTATTTTTTGTATTTAATTTCATAACATATAAAGTGATTGATTGATTGATTGATTGATTGATTGATTGATTGATTGATTGATTGATTGATTGATTGATTGATTGATTGATTGATTGATTGATTGATTGATTGATTGATTGATTGATTGATTGATTGATTGATTGATTGATTGATTGATTGATTGATTGATTGATTGATTGATTGATTGATTGATTGATTGATTGATTGATTGATTGATTGATTGATTGATTGATTGATTGATTGATTGATTGATTGATTGATTGATTGATTGATGATGCGCTGAACAGTTTTATTTGATTACCAGTGAATTAGAGTCGCCCTGTCATAATAATGTAATTTAATCTTGATTATTTTGTTTACAGTCACCATAAACAATCACCAAGTCTAAATCTCTATTAATTATTGCATGATAATTCTATATATTAACCGTTTTATTTCAATTTATAATCGGATTTCAAGAAGAAAATTGTTTAAAAAAGTGAGCATGTGATGATGTGTATAGACATACTGTGTATAACGTAATTGAGCTAATATAAGGGGCACGATTTGACTGCTCACTGCCTTGAGAAAGTATGGATCTCTGCCATAGCAGGGTATATCCAGAACTGATCTAAGGAGGTTTCCATCACTCCCCCCCCCCCCCCCCCTGGAAATTGTATGAAAATAACAATTAAATAGTACATTTTGTGACGCCAGGGGGATTTCAGACAGCCAGGAAACACCCCTGGATACACCCCTCTATAGGACTTAAGGTGTTAGTCTGAAGATTAGCTATTTTTATAATTGCTGCAGGAGAAATAATCAAGTTTCAGCCTGCGGTAATAACTCCTGTCCTAATTATTAATTTACATAAAAATCTGCATAATTGCTTCCAACTGAATCTAATAGTAGCTAGGGTTGTTTCCATAAATAGTTTTTAATTCTTGAAGTTTTAATAAACGGATGAAATGCATAGCACGTAGCATGTAATGTCCTTGGGTTGCCAGATAAATTCAGTGTTGGAATAATTTTTGTCAGTTTTGTACAAATCTCAGGTATCTCCCACAAAACCTGATTTTCCATTTTAAAATGGCACATTAAGATTCTGAACAAAATTCACAATATGATGTAATTATAAAAGGAAAAAATGAAGTAGGCACTAGGAAAACCATGTTTTGCTTGATGTGGATGAATATTGATCATTTGAGATTCCACTCAACGCGAGAAAATCATTTAAATCCTTCCTCTTAAGAATCTGTTTTTTCTAAGAAGAGCTTGTCAGTGAGAGGCGAGATGTGGCATCCAAATTAACACGTAACATTGACACAATGTTGGATTAATGTTGGGCCAACGTTGGAAACATTTATTCAACATTGTGTGATCATCTCGTCTTTGCTAGCTTGCATCTAGGTTCCTAAATTAGCTTTCCATATTCACTCCAGTTGTCTGGATCAATCTTAATGACTTGGTGACGAGTGCCTGGTGAAATTAACCCTTTCAGAACTACAAGATTCTAGTTGAGCCTCATACATAGCCGTGTCGTCCTTTCTGAGGATGTGGATTGCTGTATTCATTTTAGCAGAAAAATCTACGGTTTTCAACATTGCGGTGACTGAAAGTGATCGCGACCCGAGGGTTCGAAAAATGTCCATAACTTTTTGATGACTGTGCGGAATATGAGCTGAGCATGCAATCTCGTAGCTGAAATGTTACTGATTAAAAAAAAACATTTTCGACCTGATATTCGAGGCTTATTCTTAGATATGACCGTCCAAAGAAATGTCCCGCGATTGCGTACGGGGTTATTGACGCAATCTGTGGATGAAATCTTCAGTTTCAATTTTTGTTTCAGCCACGTTTGGGCTACCTGATACCATGGTTACATTGAGATGTGTGGTAAGTAAGATTAAATCAATCAATTCTATTGACATTATACAACTTAACAAAGATTAAAATGTCACATTGTGAAATATATGAAAACATATAAAACAGTACAACATAATGTACAGGAGATTGTCTATGTTTAATGAGCAGGTTTTGTATGGTTACAAATGGTATGTACAATTACCACAAATTTGTAAGAATTTTTGTATTTACAAAAAAAAACATTTAGAAAATATGTGAGTAAAATGATATGATGTAATAAAGAGGCAATTATGTTTGTAAAACATATTTCTTTCTGAGTGAACTCACAGTTCTGAATAATTTTTGCCCCCAAAACACATAACTTCAAGTGGAAAACAAATTTATATTTCCTACTCTAGCACTTGAACGGTTAATAACTATAAAACTTGATAATTAATTTAGCACCACTGCGCAACTGAAGTGGAAGAGTTATTACATTATTAATATCACAAAAATGAAGATTATTCAGTCGATAAGAGAATTTAATTATGGTGTTTTAACAAGTAGCCCAGAGAGAAATACAATTTTATTCAAGGGGAATTTGTGCAGGTTTATTTCAAACCCCTTCAAGCCTTCCATGCCTATTAGTTGTTTCTTGTGCTGCAATTACTGACTTCAAGATATTGCTGAAGCAAATTAAAGCATTTAGTTTTTTTTTGACAAAACTTTCTCTATTTCAGCAGTATCTTCAAATTAATTGTTTTCAGTTAGATCTGTACTAAAAATCGTTCAAACCCTTTTAGCGCGGGGACCGTCTTCACACTGCTGAATCAAAGAGACGCCTATTGGCGAAGTGCAACGCTTCTCGGCGCCAAATTCTCAACTTTTTCAGAAATTTTTCAAAATATCGTCTGAAAAAAGGCCAAAATGATCAATTTATGTCAAATAAAGGTGTGCACGGAACAATAGTACATCTTACGAACCTCCACACATGGAATTTAGATGGTAAAGTTTAATACATTTCTCAGACTAGTGAAAACAGTTTTGGTACCCTACCTCAAAACTGGACACCACTCCATTCAAATGTTATTTTTTAATCTATTTTCATATAAATCTTCTATAATGTGATAGATTATGTTACATTAAGTCTGTTCTACGCCACTGATATCTCATTTATTTGTTTAATGACCTGCGTAGACAATAAACCGTTGAAACGTTGTAAAATCAATGTTGCACGCCTATTGGAGCAATGTGAAGACGCCTATTGGTGCAACTGTGTATAATTTTGTTAGTATTGGCAGGCCTATATGGCTATATTAGGAACGAATTTGTTTTATAATCTACGGCTATTTTCTTTAACGGGATAGGCCTTAAGATCATTGTGCTATGTAGCCTATGGCTGGAATAAATACATTTAAATGATATTTATAATATAACCAGAGAGTCTAGACTATAGCCTAACAAAATGTGCGTTAATAATTAAGCAGCCTCCGCCGCCGGCGCAGTTATTTGTTTTCAAGATAGCTACTAATCTATCAATATAATCTATCTATACTTCACATAGCCATCCCATGCCACTGGCAAATTGTTTTGGTGGCATTTTAATTAACCCTTTAATTATTATGGCCACTAGCAAAGAAATGCTCGTTAGCGCGTTTCAGAAAACAGTTCCCATCAGATCTTATTTTATTTTGGCTAATATACTCAGCTATGTCAGCCAATGTCCTGCCGTTTAGCGGCCATTTTGCATTTGAGTAATTTTGTGATATTTAAGTGACTCAATAAAATGCAAAATAGCTAGACCATGAATATAAAACAAAATGGAAGGTCTCACACAATGATAACCAATGACAAATTTAGCACTAATAAAATTCAAAATGGCCGCCAGTCGGCCATTTCAATTTTTTTCCCCCATTATTTAGGAAATCTTGCATGATAGCTGATCTAAGAACTTCTGCTCTCTCATACCTTACATATCCATCACATGATACCCCCAGATAATTTTTGGTTACATTTTGATTCCCATATAATCAACCCTTTAATCACTAGGGCCACTAACAAAGAAATACTCTTTAGCGCGTTTCAGGAAAACGTTTCCAGCAGATCTTCTTTTTATCTGGCTATTATGCATAGCAATGTCAGCCAACCTGATTAACTTTTGGGAGCAAACGATTTTAAAATTGTCGTTTATCGGCAATTTTTAATTTAAAAAAATTTGTGATATTTACGTAACTTAAGAACAAAGCAAAAAAGCTGGATGATGCATATAGAGCAAAATGTGAGGACTCAAGCAAGGATAACCCATGACAAATTTCGCAGAAATAAAATCTAAAATAGCCAACTGGCGGTAATGTTTAATTGTTTTTTCTCATAATCTCGGAAATCTTGCATAACAGCTAAAGCGGTAGTATAAAATAAAACTTGAAAAAGTTTGCTGATCTATATCAAATTTAAAATGGCCGACCGACAACACTCTTTCTAGTTAATATAAAGACAGTTATTAATCTTACTACATAGTCTACTGGTCATATCACTGTTCTGCCATTGATATGTTGATAGGTAGGCCTATAGGTCTACACGAGGCATGGTGGTCTGATATTAGTGGTCTGATATTAGTCCAAACTTGCGATTTACTACACCATAAAGGCGTGGAGCATGGATTGTTGTGTTCCTTTTATCCAAGAAAATAAAAGTTTTTTAACATATAGGGGTGACTGAGAGCGATCTTGACTTCAACTCAAGATACAGTAGGCCTACATAACTTTTTAATGTTATTTATAACATATGAGCTGAGCATGGGATGTAGGGCCTATATAGCTCTAATGTCACTGATTCTAACCAACCAGTCCTATTATCGACCTGATTAATCGAGGCAAATTGTCTTTCATAACAATGAGAAATCCCCTACGTCCCCCTCTTTATCCAGAACTTGGATCCGCCACGAAAAAATGTTTGAAAATAACATGCTTTCTATTTCGGTAAATTTTATTTGCACCGATAGGCGTGTGCACAATGCTCCAATAGGCGTTCAACAAGACAAGAGCTTTAGTTTCGGCGAATAATTACACTATAAAGCTACCAGTTTGCTCTCCAGTTGTTTAGTTGTACAGTCTGGACTCTAATCTCCACCATTCGATTATATTATGACGTTCATATAGCTACTCACCAGCAAAAATGGGTTTGAAAAGGACTAGAGGTCCGTAAAATCAGGATGGGTAGCCAACTGTTTTCACTCGTCTGAACAAACTACAGTCGCTATACGAGTAAAATAAACACCAGCGTTGACCTTATACAATCTAGTGTTCCGTGGATGGGGTCATTATACTAAGTGATTGAACTTTATGTCTTTTTTTACACTTTTTGTGAGGCGTCAGTGCTCTAAATTGACATTTTGCGCCGAGAAGCGTTCATCCTTCGCCAAGAAGCGTTAACTTTGCGCCAATAGGCGTCTTTTTGATTCTACAGTGTGGTCTTTATACGTGAGAATCTGACGTCTAGAGACGTCAGATTCTGACGTCTAATGTAATGTTGTAAGGGATCAATGGACGGATGTAATAATACGTGATTTCTTCACCCCCTCCGCCCATCAAACCTTGCATCAATTATTCCAATATTGGTTCAACGTCAGTATCTGTTGAGGTGGAGGGGGGGGGGGGTGTTTTCGTCCGGCGTTAAGAGATTTGACACGAGCTACTTACTAGGAACCTCCTTGCTATGAACTAGTCAGAGAAACAGTGATGTGGATCTTAATTTACAGTCTGGGGGAGAAGAGAAGAGGCAGAATGAAGGGGAGTCTGAAATTGAGGAATCAGCACTTAGCCCAGGACGGAGAAGAGACATGTGGGGGAAGCGGACAGACTGGATGGATAGCCTCACGTTCAGGGATCAGGTATTAACCCTTTCAGTGCGGGGACCGTCTTTATACGTCAGATTCTGACGGCTGTAGACGTCAGAATCGAGTACAAATATTTATAATGATCGCAGAACCATAACATAGGTATTCAAATGAATCGGAAAGAACTGACTAAGACAAAAATGAGTGTATATCTATAATTTCTTAAAGGTGATCTATCACCCCTTATATGGTAGGAATAATTATGTCCTTATATGGGGTGATTGGCTATCATGTGACCCTCTCAGAGGGTCACATGATAGCCAATCACCCCATATAAGGAAACACTTGTGCCCCATCTTGTGGCAACTTTGATTTATTTGTCACAAATTTATTCATACTATATAAGGGGTGATAGATCACCTTTAAGTGATGAATTTGTTTAACTTAAGTCGAAATGTATATGATAATCTCTGATTTGAGATATATTTAATTTTCAAAAGTTGGTAATACAAATAGGCATTTAAAACAAAAGAAAACACTATTCTGGTGGACGTCAGCTCTCTGAGGGTTACCATCCTGGATCAACACTTATTACCATGCGATGATAATTATATATCTACCCTTTCAACCTCCGGTCACCATTATATTCGTTTTTTACATTTTTTATTAACACATCGTATATCATGTTTTTAAAAATGATAAATTTTATGATAAATGTCATGGTTGTTAATACTTTGTAGGGATGATTATTAATGTTGATTTGGCATGCCTGTTACTGTTTCGCATAATTATGATGTTTTATCAATGTTTTGTCTGCATAATGATCAATATTTTGTAGTCATGATTATCAATGTATTATTGGCATGAGTAAGATGATTTTAAATGTGTAATTGTCGTGAAAGCTTCTGCAGAAATGATGATCAATGTTTTGTAAGCCTGGTATTTAAAACGTATAAAGCCACGGATCTCAAACAGATTCAGGGGCGCAGAAATAATGTCAGTTGCATTATTTATTGTTCAAAGAAATATTTTGCAAATCAAATCAGTGGATCAGCATCCAGTGTGTGTTGGGGTGATAATAGGAGCACATATGGCTTACTATTACACATCAGCAAATATGGCGTGCCATTAGACAACAGCAATAATGACCCACCGTCCACAACGCTGAACCAACATCAAGCCAGCATTGGGTTTGCTCGGAACACCAGGGACAATTCAAATTTCAAATTGATCTATTAATTAATTAATATGAAATTTAATAGGGCATGTGGAATGAATGAATGGCACTCTCCACTGATAAGCATCTCGTATCAAATTGCGTGCACTTCATTTCCCGCGAACCTTTGTATCTGCGAGAGCTGCAGCAAAACACAGCCAACAAGAAAGATTGGTTTAGTGTTGGACCAGCTTTGTAGACGCTGGACCAACACCAAGCCAACACCGGGTCATTGTTTCGCGTTTGTTGAGAATATATCATTCGTCTATTCATTAAAAATTTGGCAACTCAGTGACACGTTGTCTGAGTTGTATTTAGCATATCATCTACGGATCAAGTGCACTAATTTTCATAAGCAATCATCATTTGAAGAATAATCGCGTACCTTTTGTATGCCAACGGTCAACCCTCTGTGTTCTGGGTATTTCTTTTATATTTTTGCACACAGTTCTGCGTGAATTAAATGTATCGTGATAGATAATTCCACAAAAAATCAGATTTTATATACATTGCAGAAAGTGTATCATCACCTTCAACAAAACGGGTGGTACATGTATCTTTGTGATGTGGTATCTATA
This sequence comes from Flabesymbios commensalis, assembly GCA_964017125.1. Taxonomy (NCBI): domain Eukaryota; kingdom Metazoa; phylum Annelida; class Polychaeta; order Terebellida; family Flabelligeridae; genus Flabesymbios; species Flabesymbios commensalis. Next base: position 14,951,795 of record OZ024908.1, read on the forward strand.
TATAGGCCTACGACACCTCAGAGTGGGGAGCCTCCGTGACCGAGAGGTAGCGTGCTCGGCCTCAGACCGCCAGGGCTCGAATTTCGAATCCTGTGTCTGGAGGACAGTCATCTCAATCATCTCACCATCCTCAGGAGGTTCTCCTGGCCCAGTTTAGCCTATATGTGCACAAAGGTGGCCTAAAGCCCGATTCATTTCATTACGACACCTCAGAGGTGCGCCTTGTCATTAATTATCATAACAAACATTGTTTTTATATTGCCCAAAGCAAAAACATAGTTCTAATGTAGAAAAAAAGTATCAGGATACTCATCGCGGAATTCATCTACATCGTTTAAATATAAATTATCGATACTAAATATCGATACTTAATGATAAATATATACTAGTATTATGAAAAACTTGTATTCATATTTTGAAAACAAGTTTTTCATTATGAATCATGAGATACTAGTAAAAATATAAAATATGACTATTGTGATGTCTAGTAGTGAACACTTACAGCGCGGGGATCGACTTTAGACGTCAGAATCTGTAGACGTCAGATTCTGACGTCTACAGATTCTGACGTCTAAAGTCGATCCCCGCACTGTAAGAATAAAAATATGAAAAACAGCCGTAGACCCATAACATAGGTATTAAAATGAAGCCGAAAGAGCTAACTAAGACATTATGATGATTTCAAATTGAAAAACCCCTTTGGTCTCCATAGTTTAAACCAACATAATTCATCGTTGTAGAGGTTCACCTGTTAACCCTTGTCCTTCTCGGTTATCGGTTAGTACGTGACATTCATTTGAAGCTAAGAATGCTAATGCAATGCGACAAATATATTTTCTTCATGAAAAATGTGTATCTCCCAAGTAGAATTATTTGATAAACTGAGGATCTAGCACTAAATGGTGCATCCATTTCAATGACATTTTTCGGTTGAAACTTGTCTGAAAACGTCTACCCTTTAAACCTTCAAGATGCATCAAAGCATCATTTTTTCATCCGTGATGAGTAAGTTTATTTCATACGTCCCTAGGATGACAAGGGTTAACGTGACGTGTGTGACCCGCCATGCTGCAATGTGATAATTATGGAGATAAAAAGAGGAGTGCATGGCCCCTGACCTCAGCTGACCTCTAACCCCGCCCCGTACGCGGTGCACAGTGGGTAATCTTGCCCACAGATGCTCTATAAATTAGAGAGAGAGGAATTAGGAGCTGGTTATTAATGCTTGGCGGTCGCTAGGGGTCACTAGGGAGGGGGCGGGGTCACGAGGCGCCCTGTGTGTTGATTGGAGGGCTTAGGATGACTCACAGCGGGACGGCTGTCTGTCATTTTGGTAGTAAAATTCAAAACGGGCTTACTTCCGGCTCAGTGGGGCCTCCTGGCGGAGATGAGGGGAAGGATAGATAGGGATGATAACAAGGTCACGAGGTGTGCTGGCCATTTGAGATGATGGGTTGTCACGACACGCACATCCTCGTAATGAAATGAAATGAAATGAATGGGGTTTCAGGCCACCTTTGTGCAAATATAGGCTAAAATGGGCCAGTAGAACCTCCTGGGGACGGTGAGGTGAATGAGGCTCCCCACAGTATTGAATCATTACGAGTGAGCGGGGAAGAATTTTTTTGTTTCTCTGCAACTTGAAGGCCAGTGTGGGGTTCGAACCCGCGCTCTCCCACTTTCCAAGCAGGCAGCTTTACCCCCTGCATCAGAGCCCCCGCCATACACACACATCCTAGTGAGTAGAAAAAATTGACCAAATATTGGTTTAATGGTGGGCCAGCGTCGTAGACCTCTGTGGCCATCTGACTAGGGGAGAAGAAGTCTTGATGTGGATGTGATGGGTGGGCGATAATACCTCATCTGAATCTCTTCACATGCCAGCAATCACGATGCGTTCTCCTGATTAGATTGTGATATCGGGCCAGCATCTCAGCCGGTTGCCCAATATTAAAACAACATTGATCTAACGTCTCGGTATTTTCGTTCTCACTTTTTTCAGGACGAGAAATGTTTATTTTTCCTTGATTTGAAGCTGGAATTTCCAATTTCCAGCTTCAATTGAATGAAAAATAATACTGTTTATGAAAAATAGAACTCTCCCAAATTGAATTATTTGATTAACTGAGCATCTACCAAAAACTAGATATCAAGATGTAGTGATATTTGAATTGATCTGAAATATGCTTGAAACCTATATATATATATATATATATATATATATATATATATATATATATATATATATATATATATATATACGGTCTCAGCAGCACAACGGGTATTTTAAATGAGCAATACACACCTCCCGACTTAAAGGGACCCCTTGGGATGAGACATTTTCAATTGATATAAAGCTATTTATCTAAATTTAATTTATATGAAGCTATATAGCCTACTGATCTTAACTGAAAATACGAAAAAGTCAAAAAACAATTTTAAAGCACCGAAAAAGAGTGAAATAGTTGTTTTTCCAGGTCGTATATTGTCATGTAAACAACACAAGTCAGCAATATTCAGCACTTTACATCACATATTCCCACGCCTTGGACAGTAAGATCAGAGCATTTCACCGCTAATTGGTGTCTTATAGTCAGGACAAGGGAGGGCACACCTGCAGCACTGATTGTCTACCCAACGCTGAGCCGATGCCACCAGCATGTGGCCCAATGCTGTGAAAACATTCAATCGTCCTTCAGGTATACAAATAGTTTGTTTGGGTTTCTTCTGGTTTCATAGAAATGTTGATTAAAAATATTTGTAAAAATATGAAAAAAAACATGATCCGTGGGATACACTACTTCAGTATGGAATTAAAAACGAAAATTGATGTTATCCCAAGGGGCTGCTTTAATTATTACTTGATGAACTGAGAATCCACCACATTATACTTTACCAATCTCAGTCTTATCTTATTCAGTTTGAGACTCATTTAACGTCTATACGTGAACCTAGCATGTGAAGAGCTAACACTTTCAATCCTGAATTCACCATTAAATCTGCATCCAACACACCCGTGAATTGCTGTCGCATTAATTCTCAACTTGTGATTGATAAAGTTAATTTGAAATCCTGAGAGCAGCAGTAGGTTCAACTATGTCGAACCAAAGATACTAGAATGTGGAACATACTTACTGCAGGATACATTTCAAAGAAATTTGCCGTATATTTTTAAAATAATTTCAAACAAATTTCCTTAGGTGTAGGAGATTAAATCAATTTCATCGACACGAAAATGATGCTAAACATGGCGTTTATAGGGTAAAGTGAGACGAACACTGAATAAATTATATTATACATTGGCAGAATCACGGGGTTTCTAGGGTTAAGTAGAGAGCGGTGGTGAGCGGTGAGGCACGAATACTGAATGAATTATACATTGACAGAGTGGGTTAAACAGGCGGACAGTCACTGCCCCTGGGGAATCAGCGTGTGGCTATCTACTGGTCAGCACACACACTCTGAGAGCTATAGGCTCATCATACAGACACCCTCTCATGGCTACACCAAGGATTATACTAACGTCTTTCCTATATTCCTTGGCTACACCAAGGAGAATATACAGTCTGACTCTATTTGCCTTAGTCAAGTCTGTATTGCCTGCATTACGTGACATGCTATATTCATTGTAAAGGTTCGCTCACCTATGCTGACGTGCAGAGCCAAAAGGCAGTATCTGCTTAATTTATAAGTAAGCATATTTTACAAGTAATCAGATACAGCCTTTTTCCTTTCCAGAGCAGTATATGCACGAGGTAAAAGATTAAAAGATGACCGTTTTAGTACATTCACATATGAGCTATTAAGAGTACGAATACAAACAGGACAAGAATCCATCTTATGTTATTTTGGTGTGGGTGTTCAACCATGCACGGATACGAAATCCACCGAAATAACATTACATAAGAAACAATTTTCGTATGCATGCATGTGTGAAAGCATCTTGAAATGGTATTGTGGAGGCAACTGTCAACAATGGAAATGAATCGGGCTTTAGGCCACCTTTGTGCACATATAGGCTAAACTGGGCCAGGAGAACCTCCTGAGGATGGTGAGATGATTAAGATGACACTGTCCTCCGGACACAGGATTTGAAATTCGAGCCCTGGCGGTCTGAGACCGAGCACGCTACCTCTCGGTCACGGAGGCTCCCCACAATACTAACTTTCACACGTGGATGGGGGAGGAACAATGGACAAATTATACGAGTTGGAAATCCAAATGCGATGATAAACACTGCTTATCCATTCTGTGAGAGATAGCCTCGTCCTGATTGGCTGAGATGACACCTTAAGGCTGATTGGTTTATGGTGTGTGGAACGTATAATTAACCCTTTCAGGACCAAAGGATTATATATTTCGTTTGTAATCAATTTGTGACATTCACATATTAAATATAGAGTATACAGACCCTTGGCAGCCACAGTGCCGCATGTGACACTTACCAACCCTTTCATTGTTAAGCGAGGCTATTTTAGTCTTCAATCCATTTAATTGGCCGTGCAAATCACTGTTATTGAGAATCAAATGAGCGTTTAAATATCAAGATATACCAAATGTTTGGCCTCAAATTAAACAAATATGTAATTTTCACCCCCTCACTCGAAATATTTGGAATTTACCGCTTCGTTTGAAATTATTACATGTTTCAATTGAAAGAAAAACATATAATAAGTTTATTTCTCAAAGGGTTTTAAACATTTGCTTAGTTAACTACCTTTGTCATGTTAGTATTGCATAATGACTGTCTGTATGTAATGATGATTATATAACAGGTGATTATGTGTTAAGTTATAGATATGGCTAGGTTATCTGATGTATTGATATGGTCAATATAAAATGGACCAATAATATTCACTGTATTGTCATGTATTTACATGGACGTAAGTTATAGATAGCACATGACGAACTATTCCGGGAAGAGCTCAATGGTTTGTAAAGTTCTTGGTTGAGGCTCAGAAGGTCAGGTGAAATATAATCTGTAGTTTCATATTTAATGGACTCAAGGAAATTATTATCACAATCTGATACTAATTTCCTTGATATATCAGAAGCCATCATAACCTTTTCTCTGCTGAGTTAATACTTTTATGTCAATTTCAAGAAGAGCTCGTCTTTTAGTGCGTTCTGGTTCAGTTCCACAAGTATTTGACCCCTCACAATCTTTATACAGCAAACCTGAAACATTCTCCCAATGTTTGGTTCAATACTGGTCCACGGTCTGCGACGCTGGCCCATCATTGCAACAGAATTGGGTGCATTTCTCGTGTTTAAACATGAAACATTCACCAAAGGTTGATTCAATATTGGTCCACCGTCTGCGACGCTGGCCCAACATTGAACCAGCGTTGTGTGAGCGCCTCGTGTTGCTGGTTAGTGATCAGAGTGTCAGATATAATAGAGGTGTATGTGGTTTGGATGGGTTCCGGTCCATTAACCCCCAAATTGACCTTCTGCTACAAAAGAGAAAACACGTCTGGAAATTTTCCCGCCAACATCGACACTTGTATGTGTCCTTTGTTTGCTGGGGGATGAGAGGGTTAGGTGAAATATAACCTCTAGTTTCATATTAGCTTTGACAGCGTCTTAACCCTTGTCGTGCTAAGGGACCAGTTTGTATGTGTTCGTCCGTTGAAGCTGGAATAACGAACACATTTTTTAACCCTTTCACCTCTATTCACGACTATAGTCGTTTTTAATTTGTTTTATTAGCTAATCAGATATATCTCTGTTATTAGGAATTAAACATGATGTATAGCGTACTATAATATACACATCTAAAATCTTCAATCGATGTTTTTCTTCCATTTTCATTCATTTGAAGCCAACGTTATTTCCAGCTTCAAATGGCGAAAAAAATATGTATATTTATAAACAATAGGCATCCATAAGATTTGGTTATTTGATGAACTGAGAATCTATCACAAACTATTTTATCATTTTCAGTGGTATTTTATTTGGTTTGACGCATATTTGAAAATGTGTATAAATGGTGCTAGCAGTACTGATTCAGACGTCTAATGTCGATCCCCTCGCTAAAAGAGTAAACTATTTATAATGACCTTAGACCTATAACATAGGTATCCAAATGAATCGGAAAGGGCTGACTGAGACATTTATGATGATTTCAAATGGAAAAAACACTTTTGTTCTCCATGGTTATCTTTGTCATCATGTTCGCTACTGTATATTTCTGCACATCATCCTCTATGCCACGTAACTGACTGTCAATAAACTGTAATAATCATGAAGAAGTAGTTGGTATCTATTTGAAGTCTCGATCCCCACTTCGAGTCTCACACTAGCCATGGTTTAAACACATATTCCAGCGTTGTAAGGCTTAAGGGTGAGCCTTGGAGATGAGATGAGATGAGATGAGAGTGGTAAATATGTGCACGCCTGACCACTTGATGTGAGGGGTCCAGAGGGTGAAATATACCAGATAATATCACAAATTATCATTCTCAATGACCCCAAGTGCTCTACATTACACCCGGCACTTCACACAGATGTTTACCCAGGGTATGAAATGACAGTAACCCCTGTTATACTGAGCCAGGCTGAGGTATGCTTATTTTTCATTCATGTGAAGCTGGAATTGCTAACACAATTTCCAGTTTCAAATTACGAAAAATATTTTCATTTCAGTAAGAACGACATCTCACAAATTGAATTATTTGATTTTACTGACCATCTATAAATACATGTATTTCATCACTCTTAGTGACAAGTTATTTGCTTTGAAACATATCTGAAAACGAGATAGCTCCTAGCATCACAAGGGTAAACGTCTATTCTACCACGGTGGCTTAACCCTTTAAGCGCTAAGCACGACTATGGTATTTAATCTGTTTTATTAGCCGTTCATATCATCGTTATTTGGAACGGAATGTGAATGTCTCAGTCAGCTCTTTCCTCTTCATTTGAATACATATAATGGGTCTAATACTGTCGTTATAAACATTTTACTGTTTTAGGGCGAGTATCGACTTTAAACTTTAAATTTAACGTCCACATACGTCAGATTCTGACATGTAAATTCGATCTATGCGCTGAAAGGGGTAATTAAATCAAACGTTACTAAAATCAGGAAACTGTGGAGGGTTCTTACAAAAACTGATCAAATGGTTCGTGCTAAGTGCATCACATAATCTACTTTATGATTCGTTGTTTTTTGCAACAGACATAATAAGTAGTTTTCGTTATTTAAAGCTGGACATTACGTTAGCAATTCTACCCCAATGAACCAATGTTAATCTAGTGTTGGCCCATGGTCTACGACGTTGGGCCAGCACTAAAATAACATTGGCTAAACTGTGTTTGCTGGGTAGCTTCAAATGAGTGAAAATACAACCTCACAGTCCAAGCAGAACAATGGTTTGATCATAGATAAATCTGGTTAAGATTTACTAATGAAAACATTACCATAATAAGACACTTTAAAATGAGCAGGCACTCTAGTGACTAAATGGTGGATTGTTATCATCCGCCAAGCGTGAACCAATCAGTGGCGGCTCCCGTGGTAAATAGGTAATCTAGGCATCCAATCACAAACACTGTTGACTGTTTAAGTACTAGGGTGCTTTATAAATATTCTGTGTTTAAATAGCTAATCTAGGGACCAATCACAAACAATGGTGACTGTTTAAGATCTGGGGTGCTCTATAAATATCCCGTGTCTAAATAGCTAATCTAGGGATCCGATGACAATCACTGGTGACCGTCTAAGTACTGGGGTGCTTTATAAATATACACAATGTGTATATTTATAAAGCACCCTAGTACTTAGTCAGTAACCAGTAACAGTAAAACATGTAATATATACACGTACTTACTTTTAAAATTGCATACATATTTGTTTTTAGTAACAGTACATATCATTCCTTGCTGTGGCTATGTGTTATACATCATGTACGTGGATTATTGTGTTACCAATCCTTTGAAATGACCCGCTAACCTTCTATTTTCACTAACCGCGGACACATTTTTTTATGTTATTTCATTATTTTTTGTCATAAATATTAGGGTTTTTGGATAAATTATGTTTTGAATTAGTAATGTTATTCATATAGCAGTCATTTTAAACATCATCAAATTTTGAATCAATTTTTTGAAGATATATATGTCAGCAGTAGTTTTAAATGCGCTATTAACAAGCAGCAGTAGTTGAAAGTGCAGTATTGCAAGGGTCTCCCTTATACCTGGTATAATAACTGGCGTGCCAAAGCGAAGTAATGTAAACAGTTACTGCTGCAGTTACTGCTGCTTTATTAGATTTGCAATATGAATGTATAGGTGATTGATTCACTCACCAGAACGACTAGAAAACTACTTTAAAATCAACACCAAAATTTAATTTGCCAATAAAAGACATCTCACAAATAACAAAATCAATCGACCACGAATTTAATAACGTTTTTCCATTATTAGGAATGGTGACAGTTTACATTGGAAGTAATGAATCAGCAAAATCAGACATTAAATCAATGCTTGTTTAATGTTGTTTCAGCGTTGTAGACGGTGGGCCAACATTAAGCCAGCATTGGTTCAATGTCTTGTGTTTGCTGGGAAGACACAACTGAAGATTGACAATATTACCAGAGTGGGTGTAACAGCAGGGTATTAGACGAGACGAGAATAATAATGATAATTGTCTAAATTACCCCTCTGCCCCCCCCCCGTGTCACGTGATTGACGTCTATGACGGGGGTCACGAGGGTGAAAACGGAACATAAGACATTGCCCAGTGTTGGCTTCATGTTGGGCCAGCGTCGCAGACGGTGGACCAACGTCACACCAACATTGGGTCAATGTCTCGTGTCTGATGGGAGGTAACGTTAGGAGATTGTCAATAATATAAACGTCAGACGTTGTACTTACTTGGGCCATTACATTGTTAGGCATGTTTGACGGTATTAACCCTTTCAAGCCTGAATTCACCATTGTCATCTTCATCCATTACAAGTCGCGAATTGCTGTCGCAATTCTCGACTTGTAGTAGATGTAGATGATTTGATGTGGTTCAAAAATTACAGAAAATTGCCATGTATTGGTAAACCAGTTTCATGGAGATTTTCGTTCTAAAACCCTTAGTTTTAAAAAAAATGAAGTTTGTTTTCAGGGATGTAAAATGATGCTTTAAGGCATCGTGAGGGCTTAAAGGGTTGAGCCTGCGATGGTAGCATTTCGTGACAACTGTTTGACCTTTGACAAAAGACAGACATGTGTGCATTCACTTACAATGAGTGAGGAGTCATTTGTTTTTATTGGTTATTTGTTTAGTGAATCTATTTTCCTTTGTTTGTGTAAGATATTATATTTTATTTTGAATGCCACTGTTTTTTACAAGGAGTTTTAAAAAGGTGAAAATTTCTTAGTTTGTGGAAGCAAGAACGTTTTGTAAACGTTCTTGGTGGAAGTCAAGCTGCAACAGACCACCCAGCAAAGACCCGCCATATCACCCAATGTTGGTTTAATGCTGGGATATGTCAGCAACAGGTTCACACATTACTGACCCTTAAACTGCTGAGCGCGATTATAGTCTTTTTTAACCCTTTAACCGCCGGTGCCTCATATATTCGTGTTTTCAATTTGTATTAGCACATTAGGAACCACCTTTTAAACATGTTAAAGATGAAATGTGACATCAATCAGCAATATTTGAAAACAGTTGACCTCCATTTTGTCAAATCTGAATAATTTTCACTCACTTGAAGTTGTGGATCGCGTCAGCGAGACACAACTTCAAGTGAGTGAAAATTCAAATTGAATAATTTGGCGGTTAAAGGGTTATTATTAGCTGAATAAATCACTGATATTGGGAATGAAATGTGTGTTTAAACATCAACATTTGCAAATGTTTGGTCCAAAATTAAACAAATATGAGTAATTTTCACTCATTTGAAGTTGTGTCTCGCTACCGCGACCCACAACTTCAAGTGTGTGAAAATTTAAATTATTGAATGTGGCGGTGAAAGGGTTAAGCTACACTGCAGATCAGGTTTAATCTGCTGTTTAATGTTACAGATGAAAGAAAAGAGAGGATATTTTCCTTGCGTCGATGAGTATACACATATCACACTGACTGAGTGTAATACTGAGCTCTTCCTTGTAAGGTTACTCATTTGATTTGATTCTCAACCCTGACATGTTGTCACCGGTGGCAGATTAACTGACAGATGACTTTCCGTATAAAGCCATGCTTTGTAGACCAGGCATCATCTTTCATTTGACACCTTAATGACCCAGGGTCTGTGGCGAAGTGTCAGTGTGAACCTAAAGAACAACAGTCGCTGAATCAGTGTTGTTTTCATGTTGAGGCAGCGTCGTAGACGGTGGAGCAACATTAAAACAACATTGGGTCAACGACACGAATCAGCTGGAAAATGAAGTTTATTCTTTACTTTGGGGTGTATGTTTTCACTGGTGTCAGATTCGACCACTGTCACACTAGGTGCGGTGGTTCAACGCTGTCTTAACCCTTAAAGCTCTACATTACAACAATTACATTTTCACCCACTTGAAGTTGTGTCTCGCTGCCGCGATCCACAACTTCAAGTGGGTGAAAATTATTCACATTTGTTCAATTTGAGACTAAACATTTCCAAATCTCAATGTTTAAACACTCATTTCATTCCCAATAACTGTGATTTAACCTGCTAATAAAACGGACTAACCCTTTAACCGCCAAATTATTTAATTTGAATTTTCACCCACTTGAAGTTGTGTCTCGCTGACGCGATCCACAACCTCAAGTGAGTGAAAATTATTCAGATTTGACAAAATGGAGGTCAATTAATTTCAAATATTGCTGATTGATGTCACATTTCATCTTTAACATGTTTGAAAGGTGGTTCCTAATGTACTAATAAAAAAACTTCTGAAATCGTGCTTATCACTTTAAAAAGGCTGAGACAAGACTTCCTTAACGTTCGTTGTTATCTGTTACATCACAAATGAAGCCTGTTCATCGCTTTGGGGTGCATCTTTATCGGTGTCAGCAAGGAATATAAGGATTCTTTGGTGTCAGATACATGTACAATATATATAGTTGCTGCCATGAGCACCAGGTGGTGGTAGCGTCCTGTACAGGGCCAGCATTACAATGTGAACGTAAACAGCAGTAGTTATGACCACCAAAAGTAAGCAGTTACAGCTGTCTGTCTTTGCATTGTCCATCGTGCAAAGGCAAACAGCAGTAACTGCTTATTCAACCCTTTAAACCCTCACGATCATCAAAGCATAATTTTTCATCTCTGAAGAATGACTTAAATTTCTCGCTTGAAGGGTTAAACAGCTGCAGCGTCTGTTGTTTGTCTTGTATTGACCGACTTTGTACCAAACAGACCAAATGCGCCAGCAAATAGTCATTGTAAACAGTGATAAATAACCAGATAACGGTCATTTTGAAATGAATCCTAACCCTTGTCAACCTTATATATAGGCCTATACACTTCAAGCGAATTTCAAACAATTAGAACTTCCTTTGAAATATATTTATTTATTTATTTATTCAAACATATTTATACAGTAAAACATTATTAGCCATTGGCTATTTTGCATATGTTCCCTGTTTTATGACAAGCATTTACATAAAATATGAAAACACATATTATCATATGTACAATGTCAATTGTCAATTATCATATGCACAATAGTTACAATAACTGAAATAACAGGTACATTAAACATTTCAGATCACAAGCCTGTGATATGCATTTGAGTTAAATTCATCTAATATTCTGTGGTAGATGCTAAAATTCATCAAGAAAATCAATTGAAGTATGTTTATTGCACATGAATAGAAATATTTTGCATCACTTAAGCTGGACATTGCGTTAGAAATTCCAGCTTTAAATGATGCGAAATACTAGTAAGTTGGCACTCCAGCGGTATATTGCGTCATCAATAGCAAATTATATAGTCGACATGACATAACGATTCTCTATAATTTGATAAAAGAACAATAAATCAAATCTATTCCCGCAACAAACCAGCATATTCAACATTGCTGACAGTGCAATATAATACATACCAAGCACCACGATAGAAACTATTTGTGTAGTTATTTATTTTGTTTTTAGTGCTGTGTTAGTGATTAATCTGTAAATATTTTGCATGCATTTATGATGAGTATATAAATCGATCTACTTATATACCCTGCACGAACAGACATTGTCATGTATGATCAGGCTTATAATATAAGTACATATTATGCATAAATAGTTGTGTTATTTTACATGTGAGTTGCAATATTGAATGAAGACGTGGAACGAAAAGGGTGACCAGGTGATGAAAGGCGTGACAGACGCGTGTTGCTATGGATTTAGTCACCCCGCCACCCCCCTTCCTACCCCCCCCCCCCGGCAGATACGCACGCTATCTGATTTCTCAAGAGGCTCATGTTATCCTACAAGATTTGAAATCCTCATTCAAATCCCTGTGTACAAAAGGTGGTGCGATTAATCTGAGAGCTTATGAATAACACTCTGCTTCCCGCAGTCCCGCGGATATGCGAAATAAGAATCATTTATTATTTTTACACCGTCATAAATCCTATAAACATTGGGTGGAATTGTTATTTATTTAAATTTTCACCCACTTGAAGTTGTGCCTCGCTTACGCGATCCACAACTTCAAGTGGGTAAAAATTATTCAGATTTGATAAAAAATGCAAACCAATCATTTCCAAATCTACGTGACTGAAGAAACGTTTCACAAAGTTCTTGGTTTCACCTCCAAAGGATCATATAATAAAAAATAATTAAAATTTATAATAAAAAAACATTGTCGTAGCACTGAGAGGGTTGAGTGGAAATTACTAGAGCGATTTTCAGCCTTTAATAACTGAGAGAATAATAGGGGCAGGGTGTGGCCCCGGCACCTCCGCCTGTAATTACATGGTCTAATAACAGTGCTCGTGTTTGTCCGTCTGTTTGTCCGTCCATCATCGAGTCATAAGGGATAAAATATAAATCCACTTTATAATCAATAGAAAAATTAAATCATCTAATACATTATTATATTATTATATAATATCAATGAGTGTTATTTATTAAATGTTAAATAGTATTATATTTAAACTCCTTTACTTTCAACCCTTTCAGTGCGGCGACCGACTTTAGACGTCATAATGAGACGTCAGATGCTGACGTCTATAGACGTCAGATTTCAACGTCTAAAGTAGATCCCCGCACTGAAAGATGATGCCGTCAGACCCACAACATAGGTCTTTAAATAAAGCGGAAAAAGCTTATTAATACATGTATGATGATTTTAAATTGAATAAACCCTTTGGTCTATTGGTTTATATAAAATCATTTCAGCACTTTAAGGGTTAAACAGAGTGTATTCAATAGGAGGCGTGGAACCTCCACTGCTACCGTCAAGATGGATTAATTCTACTGGGCATTGTTAGGATATCAACAAATCTAAAAACCAGATAACCTAGTGGTTGACTGGCATAGTATGATATTAACCCTTACACCGTCGAATTAAATAATTTTGATATTTGCTTAATTTAGCACAACAAATTTGCAAATCTTGATGTTTAAACACATATTTTATTCACAATAACTGTGAATTGATCGGCGCTGATGAAGTAAATTAAATGGCTCACACAAAACATGAAGTGAATTAACAACCACTCATATTCATACATGGATATTCATACATGGATTACCATGGATTTGCAGGTGTGAATGAGATCCATTTACATTCTGTCAAAGTTCACTCTCGCGTAGACTTCATTGAAATGTCACTGAGACAAAGAATGACCTTTCACATCCTGACGGACGTTAATATCACATATATTGACCCTTTAATCACCAACCACGACTGTGATCGCTTCAATAATTGAACCCTCTAAGTGCTAAGTTAACTACTTCAAATTTGTACCCACTTTAAGTTGTGTCTCGCTACCGCGACACACAACTTCAAGTGGGTGAAAATTACTCATATTTGTTTAATTTGAAACCAAACATTTGCAAATTTTGCTCTCTATACACACATTTCTTTCCCAATAACAGTGATTTAATCTACTAACAAAACAAAATAGAAACTGTTATAGTCGTGATCAGCGATGAAAGGGTTAAATAACACATTTTTATGGTGGAACAAATCTTTAGGCACCAAAATATTAACCCTTTGCTGCTGATCACGACTATAATCGTTTTTAATCTGCTTTGTAAGCGGATCAAATCACTCATAATGGGAATGAAATGACTGTTTAGACATCAAGATTTGCAAATATTTGGTCTCAAATTAAACGAATATGAGTAATTTTCACCCGCTTGAAGTTGTGGGTCGCGGTAGCGAGACACAACTTCGCGTGGGTGAAAAATTAAATAATATAACTTAGAGGGTAAAGGGTTGATAAAACATGTGTATGTCTGCATATTGTATTTTTGTCGCGCGTGATTTATAAAACACTTGTTATTGATACACGCAGCTGACATTCTCCACAAGTCTATATCACACACTGATACAATACATGTAGACACAAAACGCTGGCAAAGCGTTGTTTTCATGGTGGATCAACTTCTAAGCACTGGACCAGCATAAAGCCGACACTTATGACGTCGACATGGATTGAACAACGATATAAACAGATGTGTAACACACACCCTGATGCACAAGGCGTTGTATTTATGCTGGTTTAATGTTGTGCCAGCATCTGCGATGTTAAGCCAACATCAAACCAGCATTATCGCGATCATCGCGCTCTCGCTTAGCTTAGCATGGAAGCAGATGCTCTTCTTTTTCAGCGACTGTTACAAACCAGACCAAAAACTTTTATCTAGTACTTCATCATGTATCACATATGACCTCTTGGACCCAGCAGGACGATGTACTGTAATTTTATTTTATTTATCTTGTGAGCAATATGCATTTACATTATTTACTATCAATATTTATATTAAATAAACATCCAGTATGGCAAATGTTTAATTACTATACATTATTTTACCAAAAGATAATAGTTTCTAGTGCTGCATATATAACAACAAATACTAGATGCCATGGGTGGTGCTGTGCTGCACTAGAACAAGCTTACAACAAAACCTCAACTGGAAGAAACTAGATACATAAACAGCTATATACATGATATACATAGATTAAAAGTAGATTAAATACACTTTAAAGATACATGTTAAAGCAGTGTTGCGTCCCAATTTGTAATAACGTTCCAATTTGTAATAAATTATTACAAATTGGAACGCATATGTAATACCATTGCGTCCCAATTTGTAATAAATTATTACAAATTGGAACGCATTTGCACTGCAGCAGCGTCCCAATTTGTAATAAATTATTACAAAGTGGCACGCATTTGCAATGTATTTGCGTTCCAATTTGTAATAAAATATTATATTTTAGATGATACACAGAGCACATTGGAGAACAAAGGGGAACGTTCTTTACCTCTAAGCAGCAGATATCGGGTGAATGTGGGCTTTGACATTCTCATAATTCATATCATTAAATTGACCTAGTACAACGAAGTGTAACTGACTCATCAGTCGTTATAACAGCTTATACTTAATCTGTTTAACGACTTACCAAGTCGATTTACTAAGTCGATTATCGCGACTTATAAGTCGTTTTGATAACTTACACTAAGTCGGTTTAACGACTTGTAGAGCCTACTAAGTCGATTTAACGATTGATGCTAAGTCGATTTAACGACTTATAAGTTGCTATAGCGACTTATACTGAGTCGAATTAACGACATAATAGGTCGTTATAACGACTATAGATAACTTATTTAAGTCGTTATAACGACATATGCCAATTCAATTTAACGATTTCACTAACGACTGATATATGTCGATATAACGAATTAGTGTAAGTCGATTTCACGACTTATATGACGTTATAACGAGATAAAAAAAATTCAACTCGTCTCAATGCTTTCCTACACTTGCAATACATTTGCGTTCCAATTTGTAGCAAATGTTATGAGTTGTCAGGTATTTCAGATGACGCACAGAGAACAACACCAGTGACTCAGGGGTAATGTTCTTTGCGTCTGAGCAGAAGACTACGGGCGACTGTGGCCTTTCATATCCTCATAATTCGTATCACTTAATTCACCTAGTCAAGGTATTTTTAGTTTTGAAATAACTGATTTTTTATTACAAATTGCCACGCATTTGCAATGCAATTGCGTCCCAAATTGTAATAAGTTATTACAAATTGGAACGCATTTGCAATGCATTTCCGTCCCAATTTGTAATAAACTATTACAAATTGGAACGCATTTGCAAT